>CP139508.1:350666031-351018862 GCA_021014915.2 Artemisia tridentata subsp. tridentata
TTTTGTTTTTATTTAAAAATTATCATGATTTTTATCAAAATAATACTACTCGTCAGATTGTCTACCAATCCCCTGAAGTTTCACATCCCTCAAATCCTGAGATAAAACATAACACTTTGACTCATCAAAAGCATCAATAAACTTGCTGTCTCTAGCCACTTTATGAACAGACATAAGGCTAACACAATATTTTGGAACCACCAACACATCATACAGAGTTGAACATTCAGTAAGAATTAAATTTCCTACCTTAGTAATTAAAGCTTCTGTTCCATTAGGATGAGAAACTTTGATTTTAAGGTATGAAATGCCAATTACATTTACTAAGTCTTTATCAGTGTATGTTAAGTGTTAATTGGCACCAGAATCAACAATCAATCCATTCTGCACAAGTGCATAATGGTGCTGACTGCTGGAACAATTTTTTTTTCTGAAGTTTTTGTTAAAAAATTTACTATTATTTAAAACTATACCTGCCATATTGGCCTGTATACCTTTTCCTTTTCAATCAGTATTAATAGAACTCTCCTTTATCAAAGACAACCATTTTTAAAACTATTCATAAGAAAATATAGAAGTGAAACTAGAGCCAACAAGTTATTGTTGTTTATAAACCTTTTGTTAAAATTTTGAACACCTTGATTGTTAAAGTTGCCAGAATTCTTTTTTCCAAAATCAGTAGGGTATCCAATCAATTTGAAACATCTATCAATAGTATGACCATTAAACCCACAATGTTCACAAACCAGAATAGGTCTACCATTATTTCTTCTATTCCCGTTATTATTCCTATTACTAGGTCTGGTCACATTATTAGGTCTGAAAGAATTTCCAGAGGTTTGGGGCTTCTGAGAATTCCCTATATTGGCCACACTAGAATTAAACATAGAGGACTGAGACCTCCCAGAAGTCCCAGTACCAGAACCAGTAACCACCACTCTATGAGATTCCTCACTAGAGATGATGGCATATGCAACCCTAACATCAGGTAAAGGGTCTCTGGACAAGATATTACTTCTAATTTGCATATAAGTCTCATCAAGCCCCATTAAGAATTGCATTAACTTCATTAACTTATTATGTTTTTTAAGATCTTCTGCAGCATGACAAGTACCACTAGGCAGCTGAGCCAAAGTATCAAATTGTTTCCATAAAGCATTGAGTTTATGATAATAGTCAGCAATAGTAGCACCATTTTGAGAAAGACTATTAATTTTATGATGCAAATTAAAAGTGACTGACCCATCAACTTTATCATAAGTTTATTTTAGTTCTTGCCAAACATGAGAAGCCCTTTTTGAAAAAATTTACCCCAAATATTGCTCCTTAGAAATAGAATTGAGAATCCACCCCAAACACAATTGCATTTACCCTATCCCATTGTCTGCCTAAAACCTCATCAGTGTTTGACCTTCTGCAACTCTCATCAATAAAACCAGTTTTATTCTTTCCTTCTAAGGCTAGTTGCATAGAACAAGACCAAACATTATAATTTTTTGTTCCTTTTAGTTTGACAGACACAACAGTAAGTGAAGCAGAGTCATTAGGATGCAAGTGTAAAGGGTGACTCAAGTCCAGTTTACTAATTAACGTGACAGGGTCTTGGTCAGAATGTTCAGGACCAGCATAATACTCATCTTCATAAAAACCATTCACATCCATGATAACAAAACGGAAAAGAGATCAAATAACAAACAGTCAAGCACTCAAAGAGACAAGAAAGAAGTTCCCAGGTTTTCCTTGCCACTAAAGTGGTAGGTCAAGGGCGCACCCAAGCACAACCAACAATAATAACAAAGAATTAAAACAAGTAAATCACCACAACTCCACAAATAACACAGAACCACCAACAATCAACAACTCAACTTCCAATGTTTCCCAATCCTATCCTCCAACAATCTATTGCAAGAAAATAGAAAACAAGAAATAAAAGAGAGTGTGAGAGGTGTTACAGAGCAAGCAGAATAATCAACAGCGGAAATCAGACCTACTACACCCTCGATTCACTTAGTCAAGGGATATAGCAGATATCAAACCAATAACCCATATCCAAAATCAACAAACCCTAATTTCTCCAAATTAGGTAAATCACCCAGAATCACTTCCAATCAAACCAAGAACACCAGATCTATCGACTAAACCAACTTAATCGACCACAGAAGCCTTTAAAGAGTAAAAGCCCCAAATATCCCAAACCCTAATTTTTACAGAAAATAGGCGTTTCACAAAATCTTTTAAATCTGAACAATTAAACACTAGATCTATCAACTAACACAAATTAATCGAAAGATATCAAAGAATTTTAGAAAATCTCCAAATTTTTTCGAAACCCTAATTTTCCAGAAATCAATTTTAGAGCAAGATTAGACAACCTTGTTTTGATAGCATGAAAAGAAACACAATTTAACTTGAACAAAATTTTATTAATACTGAAAACCAATTTTTATAACTAAACTGATCTCAATCAGTATATATCCAAGAATAATGGATCCTGATCTCAATCAGATAACAAAACAACCAATACAATGAATCAAACTGATCAAGATGATCGGATATAACAATATTAGGGTTTACAACTTTTTTAGAGAGAGATGTGATAATCGTTTTTTAGAGAGAGAGAGATGATCAGGTGTCTTCTTTCTTTATATAGTGCCTCTAACCAACTTAGTCCAGCTTGTCAACCTTAGCCCCTCATCTTTCATTCCTTTGTCATCTATCTTCCAAATTATTATCTATGTTATGTCTGAAAATAAGAAAAGTGCACAATCAGTCCCTCTAATGTTTCTAGGCCTAGATTATCATTTTAACAATATATGTCATCAGTTCCTATAGACATCAAATATTTTTTATATTAAGAAAGAGTAGATGATTTGCACACTATAGTTCACCATTTGCACACATTACTATACAAGTTGTTAATGCATGGATTGTTGTGTTCCGATCAATAGTCAACGTATGCAAATTAATTCTCTTAAGAAAAATTTGTACAATAAATCTTTTTTGAAGTATCACGTATTTACCTTTGGTGTGAAATACGCCTTTTCAAAAAGAAAGAAAAAAAACTCTTTTGGTGCGAACTGCTAAGGGTATAGCCACATAGGGGTGTGCATTTGTTGTGTAATAACCGAATAAACCGAACCGAATCGGAAAAAGCCAAACAGAACTTATAACCAAACCAAATTGGCTAAAACCGAACCGAACCGAAAACCGAATTTACATAAATATATATACTTTTGATATATTTATATATAAAAAAAGACCATTAAAATTTTATCCTAATATAAAAAAAACACTTTTTATGCTTAAAATAATTTTTATTTGCCAAAAATCTATATATATATATATATATATATATATATATATATATATTATATATATATATATATATATATATATATATATATATATATATATATATATAAATAAACAAATGTATTTTTGAAAATCTGTCCACCTCATTAAAGTCATGCTGGCAATTAAAGCCAACTCATTAAAGCCACGTCACTTAATCCACGTGGCAATCACAATTGAATTTTCCAAGCCTTTTACTCGACATTGTTGACTTTCTTCCACCATTCAATAACGACCGCCTATCTTGCAACTTACCATCTATCTATATTATTTATTCTTTCATCTAAAAATTCAAGCTTGCCTAATCTCAATTCTCAAAGCTGTTCAAGGTAAAAATCATTAGTTATTTTTTTCTTTACAAGTTCTTATACATATATTTGATGGTCTGGGTTTTTTTTGGTACTATACTACACATTATCCCCATCTCTTTTTACAATTCAATTTGAATATGTTCTGTTTTATGGTTTATGGTTTATGATTTAGAATTCAATTTAATTGATTTTTACAATACCGTTTTTTCTTCGATTGAGGTTGACTCAACTATTTCCTAATTTTACAATACCGTGTATTATGATTTAGAATTCACATTTCCTTCAATTGATTTTAAATCAATTGTTTCCTAATTTGTTTTGTGCATAAATCGGTTATGGTTTTGCTCAATTATTTCCTAATTGATTTTTCAAATAATTCTTTCAAAATACATGATTTGATTATATCAATAGTTTCAATGATCAAGTTTAACAATTACTTCGTATTACATAATACTGGAAATGGAAGAGTATTGGTTTGGGTTTCAAGATTGCAACAGAGACTATTGAAGGTATACTTTATTTTGTACATTATATTTTTTGTTTGTCTGAGACAAAATGCGCTATGTTGCAGTCATTAGACCATGGTGCTCGAAAGGGGTTAACTCCAACAAAGTGAGCTAAATTTGTCGTAGCCGGTATGAAGGAACGAACGGCTTCATTCATGTCAGTTTAGACAATGAATTCACATAATCAAAAATCAAAATAGATGCTAAGTTGCATATTCAGTTTATTTAGTTCACCGTTTATAGCTCAAAACTGATTCATTGATAAGTGCAATGGGATGAAATTGACATATTACATAATACCACCAGCTGGTAATAAATAAAGTATTGCAAAGTGCAATAGGATGAAACTGATTCTTATGACATATATTTTGCAGCCTACCACTTTCGGCTACCCGTGATTGGTCTAAATCTTTAGAATGTGATGCTTCAACTGTTGTTTGATTGCACAATGGTATTAAGTTTAATGCTGGAGGTAAAAAAAATAAACTTTTTCTGATTTGGGGTTTTTTTTGGAGTTCTTTGTTGGATATGTGATACGGGTTTGTGTCTACAACAGCAAACAACTATCTGGTTATTCTTTTGACCGTTATATATTAAATGTTGATATCTTGGACATACCTTTTGTTGTAGATGCTGTAATGGAATGCGGATCTTATAACAATGCGTTTAGAGTAACCTGGAAGTTTATTAAGTGAACTGTTAGGTATTTCTTGCCATCACATTGTGTTGTTGCTATTTATAGTTTAATGATGTATATAACTGATTATCATGAAACATGAAGAAAAAAAAAAAAACAACAACAGTGGTGACCTAAAGTTTCTCTAACACACTGCATGTGAATCCACCGCCTCAACAGAAATTGCTTCGATGTTTGGCATGAAGGGTCGTATACTCCGGTACGTGGATCATCATTGAATAGAGAGCAAAAGAACTTTGCATTTGGTGCTGCTGCTACCATGGTGCATCCCACTACACATAACACTTTTTAGCAACTTTTTTTTTTCTTCACTCGACTGCTGCAAATAATGCATAAATAAATTGGTCAATCTTAGCTACAAGTGACAAAAAGGTTTTCGTGATGCATCTTTTAAACTCTATACATGTTCTGCAGTCCTATGTGTATTTGATCTTACAGGTAAAATGAATGGTTTTGAGGTTATAGTGCCCAATAAAGCTGGCCTCAAAGAGACAACATTGCGTACGGTGTAGAAACAGGTGTGTTCTTCTTGGCCTGCTATAGATTTATGAATGAGGTGTGTGGATCAGACTATTACATAAATGTGTTTGGACGGGATCAAGTTACTGAAATAAGAGCATTTTAGCATATTCTTTGGACCAGGTAAGCGCTGAAATAAAGTGTGCTCCAAGTTAATTCAGATGATTATCAATTCCAAAAATGATTCAAGCCTCAATTGGTTAGTATGGACACCATATATTTGCTTTTGTTCATTTTCTTGGGGTGTTTGGCATTGCATTTTGACTCCTGCGGACTATTACAGGGCACGCAATTGACTTGCGTTTGTTGAAATTTATTCACTACATTAACGAAAGCTATGAAATTTTCTGACTTTTTATTCTCATTTTATGCAGATCAAAGACTTAAAGCTTATTGATGATGCGTCTTGCTTATGACACGGTTTGCTGCTGCTGATGAAAATTGTTGCTGGTGCAATGCCAAACTGCTGGGTTATGCAGTGGGACAAGACTAAGGATTCTAAAACTTGGTGAACATGTTATCGAGGCACAAATCTTAACGGGAGCAAATGTCGGCCACACTACTATCATCCCACGGTTGAAACTCAATCCTTCTGACAAGAGGCTTCCGTTGAATATTAATCGACGCCAATTTCCATTAGCTGTATGTTTCGCCATGACCATCAACAAAAGTCAAGGCCAGACTTTATCAAAAGTTGGAATTTTTTTGCCTAAGCCAGTCTTCACACATGGTCAGCTTTACGTCGATGTGTCTAGAGTCAAAAGTCGGAAAGGATTGAAGGTTTTGATATACGACAAGGATGGTAAAGTTTCAAACAGTACTTTGAATGTTGTTTACCATGAAGTGCTTCAAAAGATTTGATCCGCCATGTTAAAATGCTTTATTCTTCTTTGTTAGTTTTACCTATCTTATATGAACTCAATCTTAACACTGTCCGGTTTTGGAGATTCTTGGTTTATTCTTCTTTGTTATTTTTAACATATATTCAATGTTCTCTTTATATATATATTTATATATATATATATATATATATATATATATATATATATATATATATATATATTCTTCTAATGAACAATATTGTTTGAGAGTTAATATTAGTTGGTTTTTGTTTTTTACTTTTTAAGGTTATATTTTCTAACTTTTTATAAGCCGCCCGTGATTTATCACGGGTTTATAGGCTAGTATATATATATATATATATATATATATATATATATATATATATATATATATATATATATATATATATATATAGTGTAACTTTATTTTCAGAACCCTCTTAAGTGCGGGAACTGCGAGAACCCATCTAAGACCGTTAGATCATTTCATCAATGGATGAGATAACTTGTGCCATTAGTGTAATTAATTAAAAGATGTGGTAGTCATTTGTAAAGCACAAAGGGTATTATAGTAATATGCTTATTACTAAATCTTCCCACTAATTAAGGAACATAACAAGGTAAAAAAAAATACACGATTCATTTTTTCAACCCTAACTGCCGCCTCTCTTCTCCCTCACCCAAAAAGCTGCCGCCTCTCTTTCTCTTTTTATTTGTTCGGTTGAAAAAATGAAGAAGCCACCCTCTCTCTTTCTCACGTAACCGCCTCCTACCACCATCATATTAACTGCCGCCGCACCAAGATCCGTCACCGCTGGTTCGTCTGAATCCGTCACTACCGCCAAGAACCGTCATCACCAGATCAACGATGGTGGTGCTCGTACTCCTGTGTCACCGGTATGTTCTTTTTGGTTAATGGTATTTTTTATTATACACTACATGTCGAAACCAGTAGATATTTTCCGGTGAGGGTTTTATTAAAGTATTTCGACCTGTTTTTGTTTCCAGATATGTGATTGTATTTTGGAATTTATTTGTTTTAGCATGCTTTTGATTCGTTAATGTATCAATTCGTTAATTATTGTAAATGTGTTTATCATATCACTATTTATAAATTCAATCACCGGCGTATCATTTTTTTAATTTTTTTTTTCAATTGTTGTCTTTTGTAAATTTGTTGGAACCTGTGTCTATATTTCTTCTTGTTATGGGTTTGTGGAAAATTTCTGATTTGGGTGAATATGTGTTATAATCGTTTATATGTGTTTCAAGGGGCGTACATATATTTTTTTTCAATTGTTGTCGTTTGCAATATGAACATACTCGTTTTTCAGTGAACATAGTTGTTTTTTACATTGAACATGCTGTTTTTCATGTGTAGATAATACATGTCTAGATTAAACGTGGAATTCGTGTTTGAACATACTTGTTTTTTCGGTGAACATACTTGTTTTTTAGTACACATTTTGGTTTTCTTAGAACATACATGTTATTCATTGAACATAATTGTTTTTACATTGAACATGGCTGTTTTTCATGTTATTAACATACATGTTATTCAGTACACATTTTTGTTTTCATAGAACATACATGTTATTCTAGTTGTGATTAATTTTCGTTTCTTATTTATTTGTGGTTTAATTGTTTTTGTGCATGTTTGTTTCAGATTGATTGATGAAGATGATATCATTTAAGACCGGGAAGTGGATGAACACGAATATACATGAAGATAATTTGCGACTTTTGGAGATATATGATTATGGCATGTATTTTTGTACTTGTAATCAAGTGAAATCTAACATTTAATTCTATCAATCTTGTTTTTCTTTTTATAATGATTTATGTTCTTTAATATGTGTTTCAAACTTTCAAAGAAAATAATGATCATAAAAAAAAGTGTTAGCTAAAAAAACATGTATGCACCTTGACTATTTGGAGAAAAAACATGTATGCACCTTGACTATTTGGAGAAAAAACATGTATGCACTTTAGCTAATTGAAAACATATATGCACCTTGGCTATTTGAGAAAAAAAAAAAAAAAAAAAAAAAAAAAAAAAAAAAAAAAAAAAAAAAACCCGAATTTTAAAATTTATAAAAAACGGAAATTATAAAAAAAACAAAAATAATATGAAAATGTCTTTTACTATTATACCCTTTTGAATTAAATAAAAATAACAAAATGCTATGGAGCATTAAATGATGTACATTGTGTATTATTAGTAGTACATAAGTGGGTTCGCGCAGTTCCCGCACTTAAGAAGGTTCTGAAAATAAAGCCCCCCTATATATATATATATAGAATCTGGATCGATTGAGAAGGTTTTTATTTTGAGAAGATTGAGAAGGTTTTCAAAAACGATAGATTTTTAACTTTGATTCATGTTTTCCAAGCGTAAAACTCATTTTAATGTGATTAAAATTCAAAATGTGTAAAAAAAATTTGAATCAATGTTAAAAATCTCTCGATTTTGCGATATATGTTGAATATTGAATCATCTGTACAAATTTAATGAATCATCATCATAACTCGATTTTAACAATGATTTGTGAATCAAATTTGTAACCTATAGATTCGATTCACCATAAAATGATGTTTACTTGTGAATCAAATAAAAAATATGAATCAGTTTGTTCAAACGAAGATTTCTCAATCTTCTCAAAATAAAAACATTCTCAATGGAACCGGATTCTATATATATATATATATATATATATATATATATATATATATATATATATATATATATATATATATATATATATATATATATAAATGGTGTAATTCGGTTCAACCAAAAAACCGAACCGAATTCAAATTCAGTTTTCGGTTCGGTTCGGTTCGGTTCCGTTCTCGGTTTGATCTAGAATTTTTTTTAATCGAACTAACCGAACTGAATAAACCAAGTAACCCGATAACCATACTGAATTACACCCCTATAGCCACATTGGTTAAACTGGGCTTGGTGTAGTGAAATGGTGTTAGCCTGTTAGGTTGATATAGTTGGCTCCTAATTAGGTACTATTGGATTTTAATTAGGTCAACTGTCCAAGATAGCCTCCATACAAGTAGCATAAGCATGCATGTAACTGCTCATGTCATGACCAAATTTGTAATCATCAAGACTATAAAACAGATATGCATTATAGATATTTTGGTCTAAGATCGAAAAAAGCTAACCAAGTTGAAACCGAACCAAATTTGAATTTTTTTTTTTTTGGTTCGAATACCTCAAGTATGAATTTCCTTTAGTGACACAAAGTCTTACATGCTTGAAGGATTGCACCTTGTCATCATCGGATGTTAAATGTGGTGGACTGGTGGTCAATGAGTTACAATGCTAAAGTCATCCATAGTAACACATGATGGTGGAGTCATGGTATGGATTTCTAGTTTATCAATGGCGGGACTAGTGAATAATTAGAATGTGAGGTGGTTATCGCTATTGAGGCCGTTATGATAAACAAGATAGGAAGTGATATGGTAAACAACATAGAAAGTGATTAAAATATAACGTACCTAAGAAAGTTAAAATATTTGCATGGCGATCCTGGCATACTTTTGTTTCTTCCATTAACAACTTACGTGCTAGGGGGTTGAATATAACAACGTCCTCTTGTACACATTGTGGCGATCCGGAAGAGGATGTAGTTCATGTACTGTTTAAGTGCTCAAAAGCAAAGGATATATAGGATCGTTGTAATTTTCAGAAAGTTGTATAACACACTCGAGGCTAGTACAATGCAGGATTTGTGTCGAGTGATTTTGGACACTTCTCCTACATGTTGGGATTTTTTTATGATTATTCTTTGGGGTTTGTGGACAAGGCGTAATAAGCATTTTCATGGCCAATCTGATAGAAGGGAAGCTGACGTGGAAGTCATGGCGAAATAAATGCTCTTAGATTATTCCAATGCGAATAAGAAGGATGTCTTAAGAGGGTTTGGCTCGACACAAACAACATTTGTGAGTGTATGGAAGAAGCCTCAAGTTGACAAGATTAAGTTCAATTGTGACGCAGCTTGGCAAAAGAGTCTAGAAAAGTGGGTTTGGGTTTTGTAGCTCGTAATTGCAACGGAGAAGTGTTAGTATCAGGAACTAAGTCAGAATCTCATGCAAATTCTCCAATAGAGGCTAAAGCTAAAGCTATATGGTGGGCTACTATACATGCTCGAAGTAGTGGTTACTCTAATGTGGTTTTTGAATCAGATTCTCTATCTTTGGTCAACGCACTTCGTAACCAGTCTATATCCCTACAAACCGCGTCCATGTTTACGGATATTCAATCAAACTCGTGTGCTTTTAATATTTGTTAATTCTCATTTGTAAGAAGAAAAGGGAATATGGTAGCTCATAGCATATCAAGGACTTTGGGATGCACTAACAATGTAATCTTAGAAGGCGAAGTTCCAAATTATGCATTTTTATTAGCTACAGAAGATGTTATATCGTCTAAGGGGATGTTTGATAAAACTACATGATTTAGCGCTGAATGATTTAAAGACTCTGAACGATTTAAAGGCTCTGAACCAAAGTGATCTGAATGAAAACTTGTTGTTTGACAAGTGTTCTGAATAAATATATTGTGTAAAACTAATTCTTGAAAATTTAATCATTTTTCTTGTACGTCGTATATTTTTATTTTCTTTTGTTAGTATATATTCGCTTACATAATATTTTTGCACATATTAGTTTATGTGTTTATATCTAATGTTACAACATCTCATAACCTTGTTAGGATAGTAAAGGACATAAACTTGCAAAACTTAAGATGATGAAAACAAAAAAAGTAATGAATTAAATACGAACGTAAAAGGGACTTAAGTTATATATAAAATGTTCATTTAATAATGATAAATGAGTTGAATTGAAACCATATTAAAATAGGCTTTCAAATGGACGCTGGATCAATTGGCATCTGTCGAATGCTTAGCCATTAGACACCTGGTGGAATCACTAAGTGGGAGAAGAAAAATTATAATTTCACTGAGCGAATCAGGGATAGCCCATTAAGAGGCTATAAAAGAGCCCCTAAATGATAATATAATCTTTTCTATAAAAATAAAATAAAATAATAATAAACATATAGCTAAGAAACATGACCAATGCATTCTAAAAGAACAAGATCATAACTTTTTACATACCATATTCATGGAAAATGTAATGTACTCTTCAATATTATTTGTGTGAGATCCGGATTCTATGGAAATAAAAATATATTGAGAAAAGTCCAAAATACATCCCTGTGGTTTGTCAAAAAACCGATTTACATCCTTAATTTTTTTTTGGAACAAAATCATCCCTCAGTTATTAAAGTTGGCACAAATACATCCCTCAGTTAGTTATATCAGTTAGTATGGACTAACGATGCAAATGATTTTCCGTTATCTCCTAACAGGAGTTAAAATAGTTGCATCGTTAGTCCTCCTTCAGTTAAAATTTTTGCATCGTTAGTCCTCATTGACTATAGAGTTAAAATATTTGCATCGTTAGTCCTCCTTAAGTTAAAATTTTTGCATCGTTAGTCCTCATTGACTATAGAGTTAAAATATTTGCATCGTTAGTCCTCATTGAGTTAAAATATTTGCATCGTTAGTCCTTTGTTACGTTTTCGTCTGTTTTTTTACGTTTTCATCTGTTTTTTTACGTTTTCATTTGTTTTTTTATGTTTTCGTCCGATTTTTTACATTTTCGTCTGTTTTTTTACGTTTTCTTCTGTTTTTTTACGTTTTCTTCTGTTTTTTTACGTTTTCGTCCGATTTTTTACATTTTCATATGTTTTTTTACGTTTTCGTCTGTTTTTTTACGTTTTCGTCCGATTTTTTACGTTTTCGTCTTTTTTTTACGTTTTCGTCCGATTTTTTACGTTTTCGTCTGTTTTTTTACGTTTTCGTCCGATTTTTTACGTTTTCATCTGTTTTTTTACGTTTTCGTCTGTTTTTTTTACGATTTTTTACCCACCGCCGCCACACCACCCACCACCACCACCCACCACCACCAACCACCACCACCCACCACCCCACCACCTCCACCACCACCAACCACCACCACCACCACCACCACCCACCACCCCACCCGCCACCCCACACCACCACCACCAACCACCACCCACCACCGCCACCCACCTCCACCACCACCACCACCACACCCACCACCACCACCCCACCACCACCACCACCACCACCACCACCCACCACCACCACCCACCTCCACCACCACCACCTCCACCCATCACCACCTACCACCGCCGCCACCACCCACCACCTTCACCCCACCACCGCCACCAACATCCACCGCCACCACCACCACCACTACCGTCCCACCGCCACCCGCCCGCCACCACATACCGTCGCCACCGCCGCCACCACCACCACCACCCCGCCTCCATCGCTACCACCACCACCACCACCGCCGTAGTGGTGGCGACGGTGGCGACGGTAGTGGTGGTGGGTGTGGTGGTGGTGGCGGTGGTTGGTGGTGGTGAGGTGGGTGGCGGTGGTGGGTGGTGTGGTTGGTGTGTGGGGGGGTGGTGGGTGGTGGTGGTGGTGGAGTGGATGGCGGTGGTGGTGGTGGTGGTTGGTGGTGGTGGGTGGTGGGTGGGTGGTGGTGGTTGGTGGTGGTGGAGGTGGTTGGTGGTGGTGGGTGGTGGTGGTTGTGGGTGGTGGTGGTGGGTGGTGGTGGTTGGTGGTGGTGGAGGTGGGTGACGGTGGTTGGTGGTGGTGGAGGTGGGTGGCGGTGGTGGGTGGTGGTGGTTGGTGGTGGTGGGTAAAAAATTGTAAAAAAAAAAGACGAAAACGTAAAAACAGATGAAAACGTAAAAAAGCGGACGAAAACGTAAAAAACAGATGAAAACGTAAAAAATCGGACGAAAACGTAAAAAAACAAACGAAAACGTAAAAAATCGGACGAAAACGTAAAAAAACAGACGAAAACGTAAAAAAAAATATGAAAATGTAAAAAATCGGACGAAAACGTAAAAAAACAGAAGAAAACGTAAAAAAACAGACGAAAATGTAAAAAATCGGACGAAAACATAAAAAAACAGACGAAAACGTAAAAAAACAGATGAAAACGTAAAAAATCGGACGAAAACGTAAAAAAACAGACGAAAACGTAACAAAGGACTAACGATGCAAATATTTTAACTCAATGAGGACTAACGATGCAAATATTTTAACTCTATAGTCAATGAGGACTAACGATGCAAAAATTTTAACTTAAGGAGGACTAACGATGCAACTATTTTAACTCCTGTTAGGAGATAACGGAAAATCATTTGCATCGTTAGTCCATACTAACTGATATAACTAACTGAGGGATGTATTTGTGCCAACTTTAATAACTGAGGGATGATTTTGTTCCAAAAAAAAGATTAAGGATGTAAATCGATTTTTTGACAAACCACAGGGATGTATTTTGGACTTTTCTCAAAATATATTCCATTCCGAATTCCCAATGGTGGGTTGGTGGCATTCATCATCATCACCATTTACATCATCAGCCCCATTTCCCATACCTCATTCACCCGACCCGACCCGACCCATTATACAAACTGGATCTCTTAAACTCCTTAGACTATCCCCATTGATGATCCCAAACAATCCGATCTTTAATTAAATATTAATTTCTCTCTCCTCCACATACACAAACCAATCTAAATCATTTTTACACTCACACTCACAATCCAACCCAATCTAACTTTTTATTATATAAATATTATATATGATTACTTTAATATATTATATTAATTATTTTATTTGAAATAAAAAATTATTTATCTGAAATATATAAAAAAATTTATTTGAAACTAAAACATAAATTTTTTTATTACATTAGATTTTATATAATTCTTTTATATATAAAATCTTTTTTTTTTTAAACATTTCCGTTTTTTATAAATTTTATATCATGATGTTCAGAAAAAAAAAAAAAAAAAAAAAAAAAAACTGTGTTTTTAGATTTTTTTTAAAAGTTATATATTAATAGTTGTTATAGAAAAACGAATTTTATTTAAAACTAATTAGGATGAAAGAAAAATGAAAAAAGAAAAAAGAAATATTAAAGTATTCCTTTTTGCTCATGATCGGATTGTGATCCGGATCGGTTGAATGATCGGATCGTCAAGATTGGATGCACTTTTCTTTTTTTTTTAATGCTTGTTTCTCACGATCTGTGTTTCAAGCTCATTAAAGGGTGGGTGAGTCTTACAAAATACATACCCTATTTGACCCAAAATAAGCAACAACCTTTCCACCAACCACCCATTAGTACCCTTTTGGCCTTTTCACACATTCAAAGTACAAATTTATTCCTTACATACACAAAACACAAACACCAAAAAAAAAACAATCACTTTCTTACCCAGATCTTGCAAGTGGACCCCACTTCCAAAAAGGACACAACACAACCGCCGATGACCAAAGATCCAACGTAGGGATTGGATCTCCTGTTGTTGTTGTTTTTTTTTTTCCTTAAAATCCTTTTTTATTTATAAAAATTTATTAATAAACCATTCAAATAATAAACGGCATACAAAATCACCCACCCTTTAATAAATCCCTATAAATATCCCACAAATTCCACACACACAAATTGCACTAACACACAAAAAAAGCCCCTTATCCCTTGTATATCTTTAACAAGTGGTTCACCTTTGGATCTCAACAAGTTTTAATCTTTATAAAAAAAGATTGAAGGGTTTTGTTTGGAACAAGATATTAAGTTAGATCTGAGGTGGGTTTTTGTTAAGATCAATGGGAGCTTTAGATGAAGGTCATTTTGATGTTGTTCTTGAAAATGGTGTTAAGTTTGAAAAAGATGGAGATGAGATTGAAGAGGCTGTGAAAGTCTTGTTGGAGGGTTTGGGTGAAGATGTTAATAGAGAAGGGCTTGTTAAGACTCCTCTTCGTGTTGCGAAAGCGCTTCGTGATGGGACTAGAGGTTATTTATTTTTACTTTTTTATATGTTTTTGTGGTTATAGTTTTTGTCTTTTGGAGATTTTATGTGATTTCAATGTTGGTGGTGTTATGGTTTAAGTGTTTAGCATTGGGTTTTGAAAGTGGTTATGTGATAAGATTTAAGTTGCGGATAATTAGTGTCTAGAGTTTGGAATTGGTTAATAGAGCTTTATTTGGTTATTGCCGTTTAAGATAAGCAGTTGCGGTAGGCAATCTAAAAGAGGCTTAAAACTGTCTGTCTATTGTATCCGCATGCAATCAGCTTATCTGAAATAGCTTATGCTTTTGCAATAAGCTAATACTTTTCAACCAATTAGAAACATAATAAGCACCTTTTAACAAGTTACAAGTGTTTGGGTACGCCTACTGCATTTCATCAACACTATAGCTGATAACCCAAACACTGCCTTAGTAAGCAATCACAAACTCCCCATGCTTAAACTCCCAAGTATGAGCTAATTGGTTATGCGTTTTCACTTTCTTCCCCTGTTCTAGTCTCTAATTACTTGCTATGAAGTCAATAAGTTTAAGGTGGCACATTATATAGGTCACTTGGTACATGTTTAGTGATGGAATATTGGTCTTTTAAAGCTATTTAACTGGGCACTCTAATTGCATTTAAAATAGCAGAGTACCCTGGAGAAAAGTGACAGTAGAAGCAAAATTACATAAGATTATAAAATGACGAGTTGAATATATGAAAGTGTAGTTAGGTACTTTTACGTTTATCTTGATGATTATTTTCTTACATCTGATACTTTGCATGCATCTATAATTCTGAGTATTATAACCACGAATAATTTGAAAATGGTAAAAAGAATTGAAGTGAATGTAAATGTTTTAGAATCTGCACGCAAACACCCCATTACTTCATAAGAAGTTGATACACATTCTATCTCGAGTAAATTCATGAGTTCAACTATTTTGCGCCTGCATTATGCTCCCAATCAAGGCTTTACTTTGTAGTCTTATTCACTCTTTGCGTTCATTGTAGTCATTGGAGCACAAAATTTGTCGCTTGTAAAACTTTGGCTTTGGAAAAGTTTGAATCTTTTTTTGTAGTATGGCTTGGAGCATTGGTGTCATAATATGTTGATGTTGCTTTAAATGTTTGATGTCATATGATATTTTTCAGTTCTTGAATAACAAAATTTCATGATGACTTTCTCGATGTAATCAATACTAACAGTTCTTCAACGAGCATAAGGACTTTGGTTAATAATTGCATTTCACACTAGCGCAACAGAAAAATTTTACCCCCTTTTTTTTTTATGTAGCCGAAAACCGTTAAAAGTTATCTTGAGCATGGCAAATGTGGACAAACGAATTAGATACCATCTTAGAGTTACTTCGTATATTAAATGAATCCTTATGTCAGCTTCATTGGGTTTCCTAGTTTTTCTTTTGGTATCCAAACAAGAAAGTTTAGATTAAGATGCCTGAAATGTTCCGATGGCTTTAAGCAAGTGGATGAGGCTCTTTGAGGATAACCTAGAGGTGGCAAATGAGTTGTTGGGTAATGGGTCAAATAAGGCAACTCTTAAGTGTGGTTAAAAATGGTTGACCTTATCTGTTGTCCATGTTTTTTTTATTATGGGTAATGGTCAAATAACACAACTTTATAGTATGAGTAAAAATGGTTGACGCGATCTGTTATCTAATTCTGAATCGCTGATGTCCTAATTATGATTACAAGAATTATTACAAAATAATATAACTTTTTTTTTGGTTTAGCTATATATTTGGTGTTTTATGCATAAGAATTACGTCAGCTGACTTTCACCTGTTTCTTTTTTAGCTAAACTTTTCAGCTTAGGCCAACGTGACCCAAGTTGACCTATTTAGTTAAACTTAAACCTCCACTGCATCAATAAGCTGGTAGCAAAGGATGTAGTTTCTGCATCTATTAGAAAATAAGGACGCCTTAAATAGTGACCTAAATAGGGAATCCTTATATAGTTATTGAGCTTGCAATCCTTGCATAGGAATTCGTATGTTAGGTTCATAGTTTGTATCATGTATAGTTTGACAAAAATTGGGTGAGTCAGTGAGTTGGGTGATGATGGGTCAAAACTCAAAGGTGATATTATTTGGGCCAGCCAAAACGGGGGAGTTCTAGATGACCCGTTAACGCCTTGTCCTGATAAATAAAAAATGGTTTAGAAACTAATGTAATATAATCACCAAAATTATGAATAACCTAGGAATCCTGTTCTTCCGCTAACTGATTTCAGAGGTTGTAAGTACATCTTGGATGACATATAAACTCTGCCTATATATTCCATCTCTTTTTATGCCCATTTGACCCATTAGTCGTATTAAATATTACTCAAATCAACCCATTTTATTCATAATCATAATCTAATGATTTATTGGTTTTCTTTTTTTTCTGGTCTTATTCAGGCTACAAACAAAATGTGAAAGATATAGTTCAAGGTGCGTTATTTCCAGAAGTGGGAGTTGAAGCTGGAATAGGCCATGCTGGCGGAGCTGGTGGACTCGTCCTTGTTAGGGATCTTGATCTTTTCTCATACTGTGAGTCTTGTTTGCTTCCTTTCCAAGTGAAATGTCACGTCGGTTATATCCCGTCTGGTCAACGTGTTGTCGGTCTTAGCAAACTCTCTCGGGTAGCCGATATCTTCACTAAACGTCTCCAAGATCCACAACGGTTGGCAGATGACATTTGTTTTGCTTTACAAAACGGAATCGACCCAACTGGTGTTGCAGTTATTCTCCAGTGCTCACACATCCACTTCCCCAATTTTGAATCCTGTTTTCTCGACTCAAACCACGAGAGATGGGTCAATGTTTTAGTCGGATCCGGTTCTGGAACTTTTGAAAAAGACGATTCTGCTTCTTGGGTTGACTTTTTTGGTCTTTTAAGATGCCGTGGCATTAGTTTAGAAAATATTCGTTCAAGAACTGATATAAAAGATTCTTGGTGCCCGTCACGATCACACTCAAAGCTAGGCCCTTGTACATCCACTATGGATTTAGCTGTGACATCGATTATACGGTCATTAGGTCAAGACCCACGCAGAAAAGAACTTTTGGGAACGCCTAACCGGTTTGTAAGATGGCTAATGAACTTCAAAGATTCAAACTTGGAGATGAAACTTAACGGGTTCGCCACTCTTTCTTTGAAAACCGTTGGGAATGTGAATTATAAAGACCATATTAGATCAGAAACGAATCTATCTTTGTGGTCACTATGTGAACACCATTTACTTCCATTTTACGGGTTAGTTCATATAGGGTACATATCTAATGAAGAAGTGAATCCTATTGGAAAATCCTTACTACAATCTATTGTACACTTTCATGGATTTAAACTTCAAGTACAAGAACGACTTACAAGACAAATTGCAGAGACTGTTTCACCAATTTTGGGTGGAGATATAATCGTTGTGGTGGAAGCAAATCACACTTGTATGATTTCTAGAGGTATTGAAAAATTTGGTAGTAATACCGCAACTGTTGCTGTGTTGGGTCGGTTTGCAAATGACCCTGCAGCAAGATCACAGTTTTTGAAGATGATTCCGAGCTATTCTTTGTAGTTGTTGGGGAAAAGATGATATTTGATCTGAATTTCTACAATAATCTTGACGTATCAAGAAAGAAGCAGTCTGATATATTGCACAGTCCAAGTTCCTCCAATAATCTTGACATATCAAGATACAAAGCGTTGTCTGTGAAATATGGTAACAGTGTTAGTCTATGGGTCGTTTTTGTTGTGATCATTCATATTTGTATTGTTGTTTTCTGGGAATTTATGGAATTGTTAGCGTGGTCTTTTTTGTTATATTAACGTTACTACTGTTAGATGTAACATTTTTGCATTCATAGAAACGATGTCACAAGCTATATACAGTGGTACAAGCTTATCATTCTTTAGTTTTTTGTAAGAATAACTCATGATGTTGTATTTCTTGCTAAAGTTTTGTTTGTATGTGTCCGCTGCACACTGATGCAACGGAAAATGATAGAAGTTCACCTCTTCGGCTGGGGCTTAGACTGCTGTAACACATTTAAGTATTCAAGTTTAAGGTTCTAAAGGAAATTGTGTTTTCAGGTTTGATTGTTTGGGTTTCTGGTTTGGTATTTATACAATCATTTTCATGACCTTCATGGATGTGTCAACACCTGAGCAAAATATTAACTTTTCATACTGATTTGCGATAAATTTTATGGTTTGAAATTAAAATAAGAAAGAAACAAATCAAAAAATTGAAAGACAAAATCACTAAGAAAGAAAAAGCAAGGGCTAAACTACCAAGATTGTTTAATTTATCATTTGTTGTGATTTGCTATTACTTTTCTTAACATATAATCTCATAAAATAATGTATCATATCAACTGGTTACATTTCTTAATTGTTTTACATCACTAACAACATATTTAAATCCAAAATCCACCAACTATCATCTTTTTACCTATTTTCTTACCTTCTTAACCTATAAAAATACGCATAGAATATTGTTTTACATCACTAATAACCATGCTTAGCATGCCACTCACTTCTACTTTATAAGTTCACAATCTTTGTACTAAAAGAGCAGAACACAACCATGAACAGAAACATAAATTTTCACCCATGTTCTTGCTCATTTCGATTATTTTCTAAACCCTATGACGACGATCACGAATCAAATTTTCGATCACAATCATTTTCGCAAGATTCTCTTAACTCTTCTTTCTCATCTAGATCAAGTCTTCCATCATACATATCCACCTTGATCCCTTCATCAACCACCATCCACCAAGAATGCATCACAACATTTAAACATAATACGTCCCATGTACTCTCCTTAACTCTCACAGGAAACCACCTTTTTAGCGGCTCATCCACCCATATCCACTTTTGGCCAAGCCATCCTACCGCCACCAGCCTTGAATTTGCCTCAATTCCATGTAAATCCGCGGTTAAATCACTACAAATACTTAACGACAATATTCTAATGAGTGCTCATCAAGATCATAAAATCCGAATATGGAATATTAACAAACTCAAAGTTGTTGCAACTTTGCCAACGTTAAAAGATCGACTAAAAATGATATTTTTTGCAAAAAAAGTTCCCCAACATAAGAGACTCACCGGGATTCATCAGAACCAGGGACGGAGCCAGGTATAGCCAAAATTTTAGTATAGTTTTTACATAAGCACAAGGTCACTAGATATAAAGACAGTCCATTTCAAAAACTTTAATTATCCTATAGTGTTCAAAAGATATATACTTATCAAATGAGTATACAGTACGTTACTATTATATGACATGCTTTTTTAGAAAAAAAGCATCTAGCCGCCAATTGTTATTTTTACTGTAGTATTTCTCATTTAGCACAATTTTAGCATAAATGATCGTACTCGTGCAGGTAGCAGACTCCACTCCTTACCATTTTGACGCTGTATCATCATTGGCATTGTCAAAAGATAAAACACTCATTTACTCAGGTTCATGGGATCGGACCTTTAAGGTTTGGAGGAGTTCAGATTTCAAGTGTTTGGAATCAGTTACAAAAGCACACGATGACGCCATTAATACCCTAGTGGTATCCAATGAAGGCTTCATTTACACAGGTTCTGCAGATAAGAAGATTAAGGTATGGCGGAACAACCAAAGAGTCAGAAAACATGATCTAATAGATACTTTGGAACATCATAAATCCGCAGTGAATGCTTTGGCTTATGATGATAATTTGTCAGTATTAATATCTGGGGCGTGTTCAGGAGTATTAATAGCAAGTGAAAGAAACATTTCAAATGAAGGGGATGGGAGGCATATGGTGATTGTGGGGGCACTTTTGGGGCATAGGAAGGCTATTTTGTGTGTGAAAATAGTGGGAGAACTTGTGTGTAGTGGTTCTGCTGATAAGACAGTGAGATTATGGCGGAGAACTGAGGGAAAAAGCTATTCGTGTTTAGGTGTTTTGGAAGGTCATAATGGTCCGGTGAAGTGTTTGGCTGCGGCTGATGAAAGGGATCATGGTGATGATGATGGCCAAGGGTATATGGTGTATAGTGGTAGTTTGGATGGTGATGTTAAAGTATGGAAAGTTTGGATTCCTTTCGCCATGGTTAACTGATGTTAAAGGTATAGAAAGTTTACGATGAAACTTGAACCCTCAACTACTTGGATACTGCTCGGACAAAGAACATTACACAAACCTTAACTGTCGATTATTTTTGTTGAAGAATTAAAATTTTAATTTTGTTTTAGCTTTCAAAGCACTTAGCCTAGGTGTTGTTAACATGAGAATTTATGTTGACCCCTTGATGTGGAATTGATTAATGAAACATCCATGAGGGTTAAAGATGTTATGTTTTGATAGTCAGGTTTTATGTAAGAATACTAGCTTACATACCCGATCCATACCCCTCTTTGGCGGGATTGTGCACTCTTGTCATGGTACTCTACTAGTTTACGTAAAAGAATACTACCTGGAATTGAAACACAATTTATGTTTGATAACTGCAACTTGCAAGTGTAATATGTAGCTTTGTAAAAAAGAAGCCAAGCGCCCAAGCAGTTGGGCTGATAAGACTTGAACAATGCACATTCTGTTGGTCTAATTGCCTGACCCGAGCTCATGGGCAGCAGCAACAATGGACCAGCAGAAGCAACCAAGCAGCAGCAGCAACCAAGTACTGTAGCGTCGGTTACTGTAGCACAGTTGTACACTAATTAGGATTTCTTAGTTCTAGTCGGTTTAGGATTATTATTGTGGAATTCGAATTGTACTTGTAGTAGGATTGGTAAGCATGTATCAATGCCTATATAAACACAACATACCGAGCCTGTGGTAGTGTGTGAAATCATCAAAGTTTTGAGCTTATTTTCTTTGTTAATTGGAGAGCTTTATTCCAGTTATATTCGTGTGTTTTCCAGTTATTGCGTGTTTGTTTGTGTTCTTTGTTCCAGTCTAGCGTCTGGTATTGATTCTGGGATTAGAGACTAGTGAACTTGAATTGGTATCAGAGCCAGGTTCACCATAACGGGCTGGAAGGAGATCAAACACCAGTTACACCTGTAACCAGTGGCGGAGCCAGGATTTTGACATATGGGGGGCAAAAAAATATTGTCGTAACGAATTTTTTTAACAAAGAAATAATAGTGAACTTAACCGATTTAATATTGCATAAAAGAACTTATATAGTGCTAAAATAACAACAAAACACACCTTATGTCGCGTGAAAACGGCAGCCATACAATAACCAAAAAATAGCAGCAAAAACAGCCCAAAACAGCCCAATTCAGCAGCAATTCAGCAGCAAAAAACAGCAGCCCAAAACAGCAGCAAATTCAGCAGCAATTCAGCAGCAATTCAGCAGCAAAACAGCAGCCAAAACAGCAGCAAAACAGCAGCAAAAACAGCATCATTACAGCAGCAAAAACAGCCCAAAACAGCAGCAAAACAGCGTGCAAAAAAAATCGAAAACCTGTTTATAAAGTGCAAAAAAGAATATATATTAACAAGAAAATATGTATATCTTGTTTGAGCATAAAAATAACAAAAAAATGCTTACCTTGAGCAAACAAACATGTTAAAGTTGTCCTTTACGATGTGTCATATTTTGGAACCGTTTCATCACATCTTCATCAGTAATATTTACAAGTACTTCTCTTTCTACGCCACATATAACACAAGAGTTTAAAAACCCTTGACTAATTCGATTCCGCAAATCTGATTTAATAATCTTCATTGCCGAAAAACATCTCTCAACACTTGCGGTTGCAACAGGCAAAATCAAAGCTAACTTTAATAATCGATACACCAAAGGATAAGAAATGTGTTTCCTTTTCTTCACAGTCATTGTAGCAAGGTCGGTGATACCATTCAAGCCGAGAAAACTATTATCTTCTTTGACATTGGCATAGTACAAGTCTAGTTGACTCTCAAGTTCCAGCCTTTCAACGCTATTAAAATCGTTTGGGTACAACTCACTCAACCTTACTAACTTTGATGCGTCGAATTGAGCAAATGAATCACACGGGTTCAAACAAGCCATATGTGCAAGTAATTCGGTGCTTGCCTCACTAAAACGATCACTAAACTCTTGAATTTGCATATCGACAACTGTGTTAAAACATTCAACCTCAAAGAAATGTCGATTAGTAACACTCACCCTTCGTCTCCGACCATTTGGACTAACATATACTTCATCCATGTTAACCACTCGGATATTATGCTTTTTGCAAAAAGAAGAGATTCTATCTAAAAGTGGAACAAACCCGTTCGATCTAAATTCTTTCAACTGTTCCTTGGTTGATTTGACTATTGAAACAGCTTCCACAATATCTTGGTCTTCTTTTTGGAGAGCTTGTGACAATATATTCGTGAGACCCAAAATGTATTTCATCATATGCAAATAAAATACAAAATCAAATGATTCAAAGTACACAAGAATACCACTTGCTTGATTTTGCCTAGAACCATCATTTCCTTCGTTTTCCACAAATTCAAGCACCTTAATAACAGATGGAAGCAAATCTATCAAACGCAAAATTGTTTTGTAGTGAGAATTCCATCTTGTATCCCCGGCTCGTATAAGAGAAAGCTCTTGGTTCTTACCCCTTCCAGTTTCAACTTCACTATTACCAATTGCTTTTTCCACTCTTTCTTTTTCACAATCTATAAGTATATCTTTTCGTTTGCAAGAAGCACAAACAACATTCGTCACAAGGGTTAATTTGTCAAAGAAGTCAACAACACCCAAGTGTTTTCTTGCGACCGCCACAACTACTAACTGAAGTTGGTGAGCAAAACAATGTACATAATATGCCGAGTTATTTTCTTCCAATATTTTAGCTTTCAAACCATTGAATTCACCGCGCATATTGCTAGCTCCATCATAACCTTGACCTCTAAGTTGTTTCAAACTCAAATTATGTTTAGCAAAAAAGGAATCAATGGAAGCTTTAAGATATGAAGAAGATGTCTCCTTTACATGAACAATACCAACTAAACTTTCTTTGACTACTCCACTTTTATTAACATACCGCAAAACAATAGCCATTTGTTCTTTTTTGGTTACATCACTAGACTCGTCAACTAACAATGAAAACACGTCATCACCAATTTCTTTAAGAATAATTTGAAGTACCTCCTTTTCAAAGCATTTAGCAATCTCTTTCTGAATTTGCGGAGAGTTCAATTGACAATTCTTCGGAGCCCTTTTCAAAACCGCACCAACGTTTTTATCTAAATTTCCAATTAACTTTCTCAATTCCAGAAAATTTCCCATATAAAGAGAAGTATCGCTCTCGTCATGGCCACGAAATGGTAATTCACCATTTAAGCAATATCTAGTAGCAATAACTGAAACGTGCAATCGAATACGATAGTCATTCCTTTCTTGTTCTGTTTGCTTATTAAATGCAAAGGAAATTGATTGCTTTTGTTTCATAAGATCTTCACATTTTTTTAGTGCTCGATTGTGGAAGCTTTTGAAATCACCAACATGACTAGCAAGCCTTTCTGTTTTATTCCAACCATTAAACCCTTCTGTTACAAATGCTTCGTTGCCTCCTTGATGACCAAAATCATCTCTAAATAAGTAACAACATAAACAAAAGGCTTTTTCTGCCTTTACACTATATTCTAACCAATTACCATATATATTGAACCAACTTGGGACAAAACGCCTTGATTTATTTCCTATGATTGTTCTTTTAAAGTCATGACCACGTGGTTGACAAGGTCCTCGATTCCAATATTTTCGCCTTATATCATCTCTTTGATTAACATTATATTGTGAAATTCTTGGTCTATCAACCGGATCCCAAGGAAGATCATTCAAGTCAATCACATCAATAGGGTTATTAGGCTTTTTCTTTGTAGCATCTTTAGTAACATGATCGAATGTTGATGAAGACGGTGTTTTTCTTTTAAAATACTTTTCCATGTTTCTAGACAAATGAGAAACAAAATCTAATTACCTAAGTGCCTAAGTGGCTAAGTATTACATCTTAATAGGTTAAATGGGTGATAAAAACTAGCAATTAATCAATAACACAATTTTCAATAACACAATTAATCAATAAAAGTAAAAGAGAAGTTAGGGTTTTGAGTTTCACTTACCAAGTTTTAAAGTAGAAGATGGAGAAACAAGAGACGAATTTGTTGTTGTTGATGAATGATGATTGATGTTGTTGATCATTGACGAATTTCTTGTTGTTGTTGATTCTTTTTCCGGTTTTCCCTCTTTGTTCTAACCTTCTGTAGTTCTGTGAATCGATTATGTATCTGAAGTAATGAGAGTGAATTTTACAAAAGAAAAAAAATACAAGTTGGGCTCAAGTTTGTAGAGGGCAAGTTTAGTTTTGGGCTGAGGGCAAGTATAAGAAAGTCCAGTAAAAACCCACAATATTGCACTACTAAAAATTTTTTTGGGCCAGCTTGTTGAGGGCACTGCCCCCCCCCCCATTTGTTAACTCCCTCCGCCCCTGCCTGTAACTTATACCAGAAGGCGCAAGAAAAAGATGGTGGAAGGAGACACCAGTCGACCACCCACTGCTGTAGCAGATTCTAAAGCTGCTCTTCAGTGTCCAATGTTAACAGCCACGAACTATAACATCTGGGCAATAAGAATTAAAGCAGTATTCCGAGTCCATGGAATTCTTGATGCGCTAGAACCAAAGGAGGAAACACCAGTCGATGATAAGCAAGATCATATGGCAGTGGCGTTACTCTTCCAGGCAATACCAGAAGAACTTGTTTTTCAAGTATCACAATTCAACACAGCCAAAGAAATCTGGGGAGCATTAAAGACCAGGTACGTGGGTGTTGATCGGGTTCGAGAAGCAAGGTTGCAAACCTTGGAGACGGAATTTGAAGCCTTAAAGATGAAGGTCAACGAATCAGTCGATGACTTCTCGGCTAGAATGGGCAAAATTGTAACTGAAGTAAATAGCTTGGGAACAGTTTATGAAGACAAGAAACTAGTTAAGAAGCTACTTGCATCCGTACCGGATAAGTTTGTTGCAATTGTTGCCTCAATTGAACAATTTGCTGACTTGAATACTATGTCTTTTCAAGAAGCTATTGGAAGATTGAAAGCATTCGAGGGTAGAATAAAGGGTGTTGACACCACTTCTGAAGATCAAGGCAAGTTGATGTTCGGAAGGGCCGAAAGATCTGATAAGAACAAATCGGAGAAAGGTCGAGGAAGGAACTCCTCTGGTGGCAACGGAAAAGGTCAAAACAAATCTCGTGGTAGTGGTCAAGCCAATAACCACAACCGAGGAAACCAAAACAACACCGGGAACAATACGGACCAAAAGAAGAACAAGGGCCGAGACCTTTCAAAGATTCAATGCTTCAGATGTGATGAATATGGTCACTTTGCTTCTAACTGCCCCGAACGCCGTGAACAGAAGCAAAAGCATGAAGCAAATCTTCTGAAAAAGGAGGATGATGATGACCCGACACTTTTTATGATGAAGAGCGTTCAAGAAGTCGTATTCTTGAATGAAGAGAAGATTATCCCAAACCAATTGAATACTAAGCCAAACGAGGAGGACACTTGGTATTTAGATAATGGGGCAAGTAGTCACATGACGGGGATCCGAGAATACTTTTCAGAGTTGAATGAGAATATCTCCGGCAGAGTGAAGTTTGGTGATAACTCCTACATCGAGATAAAAGGGAAGGGTTCGATAATCATTGAAGGGAAAACGGGCGAGCAACGATTGATCACTGGAGTATATTATCTACCCGAGCTAAAAAGCAACATCATTAGTCTTGGGCAAGCTACTGAAGGCGGATGTGACATTCGTATGAGAGGTAGTTATCTCACCATGCGTGACTCGGATGGTAAGCTTCTAATGAAGGTTCCTAGAACGAGTAATAGACTCTACAAAATAAAGCTTCAAGTTGGAAGTCCGGTGTGTCTTAAAGCAAAGATGGAAGATGATGCTTGGTTATGGCATGCTAGGATGGGTCACATTAATTTCGAGACAATGGAATTAATGGCAAGGAAGGGCATGGTTGAAAATTTGCCAATAATTCATCAAGAGAACAAGTTGTGTGAATCTTGCTTGGTAGGAAAACAAACCAAGAAGGCGTTTCCTAAGGCAGCAAAATTTAGGGCAACACATTCTCTTCAACTGATACATGCCGACCTATGTGGACCGATTTCTCCATCATCCATAGCGGGAAATAGGTACGTATTCGTTTTAATTGATGACTTTTCACGGTTTATGTGGACTTTTGCCTTGAAGGAAAAAGGAGAGGCATTTGAATACTTCAAGAAGTTCAAAGCTCTAGTCGAGAGGAAGGCGGGAAAAAAGATTATAACCCTAAGGACCGATAGAGGAGGTGAATTCACTTCAAGAGAATTTACCAACTTCTGTGAAAACGAGGGTATAACAAGACATCTAACCACTCCCTACACACCGCAACAGAATGGAGTAGTGGAGAGGCGAAACCGTACTCTCATGGGAATGACTAGAAGCATCTTGAAAGCACGAGACGTACCAAACTATATGTGGGCTGAAGGAGTAAGACATGCTACGTTCTTGATTAATAGAGTTTCAACTCGAGCTCTAGTTAATCAAACACCATACGAGGCTTTCAAAGGAAAAAAACCTAACTTGGAGGGTTTGCGGGTATTTGGATGTGTGGCTTATGCAACGGGAACAAGGCCATATTTACCTAAGTTAGACGACAGGTCAACACGACTCATCTATATCGGAAACGAGCCAGGAACAAAAGGTTTTCGATTGTTCAATCCAAGACTAAAGAAGGTAGTGGTATGTCGTGATGCGGAGTTTAATGAGGAACTTGGCTGGAAGTATGTTGCTGGAAGCGAGACACACGAGCTAAACCCAGGTATGTTTGTCATAGAATGGCATGGTTCTATTGATACGGGTTGTGGATTTGTAAACCCAGGTGTGACCAATGAAGAAGAGACTGAAAATCAAGAGGCTGAAAATCAAGATGCTGATGAAGATCAAATGGTCAATACCGAACAGCCTAACACAGCCGAAGCTGTGAATGACCCTGACCCAGTTCAAGCGACAGAAACTCAATCAATTGTGAGGCGTTCTTCGAGGGTTTCAACTATGCCAACCAGATTTAATGACTTCATATTGGGGTCCAGTTCAAGAACCTCAACTATTAATGAAGATCAAAATCTGCTCCTAATAGAAGATGATGAACCAAGAACGTTTCAAGAGGCAAAAGGTTCAAGCAAGTGGATGATTGCTATGAAGCAAGAGATTGAGTCGATTAAGAAGAATGATACATGGGAGTTAGTTGATCCCCCGGTTAATGTTAAACCCATTGGATTAAAGTGGGTGTTCAAAATTAAGAGAAATCCGGATGGTTCAATTAATAAATTTAAGGCTCGTGTAGTAGCAAAGGGTTATGTTCAAAAGGAAGGAATTGACTATGACGAGGTATTTGCGCCCGTAGCACGGATTGAAACGGTGCGTTTGTTAATCTCATTAGCCGCAAAAGAAGCATGGGAATTACATCATCTGGATGTAAAGTCAGCTTTTTTACATGGAGAATTAGAAGAGCAAGTGTTTGTTACACAACCGGAGGGGTTCGTGAAGAAAGGAGAAGAAAGGAAAATCTACAAGTTGAAAAAGGCGCTCTATGGACTTAAACAAGCCCCGAGGGCGTGGAATACAAAACTTGATAGAGTACTTAAGCAAATGTCGTTTAAACGATGCCAACACGAACAAGCGGTGTATGTGAAGAAGACAAACAAGTCAATCTTGATTATTGCGGTCTATGTAGATGATCTTTTGGTAACCGGTTCGAAGCTTGGCGAAATTAGTGAATTCAAGAAACAAATGCAAGAGAGGTTCGAGATGAGTGATTTGGGAAAATTGAGCTATTATCTTGGCATTGAAGTAAAGCAAGAGGATTCGAGTATCTCAATAAGTCAAGTGGGCTATGCATTGAAGATATTAAAAGATGCTGGAATGCATGAATCGAATTCTACTCAATGTCCATTAGAACCTGGAGTCAAGTTAAGCTTGGATAAGGAAGGAAAACCAGTTGATGCAACATTGTATAGGCGACGAGTTGGTTGTCTAAGGTATTTACTACACACACGACCCGATTTATCTTATTCTGTTGGTTTGGTTAGTCGTTACATGCAAGAACCAAAAGAATCACATATGGCGGCTGTGAAACAAATACTACGGTATATCCAAGGTAGTTTGAATTTTGGAGTGCGATATAACCAAGAAGAAACCAAGGAGTTGGTGGGGTTTAGTGATAGTAGTTATGCTATGGACCAAGATGATGGTCGAAGCACAACTGGGCACGTATTTTATCTAGGTAAATCACCTATCACTTGGTGCTCACAAAAGCAAAACACGGTGGCTCTATCGTCTTGTGAAGCCGAGTTCATGGCTGCAACCTCAGCCGCGTGTCAAGGGATATGGTTACGTGGATTGTTGGGTGAAATAACCGGAATGGAAGAAAGAGTGGTGGTTTTATTTGTTGATAACAAATCGGCTATTGCACTTATGAAAAATCCAGTCTTTCACGGAAGAAGCAAGCATATAAACACACGTTATCATTTTATCCGAGAGTGTGTTGAAAGAGGCCAAGTACGAGTTGAATATGTAAGAGGTGATTTGCAGCGTGCTGATATTCTGACAAAAGCTCTCGCAAGGATTAAGTTTAAGGAGATGAGAGAGTTACTCGGAGTTGAAGACCTCCCTATCTCGAGTCAGAAATTAGGGGGGTGAATGTTGGTCTAATTGCCTGACCCGAGCTCATGGGCAGCAGCAACAATGGACCAGCAGAAGCAACCAAGCAGCAGCAGCAACCAAGTACTGTAGCGTCGGTTACTGTAGCGTCGGTTACTGTAGCACAGTTGTACACTAATTAGGATTCCTTAGTTCTAGTCGGTTTAGGATTATTATTGTGGAATTCGAATTGTACTTGTAGTAGGATTGGTAAGCATGTATCAATGCCTATATAAACACAACATACCGAGCCTGTGGTAGTGTGTGAAATCATCAAAGTTTTGAGCTTATTTTCTTTGTTAATTGGAGAGCTTTATTCCAGTTATATTCGTGTGTTTTCCAGTTATTGCGTGTTTGTTTGTGTTCTTTGTTCCAGTCTAGCGTCTGGTATTGATTCTGGGATTAGAGACTAGTGAACTTGACCTTCATCTTAGAAGACATGAAGCTTACCAACCCCACTACACTGACATCCATATATTGTCCTTCAATTTGTATCATATAAACATATGTTTTCGATTATGTGATTACACACTCAACTATTGTGTTTACCTATTTAAAATACTTCTCTTTACACTTTGAAATACCTTTTTAAAAAGAATGGTACTTTGGGACGCTAACATTTTACATATTGTTGAGATCACACCTTTAGCTTTAAGTTCTAAAAACATATGTATTCGTTTCAAATAATGTATATATACTTGTTGAGATATTTGTTAAAAATTTGTCATAAGATCTGGAAGACTGATGTATTATTCGTACGTACCAAACCATAATGATATATTTGCAATTTATTCACCTTGTAATTTTGAACTATAGTATGACGGTCACATTTTCAATTGTCAATTATGTTTAGTCTGTAAAAGCTCGTTAAAATGTCGAACCTTCTAGGCATGTTGGAAAACCGAATTTGTTAGCATATATACATTAACAAACAGAAAACGGTATTATTTATATATGTTACGTACATCTAGTATATATTTTAAGGTAGTTTGGAAAAAGAAAAACCTCGTACGTTTACATGTATCCATAGTAGCCTAAAGTGTGTATATAGGATCCTTTTTATCTACTAGTGGCTTCACAAATACGTATAAGTAATATATTAATATCATGAAAAGTCTTACATATGCTTCGTAGACAACTATTATATATATCGAAGAAGACGTATCACCATTTTAACAAGCGTAAGACTAATGGTAATAAGAGTATTACCATGCGTCTTTCCCCTATGTGGCATGCAACCAACACGTCTTCTTATACTACACACAGACACCTCAAGTGACGCGTTTTGGGTGAAGAAAAGGGAGAAATCGGTCTTGAGGACCGATTTCTTATCTCAGTTGTGTGTGTGATATTGATTTTTGTGGGTATATATATGTTTAAGTGAAGTATGTTTTGGTAATAACGTTGGTTATTTTATTACACTATGATTGTTGTGATATTGATGGTGTTAAAGACTAATATAACACTGAGTTAACGGTTATCATGATGATCACTATTACCATCGGCGTAAAAGTAAATATATGTAGTACATCACATCTGTTTTGTCACATTGAACATTATCTATGAGTGACAATAAATTATTGATTTTACTGGCACGTAAACCTGTAAGTCAAATGATTTGGAATTTGGATATCAAACATATCTTAAGAAAAGAAATCTATTAATTTAATAGTATCTATATCAAGCAAACATCTTTCAATAAAGAATTGTTTCTTCACAATGTAAACAAACTACTGAAATTATATATTTAATCACTGTTAGTGGAACAGGTATAAGTGGGCAAAAAGTTATCGTTTTTCCAAATTTAAAGACAACTATCTGATTTTTAATTGGTATGGAGTACCTAGCATATATAAGTATATAAGTAAAATGAAAGGGTGGTACCACCCAACAAACATAGAAAATATGAAGAAAAAAAATACTTTTTCCGTCACGTAACAAATGTTTATTAACAAATGTTTATTTTAATAATGTGCGGAGTTTTAAGAAACTTGACTAACTATATTTTCATGAATCAAACATTATACCTAACCACTAAAGTTTATTTTTATTGTTTGAAATACAAAATGAACACTTATTTTAAAAACATTAAAAAATAGCAATGTGAACACTTGCTAAAATGAAAAGAGTAGAAAACAATAACATTTTTATAAGTTACACCCCCCCCCCCCCCCCCTCCCCCCTCCCCCCTAATGAAGAAGTAGTAAGGCCCCCTTCCCGCGTATGCGCATTTATTTAGGAGTAGTATTTAGTTTAGATTTCTTTCTATTTTTTAACTACCAATGGGGAATCCTTCAAAAAAAATCTATCTGGCAAAACGCAATTCGTCGAGTTCAAACCAAGGTGCACCTTGCCTTTTTTCAGGTAGCTTTCTTACGCCTATTCAGCTAGGGGGCCATTGGTCATAGCTGAAATTCGTCGAAGGAAAAAAAATAAGAGAAAGAAAGGGAAGTTTTTTCTTTCAATCCAAGTAAGAGAACAAAGAAACCACTCAAACCACTCTAAAATGAAAGTGAGATAAAATCAAAGAAGTTTCAGTAAGAACTAGCACTAGACTTCTTCCCCCCTTTCGACTTTTCTTCTCTCCTTTAGTTTGTGCTTCCACCCGGGCTTTTCCTTCTGTTTTATAGAGACCAGAGGAATTTCTTCTAAAAATGCACGTAGAAAGGTGAGGCATTTTCCCCGGCATACGGAAAAAAATTCCAGGATGACGCAAAAGACGAGTATGGGACGGGGAGGGGGAGGCTCTCGAAACCAAACGAGACTAGAAGGAACATGGGAATTAGCACCATTCATGAAATAACTCGAATTTCAAATCATTCACTTGCTTTAACTACTCATGCTATGGATGTGGGAGCATCAACTCCGTTCCTGTGGGCTTTTGAGGAGCGGGAAAAATTGTTGGAATTCTATGAAAGAGTCTCGGGAGCCAGGATGCATGCCAGTTTCATACGACCAGGTGGAGTGGCACAAGACCTGCCTCTTGGCTTATGTTGAGATATTGATTCCCCACACAAAAATTTGCTTCTCGTATCGACAAATTAGAAGAGATGTCAACCGGCAACCGTATCTGGAAACAGCGATTAATGGATATTGGTACTGTTACTGCACAACAAGCAAATGATTGAGTTTCAGTGGTGTAATGTTAAGAGGTCGTGCGACATGAAGACATTGATAGCAATATGGGGGAAGTTCCCATCAGGCAACAACGGTTCTGCCTGACCTTACTTAAGCATGCATATTATGTCAGTGAAGACTTGGTGTGAAGCCTTGGAGCTTACGTTAGAAGAGCAAAAGGCCGGGGGCTAGGGTGAGCTGAGGGGGGACAGCGTAAGTGAGCGAATGTATGTAAAGCCAGTCAAACATAACTGTTCTAGGCGGGGTGGGCCGCCCACCTTCGAATGGTGTTGGTAGTGGAGTGTATAATACAAAGGGCGGTCCCCTATAACATGTTTTTATAGGCACCAATTTTGCCTTATGACCCACGATACTGAGCACTCCAAAAATATTGAGTTTTGGAGTTTGTTCACTTAGCTTGTATCGATTTGATCTTAGTTGATTAGTTGAGTTCGCATGAGCTCGTACACAATCACAAAAAATTACATGATTTAAAAAATCAGTTATCTTGAGATAATTTTTTTATTTTTATAATTTTTTTTATTTAATTTTTTTTATACATTTCTAAATCTTTTATTAAGAATTAATTTTTAGATTTACATAGAGGTGGAAGCCAAACGGGCAACAATTTGCGCCGCTAGCCCTTTTTGGATGCTAGCCCTTTTTGGATTGCAAAACTTATTCTTTTGAAAACTATATCTGCGGATCTATGTGTCATAAAATTACTATGCATAACACGTTGGACTCTGTTGAGGAACTCCACTGACTCAGGTGCAAGGAAACCAAAAGTATCAAACGCGAAAGGAATAAAAACACATAATTACAACTTAACTTTGAAAGATTCAAACATAGTTGAATAAGATGCATATTTATTGTCCAATATACCATTAGGATGTTCTAACATTATTGTTGAGTAAACTGAAAAATCGTCCTCGTGGTTTGGCCAAACTTCATGTTTAGTCCATATCTTTTCGAAAATGCTACGAACGTCTCTGTGAGGAACTTTGGGCTGCATATTCGGTCCCTGACCGAAATTAAATAACTAAAATACCTTTTGTCTTCTTCTCTAATAATTTATCTTTTTAACCCTTCTTCAAGAACATGAAGAACAACTCAGAACACCATTATCAAAACTATGCACATTGAGCAATATTAACCAAAACACGATTTAAAGAACCTTTTTAGTAAAATCATCATCTTCAAGAATGAAACCATAACCTTAACCAGTTTCTGAAACCCCAATTCTTGAAAAAAAAATCATCGATTCTAAAACCTAATTTTGAAATCATCCTCATCAATTCGAATCCCCTAATTTGAAAACCCTACCTTTTCACTTTCCTCCCGAAAATGAGATAATTTTTTTAAAAATAAAAGTTCATTCCATTTCTTAAAAAAACTAAAGAACAAAAAAACCATTCATTTTTCTTTCTTTTCCTCTCAAATCTTAACTCAAGAATACATTGGAAGGGACTAAATATGCAACCCAAAGTTTCTCACATAAACATTTGCTGCACTTTCGAAAGGATGGAGATCGAACCTGCAATTTGGCCAAACTATAAGGACAATTGTTGCAATTTACACAATCATTGCATGTTTTTAAATTTCACTCAATCAACAGATATAATACAATAAAGTATGAGGGGAGATTATTTACATACAAAAAAAAAAAAAAAAATCTTGCATACTAAGTGATCAATCATAGTCACTCATTTTCTTTTTTATTATAAGAGTTAACTTCAAAAATCGTCCCTGTGGTTTACCGGGTCATTTGGATTTGGTCCCTGTAGTTTAAAAATTCCGGATATCGTCCCTGTGGTTGGCGACCAATACGGGTTTGGTCCCTTGACCAGGTCAACCGTCAGTTGACCATTATTGGAGGACTTAAATGACGAATATACCCTCATCCTCATCCTCTAATTTTCTTTTGCAATATATCCTGTATCAAACACCCATGATGTTGGAAAGTAATTTTTTACCAAAAAACAAACTAATAATCCGAAACTAATAATGCATCTTCATCCTCTAATTCTTCCAGCATACTCTGATTTTCTTTTGCAATATATCCTGTATCAAACACCCATGATGTTGGAAAGTAATTTTTTACCAAAAAACAAACTAATAATCCGAAACTAATAATGCATCTTCATCCTCTAATTCTTCCAGTATACGATTTAAATTCAAAAACCCGAAACTAATAATCAAAAGCATACACTTGAATTAAAAACAAAACACCTAAATTCTTCCAGCATACGAATACAAATGATGTTTAAAGGACTTGACCCCTTTTGCTATAAAAATGGTTTGTAAACCCATTGCTATACCATAACCTTCAACCATCACCATAACTTCAATCTATCCTAATCCCATACTTCATCTAAGCCATACAACAAATCAACATCTAACACATAACTGAGACTCGAAACACAAAGAAAAAGAAGATTACAAGATCTCAGGAAGAATATATCTTAAAAGATCTTTAGGGCTTAACCATAACCCATCATAGATCTGTGATCTTTTTATATTCGACAATAAAAAAAAACCTCATAACAAATCTTCCTTTCGTTCGTTCAATACAACACAAAACAAAATTAATACACCTTACCGAGACCTTTTTACAAAGATCTTCAAGACGTGCTGAGATGACAGAAAAGTATTATCTTCGTTATAGTTGAAATACGCTGAAAGATTGATGTTTTTGATAGAGCATATACTCGGATGAACCTCAATCACATCATCATCATCTTCAACCCCATCCTCCTCATCCTCACTATGATCACTCTCATGAACCTCAATAACATCCTCCTCATTCTCACCATCCTCTTCATCAATCTCATCCGACTCATCATCCCCATCATCATCCCCCTCCCCATCACCTTCCTCGTCATCCTCCTCCACATCAACCGGATCAGAATGAAAACCATTCACTTGACCACCCGAAACACTCGCCCCATTCGACCCCTTCACTTAACTGCTGTTTGAAAGTTAAAGGATTCGAAAATTAAATTAAATTTAATTTTTGACTGTTGTTTGAAAGGATGGAAATGTTTAAGAAGAAGATAAGTTTAGGGTTTATCAGAAAACACAAAAGGGATTATACCCTGTTTGGATTTGGATTTGATATGTTGAGTGAAATTGATGTGATTATTTAATTGAATTGGTTTAATTTGAAACCCTAATTTAATTTAATTGGGGGAATTGGGGGAAGAAGAAAACCTATTTACATTTTTACGTGCTGCAAACCTATTAGTATAAGGTTGTAGATGGTGGACTGTGGGTGTAGGATAGAAAAAGACAGACCAGAAATGGTCAACCAGGTGATGTGTATACATAAGTTACATGAAAAGACCAATATACCCTTTAACTTAACGGTCAACTGACGGATTTTTTGGTCAAGGGACCAAACCCGTATGGGTCGTCCACCACAGGGACGATATCCGGAATTTTTAAACTACAGGGACCAAATCCAAATGACCCGGTAAACCACAGGGACTATTTTTGAAGTTAACTCTTTATTAAATAACAAACTTTTTTTTTTTCTTTTTTTTTTTTTTTTTTAATTAGCATTTAGTTATCATTCAATAGACAGACACTTTGATATATTTTCAACAAACTTTATTCTTGTCACATTTTTTATTTTTTTCGTTGTTGAAACTTACATGAAAAATCACATGTGATTCAACACTAATTTGAATATTCGAGTATTTAAACATGTAATAAAAGGAACACAACTTTTTCAACAAAATTTTAAAAGTTTCATCATTTTTCCCGTAAACTAGACATTCATAGTTCTTCATCCATATATAATACATTATATTTCAAATTCTAGATTAGTGACAATTAATTCGTCAAAGTTGGATAAAACATATAAAATCACATATGATTTCTACCACGTGATCTCAATCACATGTGACTTTTACCTCATGTGATTTTTCACATGTGGAGAAGTTTAATAAATGAATTGTTATAATCTATAATTTAAATACAGTGTGTGTGATAGTAGAAGTTTAATAAATGAATGCTATAATCTACAATTTTAGTTTAATAAATGAATAGCTATAAGCTATAATCTATGATTTTTTTTTCCACACTTTGTTTGAAAGCCATGAATATGTGTTTTCCATTGCAAAAACCATGGGAGTCTTTGATTTATACACAAAATACTTATGTTAGTTTAAGTACAGTTGTTTAGTTTCAAACTTTCATATTAGTGTTAATCATATGTGATATGTCATGTGAATTTCAATACTGAAAAAAACGTAAAAAACGAAAAAAAAAAAAAAAAAAAAAAAAAAAAAAAATCGCCGAAAGTATATGAAAGTGGCTGTCTAATAAAAGATAATTAAATGCTCTCGTGTCGGTATATTTTCTTTTGCCTAACGATTAACGGTTTATAAATATTTAAATTATATAAAGATGGGTGTAATTGTTGTTTTAATTAAAATATTAATAAAAAGAGTAAATTACACGGATGGTTCCTGTGGTTTGTCGAAAATTTCACCTATCGTCCTTCAAACTTAAAAGTTGCATGTATCGTCCCTATCGCTGCCAAAGAATAATATGAATGGTCCCTTTGAGGGACGATAGGTGAAATTTTCGACAAACCAAAGAATAACATGAATGGTCCCCTTTGAATGGTCCCTTTGAGGGGACCATTCATGTTATTCTTTGGCAACGATAGGGACGATACATGCAACTTTTAAATTTGAGGGACGATAGGTGAAATTTTCAACAAACCACATGGACCATCCGTGTAATTTACTCTAATAAAAAAGAATTTCTCTATAAAAAAATAAGTGAATGAAAATTTGTCTCTTAGTATGCAATAAACTTTTGATATGTAAATGATTATTCCTCGTGAAGTAAATATAGATTTTTATTATTTGATGACTGCAATTTTTTTAAACTGCATATTTTAAAACAATAATTTTAGGACGGAGGTGTAAGGTATGTTGAGCTTAGAGTATCCGGCTATCGAACAAGCCAACCTTGATATCTGATATATGCCACGCCCAATCATAACCATATTGGAGAAAGGAATTAAGGAAGTATTCTACTTATTGGACATATTCTACTTATTGGAGAAAGGAAGTATAATAATGATCATGGATTGACGAAGGTACTACTGACCTAAACTCTTCTGGTATAAACATATTTCAATAGTCGATGTAACCAAAATATGAAACCAAAACAGTTCAGTCGTTCAGATATGTGGATTTTGTTATCAAAATCAAGTTCATCACATCATTCCCAACACATTCGATATGATACCAGAAACTATTGGGTAATACTTAAAACGTATAAAAACAGTGTTACGATCGAGTTCACAGAAAACACAATATTTGTAGAGGAAAGTTGGAAGTCTTATACAACATAAACGACATACTCACACGCATTATACTTAAACTATAAGACGGAAACTATATCAAGGTTCCACAACCACCTTCCCGGTAGCATGCCCTTCAATGCTCTTGGCCCAAGCCTCTTCAGCTTTACTTAAAGGGTAACTGGAGTCGATAACTGTCTTCAATTTCCCTTCCTTCACCAACTTTGCAAGGCACTCGAGCTTTTCAGCAGTTGGAGTCACAAGTAACGGCTGAAGTTTCTTCTTCGAAAACGTGATTGTGTTCACTGCATAAGTCCAAAATGCACTGCCACCCGGTGTTATGTCGATTACTTTCCCAGTTGGGGCCAGGTTGGGCTCAAAGGTTGACCAAGGGATACCAGTAGCGCAATGGACCACTACGTCATACTTCTGACCTGATGGGCTTTTGAGGGCAGCTCCTTCTGGAGTTTTGTAGTCAAGAACTTCATCCGCTCCTAAGCTTTTGACAAACTCGATGTTACGAGCCCCACAGGTTGCTGTGACATGGGTGTTTCCCAGTTTTGCTAGTTGGACAGCATAGTGACCCACACCACCTGAAGCGGCAGTTACTAGGACATTTGAGCGTGGTTCGTTTTTGTCTAGCTTTAGACCGCCGGTTATAGTGAGGGAGTGTAGAGCGGTGCACGCTGCAATACCTAGACAAGCACCATCTGCAGCTGATACTTCTGATGGTCTTTGAATTGTTGATGTCTCCTTAGCCACCGCATACTCAGCCAGGCCTCCACCCGCAGTCCCCTATCACCCAGTGCAGAAAATAATTTAAAAAGGTTGGACCTAATAGTTTCTCAGCTACATATTACAAGAGGTGGCAAGATGGCTGAGTCAGGCAGCGGGTAAAGGGTCAAAACAAGTTGCTTGTTAGTATGGGAAGAATTGACACGAAACACTCCTTCCCCATTTTCAGTTTTTTTTTATAAATAGTTGATGCATTAATTGCGGTTACAAATTTAATATTAGGAAAATAATAATCTAAGATATTGAATGAAAAAAATTAGAAAGCTGTATGCTTAAGAAATACACTTTGGGCGAACTTCAACAGTTCAACCCATCTTACCTATTCATATGGCTCAAAAGAGTATTTGACACATTTGTAATAAAAAGCATTTAAGCAATACAAAAACTTGTGTTGTTGTGTAAACCAAGATATGACTAGCATTAAAAAGTAAGCATGTCATACGAATCATAGAAAAGAGTATCTCATAAATCAGAAATAACAGAGATGAAACTCACAAGGGTCGAAATGATTTTGTCACCAGCTTTAAAATTCTTAACTCCCAGTCCGACCTCCACAACCTCTCCAGCTACATCACCAACTGTTCCAACAAACAACTTTCATTATGGATACGAACTTATGAATAACATCATCATTCGGTGACTAGTTAAGCTACTAGTTGTTAGTACTCATGGCATATCAAATCAATTTGATGGTTGTTCTACAATAATCAACACAAAACCAATAGACCAGCAAAATGGCTACTGAAAGCAAAGGAAGTGCTACCATATAACAAGTGGTTCTTTCTTACCTACTCAAGCTAACACATTGACAAATTGAAAAGGCCAAAAACACAGTCTAGGCTAAACATTGAAGTATGGAACTAACGTGGTATAAAAGGAAACTTTCGGGGCAAAATAGGGCGTATCATCCCTTTCTGAATTTTCCAGTCGATCGGATTTATGCTTGCTGCTTCTACTTTTAGTAGAATTTCACCATTTCCAGGAGCAGGAACGGGGGTTTCAACATGCTGCAAAAGATAGAAATATATTATTGACTTTGTATATCATTTCAACATGTTGCAAAAGATATAGAGCATTGACCTTTTCAACTCTCACCGTTTACTAATTTGAAATAAACATAGTGCAACTTTCTAGATCAAACAGGATACTACTAAAGGCTAATACCAATGTCGTCAACCGTACTTTTATTATTACGCAAAGAGCAGCTGAGCAAACTGCAAAGACGGGTATCAAATTTATGATCAACGATTACTTGGGGTGTGAGACTTTTGTTTCCTTTACTTGAACACCTAATAAATTAAATTATTCAAGTTGGATACCCTGAATGAACAAAAGAAAATTTTTGACCCCCATATAGAAATTGAAGATAAGTTAAATACTCATACCCTATGTGTGCAGTTTTCCAAAAACATAAAACACCGTCTATGCGGCAGCTGACATGATATGCCCCGAAGACTAGCATTGGTTACCAGAAAACTTACTACAATCCTCGTTTTGATATTTTGACCAGTGTTTTAAGTTGGATACTTAACACAAAAAAGTATGATACCTCAAACTAGGGCTGTTCAAATCGCTCGGCGCTCGCCGATCGCTCGCCGATCGCTCGGAATTTGCTCGGAAAATGCTCGTTCGATTTTTCGCTCGGTTGTAAACGAGCCGATCGGCTCGGTTCGGTTTGTAAACGAGCCAAGCACGAGCAAAGGTCCGCTCGGCTCGGTTCGGCTCGATATAATTTTTATTAATTTATTATATATATACACATTAATTATAATTATATTTATAATTTTATATATACCACTCTATTGGGTTTGGCTCAATATATACAATTATATTTATAGTTACTGGCCCAGTCAACACAATGATACCTTAACACTAAGTTTAATTGTAAAACCCTAAGTCGTGAAAATACATGCTTGACTTCCTATTCTCATTAGTTGTCCGCCATCAATCGTCTCCCGCTGTCAACCTACGCCACAACGCGACAATCGTTCTCTGTAGTATGTTCATCGCCTCACTGGCCTCAACCTGAGCCTCATTCTCGGACAACCGGACCTCAAACTTAGTGTCATCCTCGGACGGTCGAACCTCGGTCATCACTAGGCGGCGAGAACATTAAAGGAAACAACCCAAATTTATGGTTGTCCGAAAAACTCGCCGCTCGTCGCTCGCTCGATGCTCGCTTGAAAAAATGTCCGCTCGAAAAATGCTCGCTCGATTTCCGGCTCGGTTGTAAATGAGCCGATCGGCTCGGCTCGGTTTGTAAATGAGCCAAGCACGAGCAAAGGTCCGCTCGGTTCGGCTCGGCTCGTGAACAGCCCTACCTCAAACTGATAGTAAACATAAGTTTGATACTTTTTAATGCAATTTGGCCTTGCACAAAATAGTAGCCTACTTTCAGTTTTGGTTGGTTAAAGTGTGTTGATATGATTAGTTATTAGAGTAAATTACATAAATGGTCCTTGTGGTTTGTCGAAAATTTCACCTATTGTCCCTCAAACTTAAAAGTTGCATATATCGTCCCTATCACCTCCAAAGAATAACACTCGTGGTCCTTTTTTGAGGTGATAGGGACGATATATACAATTTAAAAAAATTTCACATGTCCCTAAAAGGACCACGAGTGTTATTCTTTGGAGGTGATAGGGACGATATATGCAACTTTTAAGTTTGAGGGACTATAGGTGAAATTTTTGACAAACCACAGGGACCATTTATGTAATTTACTCTTCGTTATTAATTGTAAAAAAAAAGCTTAAAGAAGGATGTTATTGTGCCTAATTTCATAGGTATCAGACTGTTATTTTTAAGCAATTAGCCCTAACATACAAGTATTAGTGTAGCCTATTGATTAGACTTTACTCTAAATGCCACTTCAATTAGCTTATGATAGAGCTCATTTAAAACATAGAAACAAAAAAGGCTCTCGTAAGCTTTATTTTAGCGTAGCCGTAGCTAAGGGTGATGGCAACCCAACACTCGGAGTGTTGGGAGGATTCCCACCGACCAATCACAGAGTGCCATGTGGCAGGAGGATTCTGGAGGATTCTGAAGACAAAACTGTTGGCAGTGGGAGGATTCTGGAGGATTCGGAATCATGGTTCATTTTATTTATTTATTATATATATATATATAATGTTATACAACCCAACGTTCCAAATTTTTTTTGTCATTTTGTGCTTTAACATTCCATGCTTCATCGTCTTAGGTAAGACTCCGAATGGCATGATTCTGGAGTCTTGGGGGTTGGCGGCGGTGTTCACTAGAGTCCTCCCCCCAAGACTCTGGGATAACTCTATTTTAGCGTAGCCGTTAACATAGCTGCATATGTAATTATGAAGTGTAAATCGACATAAAAGCTAAATGCTTCTTTTATTATCGTTTCAAATATGAGTGTTAGAATAAAATCCGAAAGTTAGACACTCGTTGCCAAACAAGCATTATATTCTAAACACTAAATTATCCAAAAACCTCAACGCCCAACACAACACAAGCAAAACTTATATTTAACGAGGATCTATGCCAAACAAATAAATAGCTCTAAATCTCCAATATTATAACAACATCTAAAAAGTAGCAGTCTAGTTCTAACCTCAACAAAACCAACGCAATTAATCATCCACTTTACTATCTAACTTTTACTGATGAGTAGTGGGCGACTCTTTAACACAAATGTACGCGGCCAAACCACGATATCTCGTTACCGTTTTCAGCCCTTTCCGTAGCCACCCAAAAGATGTCTACTCAACGAGGTTTGAACCTGAGACCGTTTCTAACGCCACTTTACTATCTACGGGGTGTTTGGTAAACTTATTTGTGGGCGTACAAGCTTATTTTATTTCAGCTTAAATTTCATAGGCTCGAATTTTATGGTTTATTTGGAACCTTTATATAAGCTTAGGGGGTGTTTGTTTAAGCTTATATGTGGCTTATGAGCTTATTTGTATTTCGGCTTATATTACATAAGCCCCAAAATTTTGGCTTATTTTGAGACTTGTGGGCTTATATAAGTTTATTATGATATAATAAACTCATATAAGCCCATAGGTTAAGCCAGAAAATTGGGGCTTATGTAATACAAGCCGAAATCAAATAGGCTCATAAGCCCACATATAAGCTTAAACAAACACCCCCTTATTATTAATAAACTTATATAAATAAGCCGAAAAATTCGAACATATGAAACATAAGTCGAAATCAAATCCCCAACCAACCCACAAAATAACATATTCATGAACTTTATTTTTTTTTAACAGAATCATGATTAATATCGAATAAGTTGACAACAGTAAATACTAGAAATGACACAAAGTAATCGAATTAAAACTGAAAAATGATGGAACCTTTAAACCGGCAGCACCACCGCCGTAACAAGTGTACCAAACAGCCTGCATCATCTTTCCCGCCATATTTTTTATCAACCACCGATAGAAAAAGTTAGTGACGGTGAGTTTGTAGTGAAAGGAAGATTCGAGATGTATTAATTTTTTGGGTTCACGTTTTTTGACTCTTTTTCTTTTTCAATTAGTATGGGTGTTGAAATGTTTTGTTATTCTATTATTTGATTTTGATGTTTACTTGGAAAATAAGTAAGTTTATTTGACTTTTTTGTTAGTAGACAAAGGTGGGTTTAATGATGTTTATCGGGATAAAAAGTGGTTTTAATTAGGGGCGACAATTTCTGACCTGACACTAAACCCGATATGAAACTGACATGAAAATTAACAGGTTCGTGTCAAGTCTAAATAGATTTCGGTTCGGGTTTAGGTCGACCCATCTAACCCGTTTATTAAACAGGTCATGTTCGGGTTGTGAATAAATTAAGCGGGTCGACCTGCTAACCCGTTTAAGATTTTTTTTTTTTTTTTTTTAAATTAAAATTATTTATATTTTATTATACGGGTTAAATGGGTTAAACGGGTCGACCCACAAACCCATTAAACCAATTTAACCCGTTTAATGTGCCACCTATAGTATATAAATGGGTTACATGGGTCAACCCAAAACCCGTTTAACCTATTAAACACGTGTAACCTATTTAACCCGGCAACCAAAGTATATATACAGGTTAAATAGGTCAGGTTCAGGTTATGTGTAAACAGGTTAGGGTTGACATAGCTGACCCGATTATTTAAATAGGTCAGGTTCGGGTTTGGGTTTTCTGACCCGCCAACCTGTCAACCCGAACCCGCCAACCCGAACCCGACCCGAATTGCCACCCCTAGTTTTAATCATAGCCGTTAACATATCGATCTAGTTTTTAAAATCTTTCGATTTTATGATCCTGTTAAGTTAAAATGAGTCAATCTTTCATCGTATCTTAAATAACATAGAATCTTCTCGATCTTACCATATGATCGTAAGAACTCGATCAAATTCAATCCTACTTTCTTTGAATTAACTAACTAACAAGTAAAACAATTAGCAAGCGTGAATAATTATAAATGTTTTATAAGAGTAAAATATATAGATTTTTAGATTAAAAGATTCATCATCCTTAATCATCGATTAGACATTTTAATATTTTAAATCATTACGTGCTGCATTATTATTATAACTTTGAGAACTCTTATTTCTACATGAATGTGTTATACAATTAGGTTTGAATACGAATTACTATATATATAAGATACTTGAATATTTAAGTAGGATCTTTCGATCTTGATCCGATTTTACGATTCCAATCTTGTAAAAACAAACATGATACATTGTATGATTTCGATCTTAACAGCCTTGGTTTTAATAGTAGTATTATGTTTGTATTTATACTACAATGTAGAAAAGAATACATAACTGCTTAAAAACTCTTAAAATAGAATTATTAAATGGGTTTTTTTTTTAACTTGTGCCCTGCTCTGGGCACAAGTTAAGCACACTAAAAGGACGGTAGGACTCGTGGAAAGACCCACACAAAAGTACACTTTTCAAATAAAAGACATGGGGCCGACTATTCTTTTCCGCAGGTCCCACCGTACTTTTAGTGTGCTTAACTTGTGACCCGAGTCACAAGTTGGCTACTCCATGTTCTTGCCATATAAGTTAAAAAATAAAAAATGTTAAGAGTTAATTACTTAAACGTCCCTTGTGTTTTGTCAAGTATAACGAATTTAGTCCCTATACTTTTTTTCCTCATATCTTTTTTAGTTTTGACCTATAACGGGTTTGGTCATTTAACCACTATATATGTTAATTTGGCCGTGATTTCCGACAATAATTTCCATCATCTACATCACATTCCCACCATAATTTCCGACAATGTTCCCCATATTCCGGCAACCTCAAAAGCACTTTTGACACATAAATCAGACAAAAAATAACACATTTCGTACACTCGGATCCATCTTTTCCAAACACCCCTCTCCATCTTCACTTTTTCTACAACAAATCAAAACCTTGATCAAAACAATAATAAAAAGCCTTTTAGATTCTTTTTTCGAAGTTTATGTTTCATTAAATTACATCAACAAAAGATCACATGAAACAATAATGCATCAACATTCAAATAAACTACATCAAAATCTTCCCCATGAACTGTTCTCCCACTTCGATCAATAAATCAACAATCATGACAAGCTTTCCATACTTTTTGGAATTTGCAAATTGGTATGTGGCCCCAAAAAACTAAAGATATGATCATTAAACCAAAATCAACAATTCATAAATTCTTCACTTAAAAAGTCAAACCCTAAGCCTAAATAGTCAAAATTTATATTTAAACAACCAATTTGCAACAACCATTAAATTAAATCAAGATCTCAATCCATCATCACCCTATTAACATAACCCTGATTCAATTTTAGAAAATAAATCCAATTAACGAAACCCCAAATTTAATTGAACCGATAGATATCAAATTTAACATAAATGAATATCAAGTGGTGGTTGTGGCTGTATGGTGGTCGTGGTGTATCCAGCGGATTTGGTGGTCGTTGTTGGGATTTGATGTTGGTGCAAGATGATGGTGGGAATCGAAATTTTGTTGGGCTTTGATGTATGCTCTTCTATTTGTATCTGTAAATGTTTTGGTCATTTGAGGTACTCAACAATGAAGATGATGTGTGTTTGTGAATGCTTTTGTGTGTGTATTTGATTATGTGTGTGTGACAGAACATGTATGTGTTTTATTTTGTTTGGGTGTTGTTTTGTTGTAGAAGACTTGTGTGGTGTGGACTAAAATGACAAGATACCTTCTCGCATGACCTGCACATGATGTATTTCACGGTAAAACTAACATATATAGGTACGGGTCAAAACGAGAGAAGATCCGTGAAAAAAAATCTAAGAACAAAATTCGTTATATAGACAAACCACATGGATCATTTAAGTAATTAACTCAAAATGTTATTTACCGAAATAAAATTCTTTAAATAGGCAATGCTATTTATTGATATATTAAATGTTTAATTACAATTTAATCCCCAAATAAAAAATAAATATGAACATATAAATTACCGTTATTGTACTCCGTAGCCGTTATGCGCAAATAATCGTCTAAGCTTTTTAAAATCAAGTAATATCAAAAATATTTATTAGAGCATCCGGTACGTTAGGCTGGTAAGTGGCGCCATGGCTACCAGCCCACCATGGCCGACGGCGCACGGTACCGTCGGTGGCCAGCCTACGCCGTGGCTATTTTTTTTTTTTTGTGAAGAATTCGAACGTTGGAGTTTGTGAAGTTAGGGCAGATCTTAGCCATGCTGGCGGAAGGGTACTAGTGTGTGTTTTTTAGTGTGTGAAGTTGCGGAGAAGAAGAGTTATTGAGTGGGTTCAAAATTCAATCCTATAATAATTAACTTTTACATTAGAGTTGGGCCTAGTAAATACATAAAACCAGTTTGACTTTTTCTTCATTAAGCCCACTACTCAAAACAAGTCGTGTATGTTTTATTTTATGTAAATAAAATAAAAAAAAAAAAAATATAGACGATGGCACCACATTTTCTGGTATCGTGGGTAACGACCAGAATGTGGTGCCGTGGAATTTCTGGTGACATAGAGCTTTTTGCTGACGTGGCAGAAATTTTTTTGCCATGACTCATGAGTACTCAATGCTCTTAATGAAACTGAACCACAATCCCTTGATTTCTTAAAAGGTTCACATGGCATTCTTCTTATTTTTTTGACAACCTACTTTTTCTCAAATCTTTAATTACATACAATGAATATTGAATACGTGTTCAAGTGATATTTATGGATAATCAATGATACATTATGTTGGTAGGCTTAGAGCAGCCGATGTTGGCTTGCTCGTAGCTCGTCGTGTACACGTGGAGGCCTCGCCGTGTCTCGGCGTCCGTTGGTTCCTCGTCTACACGAGGAGTTTTTGCCTTGTACTTTATGTCAGAACGTTGCAAAATATAAACGTTTGATAACGTTTAAAAATGAGTTTTCGACCGTTTTAAATTTTTGGGTATTTATAAGATTGGAACATTTTATAAATATCACGTACATACACAATACCAAATCACATACATATACACATACATTTCAAACTAAACTCTCTAAAATAATAACCAAAAAACATGAGTCAATCATCTCATTCCGGCGAAAGTGATCTTGAGGAGATTGAAGAGCTCGAGATGATTATTCAAGAATACGAGAATGAGCAATTGTTGCAGCAACAAGAAGCCGGAAGTTCGAAACGGTCATACATTCCCCGGGAACGTGAAATTGCTGAAGCACGTCTAATGCGAGATTATTTTGGTTACAACCCAAAATATACGGATGAATACTTTAGGCGTCGCTATCGTATGAGCCGTAAACTATTTTTAGAAATAGTTCAAGGTATTGAAACATATATCGAAACTCATGATTATCTTCCTAAGCATTTTGATTTCTTTAGAGTCCGACCCGATGCTTGTGGTGTAATGAGTTTCAGTGTCATTATGAAATGCACAAGCGCCCTACGGTCAATTGGCGTACGGCATAACAGCTGATGCATTTGACGAGTATTTACAAATGGGAGAACATTGTGCACGCGATTGTTTAGATAATTTTACTATGTGCATAATCCAGTTGTATACGCGTGAGTTTTTAAGAAAACCAGACGAGAATGACATTCGTAACTTGTACCACGCACATAACGCGGTTCATAAGTTACCGGGAATGTTGGGAAGCATCGATTTTATGCACTGGGAATGAAAAAATTGTCCTAAAGAATGGCAAGGCCAATTTCACCGAGGTGATTAAAAGTATCCAAATATAATGCTTGAAGCCGTTGCTTCATATGATTTGTGGATTTGGCATGCATTTTTTGGGGTAGCGGGCGCGAATAACGATCTTACCGTTTTGAATAATTCTCCGTTATTCGACGACCTGCTTGTTGACATCGCCCCCGAGGTTCCGTTTGAAGTAAACGGGCGTACATTTAAAAAAGGGTATTATCTAGCCGACGGAATTTACCCGGAGTGGTCATCTTTTGTCAAATCATTCACTGTTGCACATACCCAAAAAAATGCCGCATTTAAAGCGAAAAAAGAAAGTGCTCGAAAAGATATCGAAAGAGCTTTTGGTGTCCTCCAAGGACGTTGGCATATTATTTCCCAACAGGCGCATGCATTTATGGTGTCCAAGCTACGGAGAATCATGTACACGTGCATCATATTGCATAACATGATTTTGAAAGATCAACAATTTGCGATATCCGAAGTTAGTGAAATGTATATTTGTCCGCGAATAAATTTACAACGGTCGTGGATTGAGCGATGCGAAGTGCAACGAAAGAAAGGGAGGGAACTACGCGATAAACGCGTACACGCAGCGCTTCAACGAAATCTCATCGAGCATGTTTGGGAAGTAAATCAATGGGAGGCATTTCAGCAACAACAACAACAATAACAAGATAATTAGTTTCTTTATATTCGTTGTATTGTTATTTTAATTCCCGTATCGTTTTTCTTTTTTTTCTTTTTCGTATCGTAAGTTTGTGTTCCGTATGTGTTTAAATTTGTTGTAATGTATTTTTATTTTTATGAAATGAATTTAGTTTATTTGGGTATTTGAATAAAAGAAATAAAAATAGATAGTGGTGGGCCCAAATGAGTAATTTGTGGTATGTTATGGGAAGGGGGGGGGTTGTAAGTTGTGGTATGTCATGGTGACGTGGCACCCCGTGGGGCCTGAATGAGGAGTTTTTGGTATGTCATGACACCTTGGGCCTGTTTGGTAGGGGCTTTTTGGGAGAGCTGTTAGCTTTTTGTTACAAAATAGTCTCATCTAAACTATGTAGCTCCGTTTGGATACATTAACTTCAAGCTTTTATTTCAAACAAATAGATCCTAAATGAAAAGCTGATTCATGAAGCTTTTTAAACATCTTGGAGCTGTTAGAACTTTAAATTACTGATATACCCTCCAAACATTTGTTTATAATTATAGATATGTCCTTTTATGTCTTATAATTATATTTAACAGCTAACTTACCAAACACTTTTATTAAAAAAAAGATACAGTTTGTAGCTCATGTTAACAGCTTTGCAGCTTACAGCTTACAACCTACAGTTTACAGCTTACAGCATACAGCTTACAGCTAGTTTTGCCAAACATGCCCCTTTGTGGTCTTAGGCTCGTATGCGGGTTTAGGTTTATTAAAATTTATTAATACATGATCAATAAAACATAATACATACGGGATTCCAACATTATTATGATTGAACCCTTCACTTATATCTAAAAGCCTACTTGGTGAGTCAATTAGACGTTTTCGATAAGAGACTAATACCACACTTGATTGGAAGGTATCTTACAGACACCACTAGATTACAAGTAGCTCGTTAGCAAGTGGTGTCCATATCATGATTGTGGTTCAAATAATTAAAAGTGTAAAAGGCGTGCAAATCAAGTTTGGTGTCAACAAACTTGAAATAATTACCTTAAAACAGTTTATCTTAAATCGCGTATATTAGTCGATTAAAATACCGTAAGTCATACTGTGGAAAACTAGAAGGGAGGTTGAATAGTTTTACTGTTTTAAAATTCTTTTGCTTTGAATACTTAACGTGATTTCAAGTTATGCAAACAATAAACAATATATAACAAGTAAGTAGAGAAAGAAACAATCAAACCACAACACGGATGTTTATAGTGGTTCGGTCTACAAAGACTCTCTTCCTTGCCCTACTCCACTCCTCGAGCCTCTAACTCGAGAGTTTTTCTTCACTAAGAAACAAGCTCCCTTCTCGCGGAGAAAACCTTTACAAACGTCGCTTACACTTTTTTCCGGTACAAAGCTAGATACCGAGTTCTTTTACAATGGCACAACCACTCCCGACACTCTATGTATTTTGAGGACTAAAATACTAACCGATCACAACAGAGGTATATGATAGTTTGGTACAACTATGATGTGTGAAAAACAACAAATTCACACTATTACTAATCTAACAAGTCTTGCAACGCTTAGTTGAAGCTTGTGATGCTTTGATCTATTTGCTACAAAAGAAAGATAACATGTCTTGCAACGCTTAGTTGAAGCTTGTGATGCTTTAATCTCTTTGCTACAAAAGAAAGATCACTAAAAATGTAATATGCAATATGAATGGGTTAGTAATGAATGAAAGAATGAATGATGTTGTTTATGCTTAAGAGTGATGAGAAAACATGAATGAGTGGCTTGCTATTTATAGGCAAACTGCAAATGCAAACCACGGATGGGACAGATCAAATTTTAGGGATCCGTCCGTTATGCCTTTTGGATTCGCGGGTCCCTGACAGCAAATCTCCAAAATCTTTCCCAAATCTAACCAAGATATTTCCATATCTAATTCTTTGTGTGAAAATCAATCCAAGATATTCATAAGATCTTCAAGATATCCTAAAGATATCAATGTGATGTATGCAATGATGTCATTGTACAATGTCCATATTTAGAATTAAATTGTAAATGAATATAATGTAACACCCCAACCCGACAAGGGCAAAGATGTCACACTAATGGTTTCATATCAGATCAAAGCATACATTACAGTAATACAAGGAATCTCAAAGGTTACAAATGAAATACTGAAATTACAAGGTTACAAATGCGAATACAAATTCTACAATATAATAACTTCTAATCATCTCAAGGCCAAAATAACTATCAAGTCTTCTAAGTCCAAAAGTCTCTTCACTCATACCCATCTTCCAACTAAAACCTGCCGCAGGAAAAGAAATGCGGCTGAGCTTAAAAAGCCCAGTGAACAGATATATAATGAACGAAAACGAAAGCAAAAACAAACGAATAAATATGGTATAGCAATGGAATAATATAAGGCATAGACGAAGGTACAAAGTAGGAAAGGGAAAATGGAAGGTCGGTAATCCACCACGAGCCCGAACAAAACAAATATAGTAACCATATCCTCAAAATCATATAGAGGGGAGACCTCTCAGATAATCAGATAATATGAGGGGTGTCCTCATTCTTCAAATTGGAGTAGCTAGCTCCCACATTTTGTGAAAGACGTGGATTGCACCCATCATCAGTCACCACATATATCACATATCACATCACAAATACGTACCTAGGATGCATCCATACGCCCCTGCAGAAATCATAATAATTGTGGCCAAACATAATACATAATAAAAGGGACGTGATGTGTAACACCCCAACCCGACAAGGGTAAAGATATCACAATAATGGATTCATATCAGATCAAAACAGAGCATACATCTACAGTAATACAAAAATCTCAAAGGATTACAAATGAAATACTGAATCTACAAGGTTACAATGAAAACTTTCAAAACTAATTCTAAAACATAATATCTTCCATCCAATTCTAATCCAGAATAGCTACCAAGCCTTCTAAGTCCAGAGGTACATTCTCACTCATTCCCAGCTTCCTACTAAAACCTGCCGCAGGAAAAGAAATGCGGCTGAGCTACGAGAGCTCAGTGAACAGTATATAGATGACAGAAACAATAACAGATAACAATACAGAAACAAATCCGAAATACAGATTATACAGATACTGAATTAAAGTGAAAGAATAGGAAAGGAATAAGGGTAAAAGAAAAGAAATGAGAAAGAGATAATGTACAAACCAGGTTTAGGGAAATACAGAAATCCATCACGAGCCCAGAGATAACAGATAATATCATAACAGAGTAATCATATAATAATCCAGAGGGGATGCCTCTCAAGTAACAGATAATATGAGGGGTGACCTCATGTATCAATTGGAGTGATCAGCTCCCAGATAATGTGAAAGACGTGTATCGCACACACCATCAGTCACCAGATATACATATATAACAGTAAACAGTAACAGATAACAGAAATCAGATCAGAACTAGGATGCATCCATGCGCCCCAGTAGGCCAGAATCTTCTCCTACATAACAGATAAAATCAGGGACGGGACAGGTCATCACTCTCCTGCCCTAGAGTCATGTCATCGGTGCATCAATGACATGGACATGAAACCCTCATGCCTAGTGATTGGCTCGGATATCAGACTGTGGTCAAGGTCAGATGTCATATAATAAACAGAGTCATATCTAAGGGTTCATGGCAGATGGGTCATGTCAATAATTCAGAATAAGATAATAAGGTTTAAATCAGAGTTTATCAGATTAATTTTAATATCAAAGCTTAAGTTCAGATTAAAAGGTTTATGTCCACTAGTCCAAAAGAGTATATCAAAGGTTAATAATTACAAGTTTATAGCAATAATCCATTTCAGAAGTTCCTGTCAAGAGTTCATTTAAATCAATCCTTTAATAATGGTTTTCATTGAAATGATCTTTCAAAATAGTTTTCATAAAAATGGTCTTCCAAAACCTTTAGTAACTTCCATTTCAAGTGGTATAGCTTCTTTTTAAAATAGCCTTTAATAAAGGTTCAAAATCAATTAGGTTCAGATAAGGATTTAACAGGTTAAGGTTTATACCAAAATCAAATCAAAATTTACAACAGATACATCAGGTTAAGGTTCAGAACAAGGTTCACAGATCAGGTTCAATCAAGACTCACAAATTCAGGGCTCAGAACAAGAGGTCAATCAGAGTTCAGGAAAAAGGTTCAGAATAAAAGAATCATAGCAGAGGTTCAAACAAAAAGGTTCAAGACAAACAGATCACAACAAAGATTCACAACAGAAGGGAACATAGCAGTGGTATCGGAGATCCTAATAAAGAAAATGAAAACTGAAAGAAAAAGGGGATGAAAAACCCTTACTGAAAAAGGGCAGAATATCTGTACCTTATTAGCACAGCAGACAAGCAAACAAACACAGAAATAAGATCAGGACTTCTCCTTCTTCACACCTAAGGAAGAGGAAGACAGAATTACTAAAGATTCTATTTTAGATTATTACTTTTAGTTTACCTCTCCATTTTAAGTACTTTCTATTTTTAGTAACTTTCCAGATTTAGTAAGTTCCCATAATTAGCAGGTTTTCCGAATTAACAGATATTACCATTTCAGATTAGGTTGAACCCTTATTCAAAGATTATTATGGAATAACAGTATATTTATCAAGTTACAGAAGTTTAGGGTTTATTTATGACATGATCACAAAGTTTAGGGTTTTAAATGTAACTTCATCAATTTCCAAGGTCATAAGTGAAAATACTTTAAGTTACAGAATTATATACTCATTTTATTCAGAATGACATCATAATCCCTTTAGTTTCATAATTTACAGATTATACCCCTCTAGTTACAATATTTACAAAACAAACCTTATATTTACATAATTCATGATTTAATCCCTTTAATATCCATATTTACCATACAAGCATATTATTTTACCCATTTTTAGAATGTAACCTCAGAATATCCATATTGTACTACTCAGCCCCTCAGATTTCAGAATTTACACATTTAGTCCCTTCAGTTTACAAAACATATATTTTAAATCATAATCTCATAACAATTACATAATTAGCCCATAAATACTTCAAAATTACCCAAAACACTCTTAATATCATTATTTACTCAAAATGACTTCAAGTTTCCAGAATTTACATTTTTAGTCCTTCAATTTTAATTAATTACAAATCGAATTAATAGTTATATATAATTACCCATTTAACCTTTTAAATACAAAATTTACATATAAACCCCTCATTTAACATTTTATATGAATTATACCAGGTCTAAACTAATTTACAAAAATATCCCTTAAGTTTTAAAAATTACAAAACACCCCCTTACCTTTTATTTTAAAATCGGTAAATACAAAAAAACCAATTAAAACCCTAGCATTAATTCCAATCATTGGCTCATGATTCCCAACAACCTTAAAACATCATTATTGACCAGATCTCATGTCATATACCCTAACCCTAATCAATACATTAGGGTTTCATATTTATTTTATTTCTTTTCTTAATTTTTATATAATCCGGTTTTAAATTAAATCCCCAACGAATTATATAGGCCTCTAAAACTCGAACCACTATTTTTCCCAGATTATAAGGACCATATAGAGCTCAGAAAATTTTAGCCTCACACCCAGAAAATTCATAATTAATTATTTAGAGTTTTATTGTGTTTTTAAGGTTAAATTCGAAAATAATTCATATAGCATGCATGATTCCGTTTTAGCATTTTATTTAGACCTTATATGATGTAAGAGATGTGAGAAAAATACCAAACCCAATATGGGACGTGTAGAATAGGCTGGGTGATTTAACACTTCTCGAATAGATACAAGAACCAATAATTCCCCACGAGCACAAATGTGACCAACAAACCTTGGAATCAATTTTCACAGATCATATATGATGTAAGAAACTCAGGAAAAATAGAAAAAGAATTTTACAAGGGTCGTAGGAATTAAAATGGAATTATACCTTACTTGTGAACAAAATTCGACAATAAAAGATTTAGGGCTCTATAAATTGAGTGGCTATTTTTCTTGGCTTCCTAGCACGACAATGAACTCAGGAAAATTGCTCTTGGACCTCAGAAAATTCGTATGGAATGAAAACGAATTATTTGGTGTTTTTATGTTTCTCGGTTTGTTTATTTAGGAGGAATATATGGGATAAAATTTTATATAGAATGAAGATCTGGTATTAGGGGAAGGGAATACATATATTTCGGCCTAAACAAGTCAACCAAATCAGATTTTGATATAATTTGATCATATCTATATTTATTTGATATTTATCTTCACTTTTTAAATTATAATATATACCGAAATTTATTAAATAATTATATATTCGGTTTTTAAATTATTGTAGGGTAAAATGATAATTATTTTGGACATGCTAAATTATTACAAGACTTGTCTTAATTTTATTTTAGCTTATATGTAATTTATTTCATAAGCTTTGAATTAATTTGATGCTTATAAAGCTTTTAATTAAAATTTTAAGTTATGAGGGCATTATGGTCATTTTACATGTTTCATATTTTCAGGTATTACAACTTCTTCCCCACTAACAAAAAAATTTCGTCCTCGAAATTTGCAGAAAGAAAGAGAGCAGAAAACGTAACAGAGACATACCAGACTAAAACGAGAATTGAGGTGAAACGAAACAGGAACACAACTGACGGTGAACAGACATATGAAAGATTTGTTTCTCATAACTCGAACTTGCAGATTCCAAAATTGTTTCAGGTCCTCAGAACAGACATAACATACTGAATCCAGATCAGAAGAATAGCATACCAAACGTAGTAGATGAAAATCTGATTCATAGGGTTTTGACGGATATGCCGTTCACAGAAATTGATTAGACAAATCAGATTTGAACATACAGAAAATAGATTATCGAGGACATCAGTGGCAGAAAGTTCTATAACAGAAGCTAAGATTAGTATCAGATGTACAAAGGTCAGCAAAACGCATGACGAGAATCCAGACACATCAATTCGCATAACGGTGAAAGCAGGTTACGCGTATAGGTAAAATGAACTTAAAGTCTCACTAACGCAGACGATCTCAAACAGTTATCAGAATTTCTAAAGCTCTAAGGCACTTCTCGAGATATCCTATGCCCACAACAAGTGCACGTTATATGATGTAAGTATTATCACGTTGGCCAGACGTCATAATACTGGCATCATATAAATATGCCCTCATGATGGTCATACTTTATCTCAAGTTGTGAACAGAACAAACTTATCCTACTCCACCTAGTCTTCCTACGATCTCAGAGGTCATCAGAATCCAATACCCTAACTAAGAGGAAAACGAATCACTCGAAAAGTTAACGGAAGTCCCAGAATTTCTATCAGAATTTGGTACATCAGATCATCCATCATTCGTCAAATTTCAGATAACAAAACCATCATCCGACATACGCAGAATGAACACAGGGCGGAATTACTGATAAAGAACTTAAATCATTCAAAGGATTTTATCTTTAGGTAACAGAAATTTAGATAGGTCGAGAGGAAATCAATTACGTCATCCATAGCTTCATCCATCACAGAATTCATTCTTCCAAACCAAACGTTCGCTTCAGAATTTTCTTCCATTCAAAATCATGATCTCAATTTCCATTCTCAAGTCTGCTTCTGCTCCCAATTCATCTTAGTACAACTAAAATGAATAGAGAAGCAAGACTACGAGTCTTGGACAAATCTGCTAGCACAGTTCGGAATTCGCCAACTCAGATTGCTGTCGTCATCGGATGCTTGGTAGTGGTGTCTGCTACAATCTCTGAACGCCAACCACATCTACTCTTCCAGAACAAAGGTCATTCCCTTTTAATACGAAGATGGTCTACATGTTTCCTCGCTTGTCTCAGGGCACAAACATGCTGTCATACTATGACAATTGTCCAGATACTCGTGAAAACATGATTATTATTAGCCAATACTATTGGCATTATTTAAGACTTATAATGGTCACAATGAGTACGAAAACACTTTTCATGAATCTTTTCAGGGATAACCTCATATCTAATTCACATCACTAATCTTTACGAATAAAACTGAAATACTTTACGGAAGCTTCTCACAGGTAGTCATCTCCCATCTTAGGAGTTCTTGAGGTTGCTTCTTCAGTCCTTCAAACATTAACTGAGGTTGTCTGATACAGAGTTCACAAGGATAGAATAATTTAATCACTTACACTCGAAAATGAGAAGTGATTACGGTTGAGATTACGGTTAGGTTTACGATAGTTGATATGCAGAAACAAAATTTTCTCTTTCTTCTTTATAAATTAATAGGGGTATTCAAGGGAAACACTGAGGTGGAAAAAACATATCTCATCATCTTCTCCAGCATCATGGTTCATTAACTGAGATCGGTTCAGAGTCAATTTTTCTGCTCAACAGGAGAGAAAACCCAAGAGTTTCATCAGAAAATGCCAGAAAATTTGTACAACAAAACTTTCAATGCCAACACTTTCTAGGGGTGGATACTAATAGGGTGACAGGAGAATTTGATAATCAGATGAGGTCAGGGTACATATTTCCATAGCAGGGTTAAGCTTAACAGATTTAAGCGGTTAGAGGTTATTATATCAAAAGTAGGGTGGAATAGATCGTTACATTTCAGATGCGGTAGTTTATGATAGCTGAAGAACCAGTCAATCAATAATCAAAAGATCTCCAAAATTAAGTATATCAATAGTAAACAGATCCGCAGAACGTATATGGTCACTTAACCAGACGGATAGTTCATATGTCAGAGTCAAGTACATGGTTCAGTATAGTGTGGGGATAGGTACGCGAATAGTTCAAGGTGTTGGTGTTCTTGGTTTAGCTTTTAGCATAAGTGACAGGTAGGGTGTACATCATTGGTAATACGAACATTGTATAACTGTCAGAAGTGAGACGTATGAAATGTCGGATATCAGCATCATAAGTTCAGTTAACAATTCCATGCAGAGATAGTATTTGCATCAAATCCTTCCAAAGAAAAACTGATTGGCAAATAAGATTCATCATTCAAGGGAGCAAATAAGATTCATCATTCAGGACATAATAGGATCAGAGGATACATTTATATCCAGCATGGGTCATGAATTTATAGAATGTGTCAAACACTTTAAGGTTAAATGGTCTTCGGGATGGTCGGAAGGATATTAGACTGTTTATCCAACAGATCATAAATGAAGGTCAAAATTGGGTAGTGGCAGCAAAAGTTTAACAATTGGTAATCATGGCAGGGGTTCCAAAATTGTTTCAAACGCCAAAGGTGAGACATAGGAGGATAGTCGTCAATATTAAATGATCAAATCAATCAATCCTTATAAGGGTAAAATCAAGGTTACTGTCAAAGAAAGACGGATCAATAAAGATAACTCTTATCATTCGAAAATGAGAGGGAAAGCATTTTTATACTCGTGGTCAAACGCCACAAAACTTCTCATGGGAACAGAGATGGTTATGACGGAATCAAAAGATTCATAGGTGATTATCAGAAGCAAGAAACAAATAACAGGATGTATCAAGTGTATCATCATCATGGGAATTCTCAGATTGCCCAAAGAGGCATCAGAATGATTTACAGAAGGTTCAGAGGTCGGAGTGGAAATCGGAAGCAAAGGATCAAATAATGTCAGATTATCACTATGCAATTTCCAATGCTTCAGATTTTATTTAGGTTTCACTTCTTAGGTGGTGCAAGGCATAAGCTCTAAATTTCCAAATGCGATTTTAACCAAAAGCAAGACACGAATCAGAGTGGTGCGGAAGCAAGATACTTAAGCAAATGACTTATAGTCTACCCATTCCTCACTGGTCAGAATTTAAGTTCCTATAGGGAAATCCTAAAGCAAATTCTCAAAGGTTGTCCTACGAGCGCCTACAGTGGAAACTTAGTGACCCAGACTTCACAGGTCAAGGGTAAATGTATTACGAGTCGCAGCCTGTGATCTCTGATACCATAAATTGTAACACCCCAACCCGACAAGGGTAAAGATATCACAATAATGGATTCATATCAGATCAAAACAGAGCATACATCTACAGTAATACAAAAATCTCAAAGGATTACAAATGAAATACTGAATCTACAAGGTTACAATGAAAACTTTCAAAACTAATTCTAAAACATAATATCTTCCATCCAATTCTAATCCAGAATAGCTACCAAGCCTTCTAAGTCCAGAGGTACATTCTCACTCATTCCCAGCTTCCTACTAAAACCTGCCGCAGGAAAAGAAATGCGGCTGAGCTACGAGAGCTCAGTGAACAGATATATAGATGACAGAAACAATAACAGATAACAATACAGAAACAAATCCGAAATACAGATTATACAGATACTGAATTAAAGTGAAAGAATAGGAAAGGAATAAGGGTAAAAGAAAAGAAATGAGAAAGAGATAATGTACAAACCAGGTTTAGGGAAATACAGAAATCCATCACGAGCCCAGAGATAACAGATAATATCATAACAGAGTAATCATATAATAATCCAGAGGGGATGCCTCTCAAGTAACAGATAATATGAGGGGTGACCTCATGTATCAATTGGAGTGATCAGCTCCCAGATAATGTGAAAGACGTGTATCGCACACACCATCAGTCACCAGATATACATATATAACAGTAAACAGTAACAGATAACAGAAATCAGATCAGAACTAGGATGCATCCATGCGCCCCAGTAGGCCAGAATCTTCTCCTACATAACAGATAAAATCAGGGACGGGACAGGTCATCACTCTCCTGCCCTAGAGTCATGTCATCGGTGCATCAATGACATGGACATGAAACCCTCATGCCTAGTGATTGGCTCGGATATCAGACTGTGGTCAAGGTCAGATGTCATATAATAAACAGAGTCATATCTAAGGGTTCATGGCAGATGGGTCATGTCAACAATTCAGAATAAGATAATAAGGTTTAAATCAGAGTTTATCAGATTAATTTTAATATCAAAGCTTAAGTTCAGATTAAAAGGTTTATGTCCACTAGTCCAAAAGAGTATATCAAAGGTTAATAATTACAAGTTTATAGCAATAATCCATTTCAGAAGTTCCTGTCAAGAGTTCATTTAAATCAATCCTTTAATAATGGTTTTCATTGAAATGATCTTTCAAAATAGTTTTCATAAAAATGGTCTTCCAAAACCTTTAGTAACTTCCATTTCAAGTGGTATAGCTTCTTTTTAAAATAGCCTTTAATAAAGGTTCAAAATCAATTAGGTTCAGATAAGGATTTAACAGGTTAAGGTTTATACCAAAATCAAATCAAAATTTACAACAGATACATCAGGTTAAGGTTCAGAACAAGGTTCACAGATCAGGTTCAATCAAGACTCACAAATTCAGGGCTCAGAACAAGAGGTCAATCAGAGTTCAGGAAAAAGGTTCAGAATAAAAGAATCATAGCAGAGGTTCAAACAAAAAGGTTCAAGACAAACAGATCACAACAAAGATTCACAACAGAAGGGAACATAGCAGTGGTATCGGAGATCCTAATAAAGAAAATGAAAACTGAAAGAAAAAGGGGATGAAAAACCCTTACTGAAAAAGGGCAGAATATCTGTACCTTATTAGCACAGCAGACAAGCAAACAAACACAGAAATAAGATCAGGACTTCTCCTTCTTCACACCTAAGGAAGAGGAAGACAGAATTACTAAAGATTCTATTTTAGATTATTACTTTTAGTTTACCTCTCCATTTTAAGTACTTTCTATTTTTAGTAACTTTCCAGATTTAGTAAGTTCCCATAATTAGCAGGTTTTCTGAATTAACAGATATTACCATTTCAGATTAGGTTGAACCCTTATTCAAAGATTATTATGGAATAACAGTATATTTATCAAGTTACAGAAGTTTAGGGTTTATTTATGACATGATCACAAAGTTTAGGGTTTTAAATGTAACTTCATCAATTTCCAAGGTCATAAGTGAAAATACTTTAAGTTACAGAATTATATACTCATTTTATTCAGAATGACATCATAATCCCTTTAGTTTCATAATTTACAGATTATACCCCTCTAGTTACAATATTTACAAAACAAACCTTATATTTACATAATTCATGATTTAATCCATTTAATATCCATATTTACCATACAAGCATATTATTTTACCCATTTTCAGAATGTAACCTCAGAATATCCATATTGTACTACTCAGCCCCTCAGATTTCAGAATTTACACATTTAGTCCCTTCAGTTTACAAAACATATATTTTAAATCATAATCTCATAACAATTACATAATTAGCCCATAAATACTTCAAAATTACCCAAAACACTCTTAATATCATTATTTACTCAAAATGACTTCAGGTTTCCAGAATTTACATTTTTAGTCCCTCAATTTTAATTAATTACAAATCGAATTAATAGTTATATATAATTACCCATTTAACCTTTTAAATACAAAATTTACATATAAACCCCTCATTTAACATTTTATATGAATTATACCAGGTCTAAACTAATTTACAAAAATATCCCTTAAGTTTTAAAAATTACAAAACACCCCCTTACCTTTTATTTTAAAATCGGTAAATACAAAAAAACCAATTAAAACCCTAGCATTAATTCCAATCATTGGCTCATGATTCCCAACAACCTTAAAACATCATTATTGACCAGATCTCATGTCATATACCCTAACCCTAATCAATACATTAGGGTTTCATATTTATTTTATTTCTTTTCTTAATTTTTATATAATCCGGTTTTAAATTAAATCCCCAACGAATTATATAGGCCTCTAAAACTCGAACCACTATTTTTCCCAGATTATAAGGACCATATAGAGCTCAGAAAATTTTAGCCTCACACCCAGAAAATTCATAATTAATTATTTAGAGTTTTATTGTGTTTTTAAGGTTAAATTCGAAAATAATTCATATAGCATGCATGATTCCGTTTTAGCATTTTATTTAGACCTTATATGATGTAAGAGATGTGAGAAAAATACCAAACCCAATATGGGACGTGTAGAATAGGCTGGGTGATTTAACACTTCTCGAATAGATACAAGAACCAATAATTCCCCACGAGCACAAATGTGACCAACAAACCTTGGAATCAATTTTCACAGATCATATATGATGTAAGAAACTCAGGAAAAATAGAAAAAGAATTTTACAAGGGTCGTAGGAATTAAAATGGAATTATACCTTACTTGTGAACAAAATTCGACAATAAAAGATTTAGGGCTCTATAAATTGAGTGGCTATTTTTCTTGGCTTCCTAGCACGACAATGAACTCAGGAAAATTGCTATTGGACCTCAGAAAAATCGTATGGAATGAAAACGAATTATTTGGTGTTTTTATGTTTCTCGGTTTGTTTATTTAGGAGGAATATATGGGATAAAATTTTATATAGAATGAAGATCTGGTATTAGGGGAAGGGAATACATATATTTCGGCCTAAACAAGTCAACCAAATCAGATTTTGATATAATTTGATCATATCTATATTTATTTGATATTTATCTTCACTTTTTAAATTATAATATATACCGAAATTTATTAAATAATTATATATTCGGTTTTTAAATTATTGTAGGGTAAAATGATAATTATTTTGGACATGCTAAATTATTACAAGACTTGTCTTAATTTTATTTTAGCTTATATGTAATTTATTTCATAAGCTTTGAATTAATTTGATGCTTATAAAGCTTTTAATTAAAATTTTAAGTTATGAGGGCATTATGGTCATTTTACATGTTTCATATTTTCAGGTATTACATGATGGGTCATCACTCCCCCACCCTAGAGTCATGCCATTGGTGCATCAATGACATGGTCATGAAACCCCCATGACTAGTGATACAGATACAGAATACATAATAAGAGCCATTATAATCACATCAAGGGTTTATAGCAAAGGTTCTTGTCCAAAAGTTCATAGCGAGGTTCATATCAAAGGTTTATAATGAAGGTTCATAACTATGGTTCATGTCAAAGGGTGTCATATCATAAGTGTCATATCAGAAAGCTCATAATATCTCTAGTTTGAAAGTCTCAAAGGAAACCTTAAAGTAAGGTCAGAATATCCGTACCTTAACCGCCAATGAAACATAACATAAGGATAAGAAATCACTCCTCCTTCGGCGAATCTACATGAATTAATGATCGGCTTATTATTAATAACTTATTCAAATCAGATTTCTCATTTTAGTCGGCTTTCCATTTTTAGTAACTTTCCATTTATAGCAGGTTTCCAAAATTAGCAAGTTTTCATTTTTAGAAAGTTTCCTTATTTAGTAAGTTTCCAAAAATAGCCATTTCCATAATTAGACAAATTACACAAAGTAATTAGGTTAAGTCATTAAATTAGGATTATTATGGTCATAATGTACATTTTAGCAAGTTACCAAAGTTTAAGGTTATATATAACCAGTTTCCATATTTTAGGGTTTTAATTGTAAATATTCCAAAGTCGAAGGTCTAACATGAAAATATCTCAATTTACTCATTTAATACTGAAGTTATTCAGAATGACACTTTTAATCCCTTAAGTTTAGCAATTTACAATTTATACCCCTTTAGTTATTTAATTTACAAAATAAACCCTAATATTACATAATTCACAATTTAACCCTTTCTATATTTATATTTATACATCAAGCCCTTAATTTTACAAAATTGCACAATTACCCATCAAATTAAAATATGGTACGAATTATCCCTCAAGTTTCATGGTTTGCAAAACTAGTCCTTCAACTTTAATAAATCACAATTCGAATCATAATTTAATTATAATTACACATTAAGTCCTTAAATATCCAAAATTTCACATCACACCTTTTATAACATTATTTATACGAATCACCCATGAGTTTCCAGAATTTACACTTTTAGTCCCTCTATTTTAATTAATTACAAAACGAATTACAAATTACCAATTAAACCCTTTTCTTTCAAATTTTACACATAGCACCCTTATCCCTCACGTTTAACAAATGGCAAGACACACCCATATAGTTTTTATTATTCAATCGGTAATAACAAAAGTTATACAAACCCTAACCCTAATTCTTCCCATCATCAAAAAATCATTATATCATCATTAAAATGCATTTATAAACCAGATATAATCATCAAACACAAACCCTAATCCATTCGTTAGGGTTTTCTCAAGTTTTTTTTTCTAGTTTTTCCTTTATAGTCGATTGGAACAAAATTCAACAAATGATATTTTAGGCTTTAACAAATTAAACCAACATTTTTACAGAGTGATATGATGATAAAAGAACCCAGAAAAATTATATACATGACCCAGAAAAATCGTATAGCCCGATTTGTATATTATTCTTGTTTTTGTTCTCTATAATTCGTGCGATCAAAATAAGCATGCATGATTCGTTTTGGCCATTTTATATGAGTTATATACGATCTAAATAACATTAGAAAAATACCAAAACATTTTTAGAACGTACGGATTAGGCGTAGGAATTATGTACCTCACGGATTGAAACGCGACACAAAATAATTACCACAGATCGAACCAGCTATTCCACGACCCAAAACTTATTTTTCTCCCCTTCCTTATACTCAGATGAACGTGGGAAAAATATGCTAGGACCTCCAGAAAATCGGATTAAGTGTGTATGAATTTGTGTGTGTTTCTAGGGTTTTGCGATGGAAAATAAAAAGGAAAAGAGGAAGCATTAAATAAAACGTGTTGGAGGGGGGGGGGGGGAAATAGGCAGAAAATTCGGCCAATATAGTTGTCAAAATCAATCACATTGATATGAAATTGGTTTCCTTATTTAGCTTTGAGATTATCTTATTTTAAAGATTTTAAAAGATATAAAATAACTAATTTAAGTAATAATTCGGCTCATATATAATTTGTATGTGCAATATGTATTTTTTTGTACATTGTATGAATGTTAAAAGTTTCCTCAAAATTATTTCACTTCATTTGTAGATCATTACCAGAAGTTTGGAATCAATTTGGTGCTTTATAAGTGTTTTAATTTAAATTTTAAAGTTTCAGGGGCAATTTGGTCATTTTGCATTGCTTTTAAATTTTGGGTTTTACAACTTCTTCCCCTCTAACAGAAAAATTTCGTCCTCGAAATTTGAAGTTGCAAAGTTAAACGAAGTCGTAGCAAGTCGCAAAAGATCATCACAAACATTCTCACGCCCGAGGAGGTTCTTCCAAAAAGATCTTCAGACCAAAAGTTTCTCATGACTCAAATCAGAATGAGGTGGGTTCAAATTTCTCAGAATGAGGCAAAATGAGTTGATTTTGATCAAAAGGTCCATGCAACACAAAATAGACAATAGTCGAAACTTCTAGAAAGCTCATATGGAATACGAACAAGATTTCAAATCAAATTAACTGTATCAACAGTAGAGAGCTTTTACCAGAGTTCAAGATTTATGACTGAGGTCAACGTAATGCAAATCGAGAGTTCAAACTCAATCAGATATCAAATGAACGAAAGCAGAGTATACGCATAGATAGGACGAACCTAAAGTCTCACTATTCGCGGATAATCCAACGGAGTTCAAATTCTAAACTTCTTAGGTACTCCCCAAGATATCCTATGGCCACAATGAGTGCACGTTATATGGTGTAAGTATTATCACGTTGATCAGGCGTCATAATACTAGCACCACATAATTATGCCTTCATGATGATCATACTTTATCTCAAGTCGTAATCAAAACCACCTATCTTAATCCACCTCGTACTTCTATAGTCATCAAAGGTCAACCAAAATCAAATATCATAGTCATATGGGAAAACAAAACTATTCGCAAGAGTATCAAAATCCCAGATTGTCTAGCAGAAGTAAGGTATGCCGTCACAAGTATCATATCTTCCACAACTTGTCAAAATCTCTCAAAACAAGACCATCACCGAACATACGAAAAATGAACACGAACTGAAATGCTTCTAGGGAACTTAAATCATAAGAGGATCTCATTACTATATAACGAAACTTAAGAGGGTCAACGGAAATAAAATTTAATCGTCAAGAACTTCGGCCTTCATAAAATCTAATCTTCCAAACATGAAGGGTCTGTTTCAAAATTTCGCTCATTCAACACCTCCAATATCTTCAAGTCCGGTTAATCTGTCTTCGTCTGTCCATCAATCGGGAAGTGAAACCAAAATCGGGAACTTGTGTCTGGTTCATCGAGCCTCCTGCAGTTCTTCTTGGAATGTGATGGAGTGCTGTGGCTTTCTGGCACGATCTTTAAATCTCTTCATCATCCAGTCTGCTTCCGCTCTCAATTCATCTTAGTACAACCAAGATGAATAGGGAAGTGAGACTGTACGTCTTCATCAGCTCCAGGTTCGCCATCTTGACTAGATCTTCTGCACCGCCCACCCTTCTGCATTGAAAGGAATGTCTTCACTCTTCAGGGTAGCCTCCGTTGTTGTTAACTCCAGGTCAGGCAAAGAACACCGTTGTCTCAACAAATATCCATCTCCCAGAATGCACAAATGATCGTCAAATTTCTAACAAGGTGCAAAAATGATTTTCATGCTCTTCCGCGTCTCTGAATGTACCATTAAGTCATACAATGACCATTTGCCCAAGTACTTACGAGAAAACATCATTTATCAAATTCACGAAACAGTCAGAGCTTTAGCTAATACCGTTAGCGTCACTAACTGTCATAGTAGTTGTTTACGAATATGGGTGTCGATTCCAAGAATAGACTCAATTCATCAGAAGGAAACTTCGCGCTCTGAATTTAAACAACCACATAGTCGTTTCAGGGTGGAGGAATATTGGTTCCTAACAGTATTACGATTCAGCTTCCTGTAATCGATACATATCTCCAGTCATCATCCTTCATAATCGCGAACGAAACTAAAACACGCCCAGAAAATACACTTAAGTAAACTCACTTCCTGGTCTTCGGTTGCTGCTCTTCCCGGTTGCTCCAATCAATTGGTATGATCCGAAAGGCATCTTCGTTTAGTGACTAGAAATCTCTCGGTATCATGTCAAATCCTACTTCACGCTCCGATGGAAAAATTTTGGTGGTTCTACCAGGAATCATATTCAGAAAACGCAGGGTGCCAAATAACGTTCAATACAAGGTTCATGCTCAGACGACTCAAAGTGCCAAATAGCTTCCAAGATAAGGTTCATTCATTGGTGTACGAAATGGTTTCTAAGAAAACTTTATAACCGCGAAAGTAACACACGAGTCTCCAGAGTAATAGCGAACGTTTAACAATCGGTAATCATGGTAGGGAGTTCAAAAATTGTTGCAAACGTTAAAGGTGAGATATAGGAGGGTAGTTGTCAATATTCGACTGATCACTCAACAAATTCCTTGTCAGAATAAAATCGAAGTTAACTATCCAAAGAAAGACGGTTCGCAAATCAAAGCTTTATCATTCAAAAGTGAGGGGGAAAACATTCTTATACTCGTGGTTACACACCACAAGGCTTCTTATAAGGACAGAGATGGGCGAAACGAAATTGAATAGTGTCGGAAGATTCATAGATACTTATCAAAAGCAAAAGACAATTAACCAAACATATTCAGTACATCATTGCCATGGAGGTTCTCGGAATGCCCGAAGAGGCGTCAAAGTGATTAACAAAACGATCAGAGTGCCACGCGGGTCTTTATCAAAATGATTAACAAAAGAATCTGAAGATAAGGATCAAATAGTGTCCGGCAATTATTATGAAATTCTCAATACCTTCAAGATTTAATCAGGTTCAAATCTTAGGTGGTGCAAAGCGTAAGCTTTCACTTTCCAAAAGTGATATCAACAGACTCTAACCAAAAACAAGGCACGAATCAGAGTGATGCGGAAGCAATGATACTTAAACAAATGCCTTATAGTCTACCCATTCCTCACTGGTCAAAACTTACGTTCCTATAGGGAAATCTTAAAGCAAATTTTCAAAGGTTGTCTTACGAGCGCCTACAGGGAAAACTTAGTGGTCCTAACTTACACAGGTCAAGGGTAAATGTATTACGAATCGCAGCCTGGCTCTGATACCATAATTGTAACACCCCAACCCGACAAGGGTAAAGATGTCACACTAATGGTTTCATATCAGATCAAAACAAAGCATACATTACAGTAATACAAGGAATCTCAAAGGTTACAAATGAAATACTGAAATTACAAGGTTACAAATGCGAATACAAATTCTACAATATAATAACTTCTAATCATCTCTAGGCCAAAATAACTATCAAGTCTTCTAAGTCCAAAAGTCTCTTCACTCATACCCATCTTCCAACTAAAACCTGCCGCAGGAAAAGAAATGCGGCTGAGCTTAAAAAGCCCAGTGAACAGATATATAATGAACGAAAACGAAAGCAAAAGCAAACGAACAAATATGGTATAGCAATGGAATAATATAAGGCATAGACAAAGGTACAAAGTAGGAAAGGGAAAATGGAAGGTCAGTAATCCACCACGAGCCCGAACAAAACAAATATAGTAACCATATCCTCAAAATCATATAGAGGGGAGACCTCTCAGATAATCAGATAATATGAGGGGTGTCCTCATTCTTCAAATTGGAGTAGCTAGCTCCCACATTTTGTGAAAGACGTGGATTGCACCCATCATCAGTCACCACATATATCACATATCACATCATAAATACGTACCTAGGATGCATCCATACGCCCCTGCAGAAATCATAATCATTGTGGCCAAACATAATACATAATAAAAGGGACGTGATGGGTCATCACTCCCCCACCCTAGAGTCATGCCATTGGTGCATCAATGACATGGTCATGGAACCCCCATGACTAGTGATACAGATACAGAATACATAATAAGAGCCATTATAATCACATCAAGGGTTTATAGCAAAGGTTCATGTCCAAAAGTTCATAGCGAGGTTCATATCAAAGGTTCATAATGAAGGTTCATAACTATGGTTCATGTCAAAGGGTGTCATATCATAAGTGTCATATCAGAAAGCTCATAATATCTCTAGTTTGAAAGTCTCAAAGGAAACCTTAAAGTAAGGTCAGAATATCCGTACCTTAACCGCCAACGAAACATAACATAAGGATAAGAAATCACTCCTCCTTCGGCGAATCTACATGAATTAATGATCGGCTTATTATTAATAACTTATTCAAACCAGATTTCTCATTTTAGTCGGCTTTCCATTTTTAGTAACTTTCCATTTATAGCAGGTTTCCAAAATTAGCAAGTTTTCATTTTTAGAAAGTTTCCTTATTTAGTAAGTTTCCAAAAATAGCCATTTCCATAATTAGACAAATTACACAAAGTAATTAGGTTAAGTCATTAAATTAGGATTATTATGGTCATAATGTACATTTTAGCAAGTTACCAAAGTTTAAGGTTATATATAACCAGTTTCCATATTTTAGGGTTTTAATTGTAAATATTCCAAAGTCGAAGGTCTAACATGAAAATATCTCAATTTACTCATTTAATACTGAAGTTATTCAGAATGACACTTTTAATCCCTTAAGTTTAGCAATTTACAATTTATACCCCTTTAGTTATTTAATTTACAAAATAAACCCTAATATTACATAATTCACAATTTAACCCTTTCTATATTTATATTTATACATCAAGCCCTTAATTTTAAAAAATTGCACAATTACCCATCAAATTAAAATATGGTACGAATTACCCCTCAAGTTTCATGGTTTGCAAAACTAGTCCTTCAACTTTAATAAATCACAATTCGAATCATAATTTAATTATAATTACACATTAAGTCCTTAAATATCCAAAATTACACATCACACCCTTTATACCATTATTTATACGAATCACCCATGAGTTTCCAGAATTTACACTTTTAGTCCCTCTATTTTAATTAATTACAAAACGAATTACAAATTACCAATTAAACCATTTTCTTTCAAATTTTACACATAGCACCCTTGTATTATATTTTTCACGACATGCCCCTGGTCTAATATGACTTACAAAAGTATCCCTCACGTTTAACAAATGGCAAGACACACCCTTATAGTTTTTTTATTATTCAATCGGTAATAACAAAAGTTATACAAACCCTAACCCTAATTCTTCCCATCATCAAACAATCATTATATCATCATTAAAATGCATTTATTAACCAGATCTAATCATCAAACACAAACCCTAATCCATTCGTTAGGGTTTTCTCAAGTTTTTCTAGTTTTTCCTTTATAGCCGATTGGAACAAAATTCAACAAATGATATTTTAGGCTTTAACAAATTAAACCAACATTTTTCCAGAGTGATATGATGATAAAAGAACCCAGAAAAATTATATACATGACCCAGAAAAATCGTATAGCCCGATTTGTATATTATTCTTGTTTTTGTTCTCTATAATTCGTGCGATCAAAATAAGCATGCATGATTCGTTTTGGCCATTTTATATGAGTTATATACGATCTAAATAACATTAGAAAAATACCAAAACATTTTTAGAACGTACGGATTAGGCGTAGGAATTATGTACCTCACGGATTGAAACGCGACACAAAATAATTACCACAGATCGAACCAGCTATTCCACGACCCAAAACTTATTTTTCTCCCCTTCCTTATACTCAGATGAACGTGGGAAAAATATGCTAGGACCTCCAGAAAATCGGATTAAGTGTGTATGAATTTGTGTGTGTTTCTAGGGTTTTGCGATGGAAAATAAAAAGGAAAAGAGGAAGCATTAAATAAAACGTGTTGGAGGGGGGAAAAATAGGCAGAAAATTCGGCCAATATAGTTGTCAAAATCAATCACATTGATATGAAATTGGTTTCCTTATTTAGCTTTGTGATTATCTTATTTTAAAGATTTTAAAAGATATAAAATAACTAATTTAAATAATAATTCGGCTTCTATATTAATAAAACAGGGTTTTGAAAAGTAATCTCACTCTCAAAATTGCTTAAAACCTGCCACCTGGAAAATAATCCTGATCTAACGGCTGTGATGCATTTCACCCTTCAAACATTTCACCCTTCAACTAATAAACCGGATTCCATCTATAACCGAAACCCTTCAAACCATCACCTCCCCCAAATCATTTAATCCCTAATTTTTTTTTTGGTAAATCAAACTTTAGAACGCAACATCTGATTATGACCTGTCACCGATGGCTTCTGATCTGCTGATGCATTGAAACAACCATCACCCATTGATCTTCTGCCTAATTTATCTCCGTAAGTTTTTTTTTTTTTTTTTTTTTTTTTTTTTAGTTATTTATAATTCATTGTTTTTCTTGAGATATATTGTCTCTTTATAAGAATCATAAAAAAAATCCTAATTTTTAAAATCATAATTAATCTGTCAAACTTTCATACTCTATACGACGAATTAAATTGTGTATGTAGTTGGAATAAGGTTTTCTTTAACTTTCGGTTATATCATTTATTTTATTTATTTATTTTTCTGTTTTGAGATCTATGGGCTAAGTTTCATGGATGGTTTAGAATTTTAGATGTGATGAAATTCTAAATTGTATATGTTACGAATTGATTATGTGATTTTATACACACCATGTGTTTGATGAAATGTGTATGAAGCTAATTTGGTTATGGATCGCACCTTTTTATTCTAAATAGTATAATGTTCATGTTAGCTACATGTTTCCATTACATATAACTCCAATATGTGTATATGTAATGGAAACATGTAGCTATCATGAACATTAATGGAAACAATATGTGTATATGAAGGTATGGCGATGAAATCACACTCCTGGTATCAGTAGCTTGCCTAAGGATATGATTTCCTATCTTTTTGTATAAGAATTTGGTTTTGTACATACTGGGTTGTGTCCGAGAGGGTTTGTTTTCGTTTTCACTTATTCTGAATAGTTGCTTTTACTTTCAATGATGTATTATGATCCTCATGGTCCTATTTATTATGTATGCAGCTTGAATCCTTATGTGTTGGTCAATGGAGTTAAGTAAAGTTCTAAGGTACTCGCAAGACCATAAAACAATAGGTGAGTTGTCTAATTACTCTACTTATGCCGTTGTTTTGCAATTCTTGATGTACTTTGCTTGCATAGTTAATCTATCATGTATTACCTTATTCTGACGTCATCATGGTATAAATGACCTGTATTTATCATTACAGGTAGTTAGAGAACGGTGCGGTTTTTGGTAGTAGAACAGTTTCATTGAAGTCACATTCAACAAAGTAAGAGCCTTTTTTTATGTTCTTTTATCCATATAACAAAAACTTATAGTAATTGTATTACGCATCTTTAAGATGTTTTATGTTTCAATCGAATTCTATCTTTGATTTGTAATTAGTTTGAGTATGTTATCTTGGTTTTGTTTCCATTCAGTCCAAGGATACACCAGAATTCACACCTCGTGGTGGTAGTAGTTCAAACTGTGGTGGTAGAAGTGGTGCATTCCGATACACTGAACGTAGTAGCTCAACCCATTACAGCCCTTCAAGTATACAAGTGCCACGCCTTCAAACAATCTCATTTTTCATTTTATGAATATATAGATTCTCTAACATCTACAACACTACAAAAGATTTGAAAATATATCTTTTTAGTATATTCGGATTTTAGTCTTTTAATTTTACTGAAATGGCGATATTTTTTTTTTGGTGGCTATAAGCATGAAGTGGTAGGTGAAGTTGTGGAGGTGGGATCGCATGTTAGCAAATACAAGGTATGAGACGTCGTTGGAGTCGGGCACCTCGACTATTGTTGCAACATATGCCGCCCATGTGAGGCGAACGTGGAGCAATGTTGCAACAAGACATGGACGTTTTACACCGATGGAATACCTACTCAAGATGGATTCTCGGACTCCATTATAGTCCTTCAGCAATAGGTAGTTGAACAAAGGGTATGTAACTCATTATTACCCTACAAGGGTGGTTACATTAGAAGCTTCTCAATTTTATGGGTTGTCCGACATTGCTTATAAGGGGCTGTTTGGGATTGCTCGGTAGAAAACTACTTTTATGGTCTGTTTGGGATTGCTTTTAGAATAACTACTTTTAGAGGCTGTTTTGGATTTCTTTTTGAAACTGATTGCACGGACTATTTGGGCAAATCTAATCTATTATGATTTATACCAAGCCAAACGTCAAGAAAAGTTTGTTAGTGGCATGCATTTCTTCACCATATACATACATCTTTATCATAATCTATCAATTTCTGTGCAACTTTAGTTTTAATTTTAATGACTGATTTTATATAACCATAATATTTCGCTTTTGTATTTGGTGAATTAACTAAAATTTTATTTAATGAAGTTCAAAAGGCCTGGAAAGTTTATTTCACATTGCAACCAGATTATAAGGTTTTTAAAATCTGAATTGATTTTATATTTCCTTTAATACGTGTTTGAAGTTTTTCTAACTGATTATAAATGCTCATAATCATTCGTTATCGATTTGGTACATGCAGGAAAATTATGCTTGCAGAAAGCATAAGATAGAGCAAGATCAAAATGCAACTGGTACAAGACCAGAAGTTGCAAAAATCTTGTGAAGAATCTTAATCGTAAGGTAATTAGCTACTAATTATGCATGAAAAATGAGGAAAAAAAAAAAAAAAAAAATCATTAAAATAACCTCATTAGATTCTGTAGAATAAGATTGTATAATGTTCAATCTTGAGGTCAAAATGCATGTCTGTGTATGAACAACATTTGTTATTAGCTGTCTTGAGATAAGATGCCTGGGCTGGTAATGGGTCACTTTTGTACAAAAAAAGCGGGTCAAATGGTTGATAATCATTTAAGAGGGTGTTTGGGTAAGCTTATTTTTCAATGTTTAATAGCTTATTGTTTTTTTGCAAAAGCCATTATGTACTTTGAAGGTATTTGTTAGCTTATTTTAAAAGGCTCATGTCTTTTTAGGGAGTAAATAAGCTAAGAAGCACAAACACTTAGATTAGGCCTTTGCGAAATGAGCACAAAACTTTCAAGCATAAGCCTACCGAAATACCCCTTTACTAATGTAATATGTGTGTAAAAGGTTCCAGTTGCATGTCCTCAAATCATCGTGCAATAAGAATGATTAACGTTAGTCAAAAAGTTAGTCAAAATTGTTGTGGGTAGATACATCTTGACCCAACATCTTTTTGTAAATATTTAACCAAATTGACCCGTTAACTGGTCCGCCTTGCCCATTTGCCACCTTTACTGGCATAGCGACTACTTCGCACTACCTCAAATCACCGAATAATTTCTTGATATTATGAAGTCTGTCTTCGTGATATTATAGTGGCTAATAAAAAATCCTATCAATCTTATACAACATTTATGTTAAGTCTGCACGTCTTCATGATTGCTTAAAATTTGAAGAATTTAATATCTTACAACATATTTGATGTTGGCTTTTGTTGATATGATTCAGTTCTGGACAATATACTAAAACATTTCATAATTACTTTTTCTGTTCACTCCAGGTCTTGAAAACCATGCGCAAGGCCATTGTAATTGATTTTTATTATGAAATGAAGATTCCCAACAACGCTCAACCATTCGATGATAAAAAGAAGGCTAAGCAGTTCAGGTAAGTTCAGGTAATCGAATACTTATATGGTAATGTTAATATAAAAAGTAGTTTGGTTTAACTCACTTATTATTGATTTGTGTCTTTGCATCCATGTATAATATCTTTAACAAATTAGTTAGTCATACAAAAGCTAAGATATAACGAACGTAAACAGGTCTGCAACCTTATGGATTTAGTAACAGTTGGATAACTACGGACATGTAATTCACCCAGAAATTTATTCTGCAGGAGCTCTTTAAATCTCATGGTCAATCGATTAAAAAAACTCAAGAAATCTGCTTCCCGCTTTAAAGTTAGAAAGATATTACAAGGTTAAATCAAGAATTAGCAGATACATGCTCTTCTATCGAGCACTTGCTTCGTGATTCATGATCAACCTGAAGGTGGAGCCAATGCCCTCAACATTTTTTATATGTTTTGTAAGGTGCAGAAGTTCTTGCCGGGACTCGGGTGCCTATAAATAATGTAGCAAACTTGAGGGTGCAAGATGTGCGGGTTGGCTGAAAGGTTAAAGTTGGGTCATTTTTACTATGGGTCGATTATTGACAAGCACTTTCTGCCCATTTATGATTATAGCTATGTAAAAGTTTAAGACTTTTAATTTCAAGTTTCAAAAGGTTGACTGAATATAAAAAAAGACTTCAGTTTAAGACTTTTGTAGGAATGAGGGTCTTGATGATGATGAAGATTTATAAGAAATAAGGGCTCGATTTGCCAAAGTAAGGTCATGAGGCATTCCTCAACTTATGAGTTGGCATATATACTTAATAAGTTAATATATCTGACATGGCGGCAACTATACACCTTATTATTTTATAAAAGGTATTTGTAGCATATGAAAACCATCTTATGTAATTATGAAATTCTTGCTTGCTATTAATGTTATAATATGTTCATGATCATGTTATGTTCATCCCTATTGTTATCATTGTTATACTCAGATAAGTACCAATTACAAAGTTTTTGACCCATTTTATGCAATTGGGTGTTGGGCTTATAGGTTGGTACCTACATAATATTTTACATAACTATTAATTATTGTTATCTACGTATATAGTGAATAAGCATTTTTGTGTTTAGATGAAAAAACTGTAAGGTGTTGGGATTTCTTATTGCAGTATGCTAATTAAATTTTGGTACAATCACTAACCCCCAAGCCTTTTTGCCAACAAAGGGACCCCAAATATTTCATAGGCAATTTACCACACTTTAAAAGGCATGACTTGCAACAACTCTTACTATTTCTTTTATCTTAAACGAATTCTAAAAGCTAACCGCCCATCGGGCGGGCCTTGAAGCTAGTTTAAATAATAATTCGGCTCATATATAATTTGTATGTGCAATATGTATTTTTTTGTACATTGTATGAATGTTAAAAGTTGCCTCAAAATTATTTCACTTCATTTGTAGATCATTACCAGAAGTTTGGAATCAATTTGGTGCTTTAAAAGTGTTTTAATTTAAATTTTAAAGTTTCAGGGGCAATTTGGTCATTTTGCATTGCTTTTAAATTTTGGGTTTTACATATAATATGTAAATGTAAATGTATGTAACTTATGAATGTAACATGTATTTACTAGTGATCATGTATGTAGCATGTTATGAGTTTTAAAAGCTTGTAACTATATATGTAAAAGACTTAACTTATATTTATGCTTTGCTAAAGATAAAGTTTATAATTGTCATTAACAAAATATAGCAAAAATCTTGTGAGCTGCGTATATAACATCCCGTAAATTTCCCTTCCATTTGTAAAAAGTAAACGAAGACTAATCTATCGTCACGATTTAATTAACCATTTTTACAGACTAAATTTTTGCTTTTATTCAACATTATTACTAAATGGGACAATTGTGTTAAAACTCCTTCCATCATTTTGATAACTTGTATACTCAAACAATAACGACAAAGATTTAAAAGGAATTGACCTTCTAATGTCACCAAACAAATATTTAAAACTTTCATTTGACTCTTCCTCCTTTGGTTCTTACTGCCGACTAAAAAAACCACAATAAACCATCATTTCCCCTTTTTCAATAATCTACTGCCACACTTTATCATGATAAGAACTTATCATAAGCACATGTTGAAATTTTGGTGACCTTTGGAATACGCTACCGAACCAAAACAATCACCTTTAAACTTGTTTTGTTTTCTTCCTTTTGGTTCTAGTACCGACTAATACAAATAAATGCCACAGTCATTTGGCTAACTTGCACCCACCATTGACTTCACAATTTCTTTCCCACTTGAACTCCACGTGCTACAAAGACCAAACCGACCCTTCATATTTGTTGTGGAATTCGGTTCTTAGACAACAACTAAAAGCCAAGAGATCATTTCTTACACACTCAATCTTACTGCAACACTCAACCTTATTTTCACACTTCATTCTCACGCTACTACAAACAAACACATAAACACATTAACTAACTCCAACCCACTTGACTCATTCTTAAACTCCACGTGCAACAAATCAAACAGACCCTTGATACTTTGCAACGATCGGTTCCAAGACAACCAAGAAGAAAACAAGGACCATGATTGCTTCTTACATTTCCCTTTAAACACTCAACCCTTCCTTGCACTCAACTTCTCATATTTCACGTCACCACAAAACAAATATATAAGTACAAGGAATAACTACAAAATGAAACCCACTTGACCTTATCTCATTATAGTATAATCCCATGCAATATATATATATATATATATATATATATATATATATATATATATATATATATATATATATATATATATATATATATATATATATATATATATATATACTCCCTCACGTACTCAACTCTCACACACTCAATTCACACCAACAAAATACTTCAAATCCTTGCTCACTGTTTTCAGTCGAGAATGAAGAGCCAAGCACCAAGTCGATCCCAAGTGTGCCCAAGTAATCCAAGAGTCACACACAAGCTAGTTTGAGTTACCTCTCACTCGACTGAACCATAAAAATCAACACTAACAATCCATTTGTCTCATCCCCTTTGTTTCCTTATGCCGACTAACACAACAAGGATAACCATCATCAAGCTTTATGACACACTCAATCTTACTGCAACACTCAACTCTATTCTCACACTACAACGAAACAAACATGTGAATACATGAACTAATTCCAAATGCAAATCACTTGCAACTAGTATCTTCTATTTTCTCTCGGTCTATATATACGAGCTCACACCCACACACATTTCACACTCACTCTCAAACTCCCACAACACACTCATAAGTCCAAAAACTCAGCTTAGATAAGTTCTGGAAAACCCAGGAGCCAAGAACCAAATCGAGTTAGTCGTTTTAAAGTCGAACGTGTGTAGTAGTTGCTATCCGGGTTTTGTTTCGAAGAACTCTTGCGTTTCTGCTTATATCCCTACGTACCACACTTCACTTTCAAGCCCTTGTAAGTCCCCTAGACTCATTTAAATTCATTTCGTTTCATATTCCAAACTATTTCATTTCGCATATATTATGCTCGAACGTGTGTTTTACACGTCTCTTTCTACGTACATATTTGTGACACTCGAGTTCAAATTAGTTCTAAAGTGTTGGCAAGCCACCAGACATCGCAATAAAACCCTCACAAGCCTTGCATGCACTCACGTATGACAAAACATGACCCATTTCGTTTTTGCAAAAATTCAGTTTTTACCCATATACCAAAAGACTTAAAAAATTTTCTAAGTCTTTTGACTTAGAAAATCTGCCCAACTCGCCATATAAATAGGCCTATTTCTTCAAAATAACAAAGGCAACCCACACATAATTTTGCTCAGTTCGAATCTCAACCTAGTCAACCTTATTTTTCGTGTTTTAAGTTTTTAACGAAAAGCTCTAGAAAGCTATTAAAAACGTCCAAACTTCACGCTACAAAAATTGGTTTAAGAACTTGGTATATTTTCATAGTTTCCAGTTTTCAAAAAAACGTGTGACCAGGCCACAAACCAAAAGTATATCTTCGAAATTATGAACACAACGCCTAAATATTTTTGCACCTCTCGTTAGTAGATCTAGCAAACTAAAATTTTCGTGTTTTAAACATGTTCCCATAACCTCGGTTCGATACTTAAATCTACCCATTCGGTTTCGACAAAAAAACTGCCTAATACTAAAAACTACATAACTTATTTTTCCAGAAAACTATAAATACGGTTTTGGGCTAAGTCAAAGCCCAACAAGACCTGACGAATTAACAGCCCAATAGACCCATACTAAATATTTTTAGAATCAAAAAAATAATCCAAATCCAAGCCCAAAAGTATTTTCATGCCCTCGCCTCCAAAATTCTTAACGGGCCTTGTTTCATTTCGTTTTAAGGCCAATATATCAAAATGAATTTTTCTGGTCAAACCAACAGTTGACTTAAGCTTCAATAAGCTAAAATAAGCTTCTGAAATTTTTATAGAATTTTCCCATAAGTTTTTATGAAAAAAGGACTAACTTTGCAAACTAGTTTCACTTAGAGGGACTGTTTTTGCCAACTGCGTAAAACTAGGTTCTGAAACAGTAAAAACAGTATCTTTGGGATAGAAAATGACTTTATAATAAAGTATAAACTCAGATTGTCATTTGGGTTAATTTTGGGTCGAAAATGTAACTTTTTATAAACTAGGGACTAACGATGTAACACAAACACCGTTAGGGTATAAAGTGTAAAAATAGAGAAAGTTTAAGAGTAAACAGAAACTTTATAACATTCTATTTCCAATCCTCAATTTACACAAACCACCCTCACATCATGTATTTTTCCACGTCGAACATAAATACTTAACGATACGTTATATATATATATAACGATTTCTAAACGATTCCTAAACGATTCGATTCAACCACTTCAAGCCAACGACTATTATGATTTCTGAATCATAAAATAATATTATTGATAATATTATTCTTGAACTCCAAACCTCTTAAACCATTCACACTCACGTCACCAATCAAATCGTCATACGATTCCTCATATCGCATTCATTATTCGTGCTAAGTCAAATACTCAAACATTATTATTATTCAGGTAGTGTGTGAAGCTATTTCCGAAATCTCAACTAAATTTACATCCTAGTAAATCCACTTTCGTCATTATTGCTATCGCATCAGGTGAGTTCATGGCCCCACTTTTCTTGTTTACTGTTTTATAAACTCTTTGGGGGAGATACATGCTCAAATACAATGTTTTATACTTATCCATAAGTACTTTTAACTGATTACATACTACTGTGAGTTCCATAGACTACTCTTTTATCTACTCTGAATTACTTTTGAAGGCGATACATGTTCGCTTCACATATAAACTTTACTGGATTACTTTAAACAACGTACTTAATTGATGAAACGCTCTGCTCGTTACTAAGACGTAATACTTGCTTTTAATTATAAAAGTACTTTTAAACCTCTACAAACTATTAGGAATTTATAAATCCACTTTATACATTTTTATATCTCATGGAGAGATACCTGCTATAAACATGATCACAAATGATTTTCAACTGTATGCTATACCTGATCCACTATTGCCTAAGTTTACCTTTATTGCCATGTTCGAAGTCCCTCACATCATGAACCTTAATCACTTGCGAGTGAACGTAAATAATTGTGAATAGATCTATTTGGGACTGACAATCCCCGTTTGGGTCTGCTAGGATGAGCCACCCAGGCGCACTTTATTTGAACAAACTTATGGGTTATTGGCAAATACCCATCACGAGGGCCTTTATACTTTACATCATTTTTGATGCCTGTTAAGCGTTGAGTGTCATGAGACTTAGAGCAATAGAAAACGATACTGTAGTCATGATACAGTATTGCCACTATTTTATTAAACTTGAACTTGTTATCACTATATAGCAGAAAATCACTACTTGGCAAACAATAACTATTTTGTGTTGACCCGGTTAGGGCAAACAAACGAACTATGGGTATATAACAACTTAACCCACTACTTGTTTTATAACGAACCAACTAAGGGTGTATAATATCGTAACCCACCGCTTATTTATTTAATAATTGTATTTGTTACAATTATTACCTAAACTTTGAACTATTGAAAATCAACTGATTTTATTGTAAACTCTATGGATTCACTCACAACTTGAATTTGATAATCAACTGGTTTAACTATAAATACTATGGTATTACTCACTCTTTGATTTAATAATCAACTATTTATCTACAACTACTATGAACTCACAAACTCTTTGATTCTGAGAAATCAACAGTATTTACTCACAAACTCTTTGATTTTGGAAATCAACAATATTTACTCACAAACTCTTTGATTTTGTAAATCAACAGTTTTCAACTACAAACTCTATGAACTCACCAACCTTTGTGTTGACGCTTTTAGCATGTATTTATCTCAGGTCCATAATGAGCACGGATGGCACGGAGGAGCACGAATACTTATGAAGGCTATAAATTTTATTATCATTCGAAAACCTATTTAATAAACTCTGGAACCACTGGGACCTCATTTTGTAAACTCTGATATTCGAATGATAAATCTTTTAAAACGACCAAATTGGTGATCGTTTTCTACTATTCAACTGTTGTGCCATGAAGTAACACCCAATTTGAATTCCGCTGCATATCACGAAATTGGGGGTGTTACATCGTAAAATATAAATAACGTTTTTTATACGATATTTGTATTAACACATACGTTGAACGGAAAAGAATATATAATAAGTGTCGTATTTGTTGACTGGAAGAGTGCCAAACAAAGCACTATCGCGATGTCCTCCTATAGGTGATGTATGAAATAAATAATCATATTAAATAAATACACGCAGCGGATAAACATCACCAACAACGGATCCATAGTGCCATATGATCAATCAAATAAATATACACATAAATTATACCTTTGTAGCGTGATCCGGGAGTTACCAACAAAATCAATGTGTCGACTACAATGAAACCCAAGTGATCAATGGAGATCACCTCTATGTGTATCCACACTACACGTCCTTGATCACCACCCGATGCTAGTCTATCAACCCGTAACCAATTAATCACCCTTGAATAAACAAGATGCAAGAGTGGAAAAGATCAAAAAGAAAAACCCTAGGTTTTCTTTCTTTTGTGCCGTACAAAAGAGGAGGAGGGAGAGAGTATATTTAGTCAATTTGTTAATTGATAATTAGGAGTAATTCTAGCTAATTACAATTGACCAAATTCAAATCATAACTTTCCCTTGAAGCCTTCTCTAGGCCGGCCATGCTTAGGGCCCACAATGGGCTTGCCCGTTGTTGGCCCAGTCCAAAAACACTAAGTCTAACTTAGTATTTAATGGCCCGTTATTGATCTTGAGTTACGTAGTCGTTTATATATTGTAAATACGATAAATACAATCTATAAAATGGTGTCTCTGTGTATAAGTGTGTGACCCCATAGGCTCACATATGTCTAGCCATATAATTAGTGATTATGACACGAGCATTCTCCAACAGCTCCCACTTGCGACGTCATAATAATCAAGTAATTATACAAGCAATGGTTAGCGTCTAGCAACACGCCAAAGCCCCTAGAAATATGTGAGGGTAGTTTCTTAAACGTCTCATTTCAGATGGTTTACATGTCATCTTTCCTTTTGTTGCAGATACCGTGTTGAATATTAGACATGGATCAAAAGTCATTCTAATAGTTCAACTATTATGTTTCTCGATATAGATATTGAACTAGATTACCAAGTGAATTAAGATTCATCTTAATCTCATTTGGGTACGGCCATACAAACATCTGTTCAATTCATCAAGGGGCCCAATAGTATCTAACTCCAAAACAAGTGGAGGAACAAATCCCGTTTTGACTACACGTGTCATTCATATGCTTCATATCACTCCTGATAATGGCTTTTATAACTACCTTATTCAGGATAGCGTTTAACCATATCAAGGAATGAAATTCCACACATGCAAGACCTGCTTGCATCTCAAGTCTGAGGATAAGAGACATAACCTCTTGCGATATTCACTATTGACAACGATCCATATAGTGAATACTCGTAGGTTGGGTCAATCCAATGTTTATCACAATAAACAGCATGTGAGTTTGGCAAATGAATCACCAACACGCTCACATTTGCCTTAATTTGATGATACTCCCGTATCGTCAACTGACAATGGATAATTTTAGAATAAATGAATTATTCATGGATTAAACATGCAAATATAGAACACAGTTGATATAAAATGAAAATGATCATAACCATTACATCAATTCATTGCAAATACAAACCGTTTAACGTTCTAATTATTCAAATACTAAAAATACAGATCTACATGAGACTACTAGCTGGTCTAAGTCCAATGCTCCTAGCATGTTCGACATGTTTGGCACAAGGCATTGGTTTAGTAAAAGGATCAGCTATGTTGTCATCTGTGTGAACTTTGAGAAGACGAATATCACCACTTTCGATAACCTCTCGAATGTAGTGAACTTTTCGACGAAAATGTTTGGCACCCTTTTGAACACCTGGTTCATTGGCTATGATAATGGCACCTGTATTGTCACAGTACATATCCATAGGTCGTTCATTGCTGGGGACAATGCCAAGCCCAGAAATGAATTTACGTATCCAAATCGCCTCCATAGCAGCTTCAGAAGCAGCAATGTATTCAGCTTCTGTAGAGGACATCGCGATAGTGCTTTGTTTGGCACTCTTCCAGTCAACAGCACCTCCGTTCATGATGAAAACATATCCCGTTTGGGATTTGGTGTCATCACGATCCGTCTCCCAGCCTGCATCAGTGTAACAAGTAACACCGAGCTCACGCTTGACATCACCACCATAAACAAGAAACATATCTTTAGTATTTCGTAGATACTTTAATATGTTCTTAACAGCAGTCCAGTGACATTCTCCTGGATCCTGTTGAAATCTACTCGTTAGGTTCTGAGAGAACGCTATATTAGGTCTAGTGCATCTAACCGCATACATTATGGATCCCACAGCCGAAGCATACGGGATTCCCTTCATCCTCTTCACCTCATCAGGTGTGGAGGGTCCTTGAGATTTACTCAATACTGTATTTGGTTGCATTGGAAGATTTCCACGTTTGGAATCTTGCATCCTAAATCGCTTCAGGATTTTGTCAATGTATGCACTTTGACATAAGCCGATTAATCATTTTGATCTATCACGATAGATTTTGACTCCAAGTATGTATGCGGTTTCTCCTAGATCTTTCATGGCAAAGCAATTTCCAAGCCAGGATTTTACATCTTGTAGCATTGGAATGTTGTTTCCCATGAGTAATATGTCATCGACATATAAGATTAGGAACACGACTATACTTCCACTAGTTTTCATGTATACACATGGCTCATCAAGATTTTGAGTGAAACCAATTTTCTTGATTTCCTCATCAAATCTCTTATTCCAACTTTTGGATGCTTGCTTTAATCCATAAATGGATCTTTGAAGCTTGCATACCTTAGTTGGATGTTTAGGATTCACGAAGCCCTCGGGTTGCACCATATAAACGTCTTCGTTCAGGTGGCCGTTCAAGAAAGCTGTCTTGACATCCATTTGCCAAATCTCATAGTCATAGTACGCTGCTATGGCTATAAGAATCCTAATTGCTTTAACGTCTGCAACAGGCGAGAAGGTTTCTTCATAGTCAATCCCGTAGGTTTGAGTGAAACCTTTTGCTACCAGACGAGCCTTGTAGGTGTGTACATTTCCATCCATGTCGGTCTTCTTTTTGAAGAGCCACTTGCTCCCAACGGTTTTAGCGTTAGGAGGTAGGTCAACTTCGACCCAGACATCATTGTCTTTCATGGATTGCATCTCCGTATTCATAGCTTCGATCCATTTATCGTGTTCAGGACTCGATAATGCATCTCTGTAGTTAGCGGGTTCACCATGATCCCCTAACTCATGTTCCTCAGCATCGACATAGAAACCATATCGCTCAGGTGCTTGAGGTATCCTTGCGGATCTACGAATGGGAGCAGCATCTTGATGAGGTTCAGCATTTTCATGTTCAATCTCATTTTGATGCTCACTAGTGTTACCAGAAGGTTGTGCATCTTCCTCTTGAATTTCATCAAGGTCTACTTTGCTCCCACTTGCTTCTTGTGAAATGAGACGGTTCTCAAGAAACTCAGCATACCGAGCAACAAATATTTTGTTCTCAGGTGGGTAGTAGAAGTAGTAACCCATTGTTTCCTTTGGGTATCCTACGAAGATACATTTGATAGCTCTGGGCTCAAGTTTGTTAGGTGTGTCTCGTTTTACGAGAGCCTCACAACCCCAGACTTTCAAGTACGACAAATTAGGGACCTTCCCATGCCATATTTCGTATGGTGTTTTGTCTACCTTCTTGGTTGGAACCATATTGAGAATGCGTGCAGCAGACTCTAGAGCATAACCCCAAAAGGACATTGGCAATGTTGTTAGATTCATCATTGATCGAACCATGTCTAACAAGGTTCGATTTCTCCTTTCAGATACACCATTATGTTGTGGTGTATATGGAGGAGTGAATTGTGAGACAATCCCACACCTTTTTAGATGATCTAAAAACTCTTGACTCATGTATTCACCTCCTCGATCGGATCGGAGTGACTTTATGGTCTTGCCGAGTTGATTTTCTACCTCATTCTGAAAGACTTTGAACATTTCGAAGGCTTCATGTTTATGTTTAATCAAGTAAACATAACCATATCTACTGAAATCGTCAGTAAAAGTAATGAAGTAGTTAGCTCCTTCCCTAGACGTTGTTCTAAATGGGCCACATACATCAGTATGTATGAGTCCAAGTAGATCTTTAGCTCTTTCTCCTACATGGGAGAAAGGCTTTCGTGCCATTTTACCAGATATACAAGAGATGCATTTATCAAACGACTCATGGTCGGTTGACTCTAAAAGCCCATCGTGTTGCAGCTTTGTAATGCGTTTCTTGTTTATGTGACAAAGACGACAATGCCATAGGTAAGTGGAATCTAAGTTATGTTTAGATTTCTTATTGCTAACATTATATATAGAACTATCGTTTGAAATAGAATCACGCATATCAATTTCAAAAATACCATCACGAGGAATAGCATTAAAATAAAAAATATTATCCTTAGAAACTGAAATGCCAAAATCCGTAAATGTATGAATGAAACCATCATCCTTCAAACGAGAAAGTGAAACAACACCTCTAGTAATAGTAGGTGCAAAATGGCAATTATTTAAAACAATAACTAAACCATTAGGGAGGATGAGATCAAAGCTCCCTATTGCTTCGACAGCTGCACGGTTTCCATTACCAACGTACAGGTTCAAAGCTCCATGCTTCAACTTTCTGCTTCCCCTAAGCCCCTGCACATTATTACAAATGTGAGTGCCACAACCAGTATCATATACCCATGATTTGTTAGGAAAAGTATAGAGTTCTATAGTGAAGATACCTGATGTGCTAGCTGCGCTAGCTTTGTTCTTCTTCAACTCTTCAAGGTAGGTCGGACAGTTCCGCCTCCAGTGCCCCTTCTTTCCACAATGGTGACAAAGGGTGTCCTTAGCCGGGTGCTCCTTCTTAGCAGGTGGGGGGATCTTAGGTTGGGGGGCATAAGCAAGCTTATACTTGCCCTTCAATTGTCCCTTGCCTTTTGCCTTCGGCTTCTTCTTCTGGATTCGTCCTTCCTTAATAGCTAGGACCATAGGAGCCTTCTTGGGCATTCCTTTCTCTGCAAGTTTCAGCATGTTATGCAGCTCAGGAATGGTCTTGCCCATGCTGTGCATGTTGTAGTTTTGCACAAATTGATCATAATCCTTTGACAGTGAGGTAAGTATTAAGCTCACTCCAAGGATCTGAGGCATGGGGTATCCAAGACGCTCCATTTGGTCAAGGTAGGCCTTCATTTTCAAGACGTAGCTACTGACCGTTTGGCCCTCCTCCTGCTTGCACGCATGAAAAGCTTTGACAGTGTCAAACAATTCTTGCTCAGCTTGCTGCTCGAACATGGTTTTCAGTTCGGTCAGCATGTCAAATGCTGCAAGGTTCTCTAAGTTCTTTTGGAGCTCAGGGATCATGCTTGCAAGCATAAGACAAGCAACCTCTTGCTGCTCATTAACCCTACGAGTGTAGGCGGTACGAACAGCAGCGGAGGCATTAGCAGGGGGTGCTTCAGGTAAAGGTTCTTCCAGATGGTAAAACTTTTGTTCAGCCCTGAGGACAATCCTCAGGTTGCGATACCAGTCCAAAAAGTTATTACCATTCAATTTTTCTTTTTCAAGAATTGATCTGATGTACGAGTTGTTTATGGTTTGATTAGGAGTTGTCATCTACAAAACAAACAAAGTTCAAATTTTTAGTAAGTTTCAATAATTAATCCTTTTTAAAATTAACTACCCAAGTTTAAGCATATTAAAACAATTAATTTTACGAAAAGGCTAAGATCCTCATTGAGGTTCCACCATCAAATCAGTTGATCTGCTAGCAATGGTGAATTCAATAGGTAGGTATCGTCGACCAATTGCATTACATGTGTAACTCTTAGATCTTTATGGGACTCATGGCAGTAGTGAACAAGCAACTAGTGTCAAGCTGGCATGTTTAGTCCCATCTTTGCCTCGGGTCAAGGTCTAACCGCTTAACTCGATTAAGTCATCCAATTTGAAAACGTGTGAGAATATATCTAGGTCTCACGCATAGAGAATAGTCACCTTGGGTTACAATTCAACCTAGGTCCAACGCATAGGCAAAAAGTAATTGCAAGGGTCCTCAAAATTGGACGGCATGACTTAAATTTTGACGGGTAAAATATTTTGATGTGGATCAAAAATGTGTACGAAAGAAGCATGCATTCATTCTTCGTAGCACAAGTTAAAAACTTTTCTTAACTTAAGTCTAATCATTGTTTTAATTTATGTGTGTCAAGTTGTCCATTTCAAGACTAATATATATCCTAAGTGGATTATTATTTAGTTTGGACAATACAAATAAATAAATAAACAAACAATCTCAACCGGTTTAAGTGTTTATTTAGAAAACAATGATTTTTAAGTTTCAAATCATATTTAAACTTAGTTAAACTAAATCATAAGACTTAGTTCAAAATGGTTTATGTTTTGTTTTAAGTTTTATGAAAACAATTTTCGTTTTTCATGTAGTCACAACCATACAAAAAACAACCAAACAAACATACAACCACAATATGCAAAGCCTCAACCGATGAAAATCCTATGCTTGGTCTTGTGAGCCATCACAAGAACCAAGAGTCAACTAGGGACATATATCACAACCACATGGAGGGCTCCCACTTGCTCCAAGACAATCATGAGCAAGTAAAAAGCCCATAATGCACATGAACTTCAGTTTCTGTCAGCCCAGTTTTTCTGTTTTGCAAGGCCCAAATGCCCAGGAAGATCACCTCCTCATGATTCGGCCCAGTTGACAAAGTTGTAGCCCTATGTCTTGTGGACCTGCACCAAAAATTTTAGAAAAAAATACCTTACCAATCAGCAGGTAATCACGTTTTCCCAACAGGTGTCCAGCAGCAACTTTCAGTCTACAACTCTTCAATCTTTCGCCTTTTGCTTCCAAGCTCTTGTTTACAATACATATAAAGTAAAATACAACTAATCTACTTTGTATCTACTGTAAAATGCCCAAACATTGGCAAAACCAAAATTGAAATACATTACAAAAGTGCCGAAACAATGGCAAAACCCCAAAACAAAAAATGCAACCAACAATCACAATCACAACGCACAAGTGGTCTAGGTTTTCATCGGCTTTGCATATGAACACATAATAATACATTCAAATAAAGATTATTACATGGTGTTGGCTAACTCCATGGACAAACATGCATGTATTTGCCATGGATAACAAAATAAATAACAAATTAAATTGTTAGCCAACGAATCGAAGAAATAATTAACAAGAATTAAAACCCCGAATGGTACGCGTGACAAATGGCCAAAGACTCAAACCCCACTGATGTTAGGACCTTCTTAACACCATTTTACCACAGAAAAATAAGCCTCATGGGCTGATTTGAAATCGGGTTAAAAATCTTCCAAAAAACGCGTTTTTAGGCCATTTTACGGGTACCGATCAAGTAAACAAACAACGTATGCATAACAAATGGCCATAGGATCAAAAAGTCCAGATCTTAAGACCTTATTAAATTCGACATATTCATAATATATAAGCCCTAGGGGCTGTTTTAAAATCCCACTTTTAAATCCATTAAAAAAACATGTTTTTAGCCATTTTTATGCATACAAGATGATCATATGACAACATATGATGGCTCTGATACCACTATAGGTGATGTATGAAATAAATAATCATATTAAATAAATGCACGCAGCGGATAAACATCACCAACAACGGATCCATAGTGCCATATGATCAATCAAATAAATATACACATAAATTATACCTTTGTAGCGTGATCCGGGAGTCACCAACAAAACCAATGTGTCGACTACAATGAAACCCAAGTGATCAATGGAGATCACCTCTATGTGTATCCACACTACACGTCCTTGATCACCACCCGATGCTAGTCTATCAACCCGTAACCAATTAATCACCCTTGAATAAACAAGATGCAAGAGTGAAAAAGATCAAAAAGGAAAACCCTAGGTTTTCTTTCTTTTGTGCCATACAAAAAGAGGAGGAGTGAGAGAGTATATTTAGTCAATTTGTTAAATTATAATTAGGAGTAATTCTAGCTAATTACAATTGACCAAATTCAAATCATAACTTTCCCTTGAAGCCTTCTCTAGGCCGGCCATGCTTAGGGCCCACAATGGGCTTGCCCGTTGTTGGCCCAGTCCAAAAACACTAAGTCTAACTTAGTATTTAATGGCCCGTTATTGATCTTGAGTTACGTAGTCGTTTATATATTGTAAATACGATAAATACAATCTATAAAATGGTGTCTCTGTGTATAAGTGTGTGACCCCATAGGCTCACATATGTCTAGCCATATAATTAGTGATTATGACACCAGCATTCTCCAACAGTATTTAAGTGAAGATAACACAACAAAAATGTGGGTACGAAAGGTGACTGCTTAGTTTAATTGTAGTTAAATATGAAAACATTACCATTTACTTGTTTTCAAAATTGTTAAGAGAACAGTACATTGTTGCGGACATATTGCATATATTACTTTGCTATTTTAATATTTTAACATTGCTATAATCTGATCTATCATTGTTCTTCTTGTAGACATCAAAACGAACAAAAATAAGCATTTGAATTAAATCAAGACAGGACCTATTGTTATTGCTTTCTTGCACTGTATATATTGTACCACATAAGTTTTCGGACACTATGTATAAGTTATTAGACGACAAATATGAACCAAGCCCGACTGTAGATTTTAGACCATTGGTGTTTCATGCTATGTGTACTGTATATATAGTTTGACTAATAATACAATAAATTTATGAGAAATTCATTGTTCAACATTATATCATGAGCGGGTTTGATCACGAGACCTAATCGGCCTCTATGTCACCCGTCAAACCCTAGTTGCCACAATTTATCCCTTCTCTAATAGAAAAATGCAATTTTCGGCCAAAACCCTACCTGCATACTATTTTGGCCATAACTTTTTAACTATTTGAAGTTAGCTGAATCCGCCAGTGTCATTCTTTTCATTTTTAGTTATGCACAAAACTCAACTTGGATCCTTTTATAAACCTAGTTCTATACAACCTAGGCTTTGAATACCAATCTGTAACACCCCCAAAATCAAGATTTGCGGAAGCATACATATTTGGGTGCTACTAAATCGATAATCACAACACAAGATATAGAGAACGGATTAAAAATCCGTTTTAAAGTACATTACATATTCAAAGTCATATCGTCATACATCAAATTCAGTTCAAATAAAATGTAGCCCATTTAACAAGCGGTCCCAAATTCAGAGTTTAACGCATCAATAAAAATATTTCCAATAAATTTTATGACCATCGCCATGCCCTGCCTTCAGTAAACACATTCTCTATTTCCTGAGAAAAACATGCTAAAAGTCAGCTAGCGCTGGTGAGTTCATAGGTTTAAAGTAAATAAGCACATATGGACCATAGCAAATATTCAGCAAACAATTCAGCTAACACACACTATCCTGCTATGCAAACGCTAAGCTCATCCAACCGAACTAGACAAACAATATGCCTAATTGGCATAGCAAATAAAGGGTGCCCACGAGTGTTAATCCCCAGACACTCGGCAAATTCTGATATGGTATACGTTCGCATTGACTATGCCGAGCCAACCGAACGGGGGAGTCACCCCTAGTAGATCTATTTATATCACACGCGTTTTCCAGCAGGAATTGACGGTTGATGATAGTGGGCGCAATGGGATTCAACTAACTTAGGTTTCGGCATACAAGTGTGTATAAAAGCAAAGTCATTTTGGTCCATAAAAACAGTTTTGCATGTTTCTCACCCCAAAGTTTATAAAAAGCAATACGTATAAAAATGGAGCTATAAACTCACCTTAAAACAATAGCAATCTGCTAATCAATCAACAATACAGTGCAACCGCTCCGACACGCGACCTAGATCAGTATGGTAAGTCTTAGCGAGATATTCGTATTTTAAATGTCTTAAATCAATTGAAAAGTTTACGTGTGACCGGTGCTCGTGTATTTCTTGCTTGCTGTGCGGTAAAATATATTTCAAAATGGTTTATCGTATATAACTCTTTGGTGATGGCTCATGGTGAAAGTGTATGGTGAATATAGGTGCGACGGAACTTTCGTGCTTTGCTTGTAGCAAACTGCGTAAGTAATATATATATTATCGTATATATATATATATATATATATATATATATATTTAATAATTAAATATTACTTAATTAAGACTTATAATTAATTAAATAATAATTGAATAATTAATATGATAATGGTGCTAGTGGGGTATTATTATATTATAAATTATTATAATTATTTATAATATAATAATATTTATAACGAAAGTTATAAGTATTTAGTTTTCGAGAAATTAATAAGTGCCAGTGTATAAGTGCCAGAAATATATTTATAAGTCTTATAAGACCTAAAAGTATTAATTTAGGAAAATTAATATTTTCAATAATAGAAATAACCTGTTTCGTCTTTTAGTCGATTTTCGTCCGAAAATATTCTAAGTGTCGAAATTTTAGAAAAATCGGGCATGACCCATTCGTTTATTCAAGCTTTCCCATTTTTCTCAAGTGTTGCAAATTTCCTCAAAAACCCCTTTTTATTAACTATAATTGCAAAAATAGTCCAAAGTTACATTTATCGTTATAACTATACTTTTTCGTTACAATTACTTCATAATTATAGTTTTCGATGCAAAAGTCAACGTTTAGTCAAAATTTCTTCAAAAGTCAATAAAAAGTCAATATTCATAATTGTGGGCCGAAATCCCTTTTAATTGACTTATTGGGCTTAAAATGCCGAAATGAGCCCTAAATGTTTTTTTCTTTATCGATATATATCGTTCTATCGTACAAAAATAATTATAGCGAGTCTAAAAATGTTCCAAAATTCATTTTTTTCTCCCGAGATGTTCATTGGGCCGAGTAGGCCAAATTGAGTCCAATAAACCATTTTTAGTCCGATAACTAATTAACCCTTTTTAGTTATGTTATATTTTACGTTAAATATCAAATAAGCCAATAAGCACTTCCAATAAGCACTTGGTTCAAAACAGCCCATGTAGGCCGAGTATATGATGGGCTCAGCCCATTAATGTCAAAATAAATTTTAGTCCAATTCATGTAGTTTAAAATCAATAAGCTAGTGCTTATTACAATAAGCTAACTAAAATAAGCTAATAAGCATAATCTTCACCATTTCACCACTAGAGCCAAAATTTTATGTTTTTCAAAACCCCAATAATTATTTATTTTAAAACATGGCTGATCCATATACATACACATAAAAGTGTATATTTCGTCTTAAATACGCGTAATTAGCACTAATCACTTTTGTATCATCAAACTAGTACCAAAAGCAACAAGATTTACCACACAAGAAAGAAACATCATAATTTTTATGAAAAGTGAAAAAAAGTCGAGCACTACATATGTACACATCAAACCCTAACTTTTTCATTTTAGCAAATCATACACATTTAACACTTATTAACACTTTAAACATCAAAACAACATGATATGAACAAGATTTGAACAAAATTTTGGAAATCCTTACAATGCTATAAAGATTTTGAGAGTTTCAAGAGTCCAAGAACACACCAAATTGCACCAAATTTACCCAAGACACGTTCCAAATAACCCGAAACACTTGAAAGTACACCTCGATTACTTATAAATTCAGCAAATTTTTGTGGATCTATGAATTTAGAAGTGGCCGTGAGTTTTGAGTGAAGAGAAAAGAGGAAATGTTAGATGATAGAAGTGAGCATGTGTTTAAGTGTGTGCTATGTATTAAGTAAGAAACAAAACTCATTAGGTCATGCAAGGAGACAAAAATCCTCCACTAATCTTGTCTTGATGTGTATATGGGCGGAAAAACGAGTATAATGGGTGGGGGGGAAAATATTTTGAACATCGTTGGTGTATCGTGTGTCGGTTTGAGCTTAAATGTTACCGTAAAGTCCCGGTTTTTCCTTTTTGGACACGTATACGAAAAATAAAGTTTTTATTGACGATTCTGTCAGAATAATAATAAAATATTATTATTTTCTCAAAAATGCATTTATTTGACTGCTACCATATATACTGTGCTGTCGGTACACGTGTGGGGTTGCTTTTCAGTAATTACGAGAAAGCAACCCCAGTAAATTACGAAACTTGTCAGTAACTATCAGAAATAGAATAATTTACGCTTATTGACAAAAATAAACTTTTTCTGCAGTGACTGTAAGCTACAGTATGCGGGACAGCTCCCAAAAATTCTCAAAAATACTCAGAAACATGCAATCGCGCATAGAAATGCTCAGCTTAAAATAATTAATAACCATTTATTATTAATTCAAAATGTAAAAATTACCATTTGTCACAGTCTCCCCGGCTAATAGGGAAATCCGTCCCAATTATCAATTTGCGTTACTCGATGAGTTCGAAAAGAGATGAGGATATTTTCGCTTGATTTCATCCTCTCGCTTCCACGTGTACTCGGGACCTCTGCGAGAGTTCCAAGGGACTTTCACAATTGGGATACGACTCTGCTTTAGCCGTTTAACTTCCCGGTCCATAATTTCAATCGTCTCCTACATGAAATTCAGTTTCTCGTCAAGCTGAATCTCATCCACAGGAATGACGGCATTACCTTCAGATAAGCACTTTTTCAAGTTGCTGACATGAAAAACGTCATGCACAGCGCTGAGCTCGGATGGCAGTTCTAGTCGGTAGGCTACCGGCCTGATTCTGGAAAGAATTTCGAAAGGTCCAATATAACGAGGGTTCAACTTCCCACGCTTACCAAATTTGATCATGCCTTTCCATGGAGAGACCTTTAACATCACTTTGTCACCCACTTGGAACTCAAGGGGGGTTCGCCTCTTGTCGGTATAGCTCTTTTGACGGTCACGAGCCGCTTGCATTCGGCTCTTGATCTGCACAATCTTTTCAGTATTCTCGTGGACTAGGTCTGGTCCGGTAAGGTGACTTTCTCTGACTTCAGCCCAACATATTGGGGATCTGCACTTACGACCATAAAGCGCCTCATACGGTGCAGACTTAATGCTGGTGTAGTTGCTGTTGTTGTAGGAAAACTCGGTTAAAGGCAAATGCCTATCCCAGCCGTTCCCGAAGTCAATCACATAGGCTCTCAGCATGTCCTCTAACGTCTGAATGGTCCTTTCACTATGGCCATCCGTCTGAGGATGATAAGCTGTACTCATGTCGAGGTCGGTTCCTAATGCGTCCTGGAGCGACTTCTAGAAGTTAGACGTGAACCGGCTGTCTCGATCAGAGATGATAGAGACAGGCACACCATGCCTTGCGACAATTTCCTTCACATACAGTCGCGCAAGTTTGTCTATGCTATCATTCTCCTTTATAGGAAGGAAATGAGCAGATTTAGTGAGACGGTCAACGATCACCCAGATCGTGTCGTAACCGCTCGACGTCTTAGGCAGCTTGGTGATAAAATCCATAGTGATGCGCTCCCATTTCCATTCTGGAATTTCAGGTTGAACAAGCAGACCGGATGGTCTCTGGTGTTCAGCCTTGACCTTTGAGCACGTTAAACATTTACTGACGTACTCAGCTATATCGGCCTTCATGTTTGGCCACCAATATAACTTCTTCAAATCCAAGTACATCTTGTCGGATCCTGGATGGATGGAGTATTTGGATTTATGGGATTCGTGCATGATCAAATCACGAATTCCTCCGTATAGCGGGATCCAACTCCTGTCCCCATAGCACAAAACTCCATCGGATCTTTTTACGAAGCCATTCTCACTTTTTGGCATTCCGTAAATCTTCTCACGTGGTCGGTTTTCTTCCTTGAGTGCCTCGACCTGAGCCTCAAGAATTTTCGCTGGAAGCGGCGAACTGATCGTCATCCCTAATGATCTGACTTTGAGGGGTTTAATCCGCTCTTTTCTGCTGAGGGAATCGGCAACCACATTTTCCTTGCCTGGGTGGTAACGGATCTCACAATCGTAGTCGCTAAGCAATTTCAACCATCGGCGCTGTCTCATGTTCAGCTCCTTCTGGTTCAAGATGTATTGTAGGCTTTTGTGGTCGGTATACACCACAAACTTAGTGCCATAAAGATAGTGCCTCCAAATTCTAAGTGCAAACATGACTGATCCTAACTCTAGGTCATGGGTTGTGTAGTTTTTCTCATGGGTTTTCAGCTGACGAGAAGCGTATGCTATCACCTTCTCTCTCTGCATTAGCACGGCTCCCAAACCTTTGTGTGAAGCATCACAATAAACAACAAAGTCTTCACTACCCTCAGGTAAGGCCAAAATAGGTGCACTACACAATCTTTCCTTAAGGAGTTGAAAAGCTTCTTCCTCCTTATCTCACCAGTCATATTTAACATTCTTTTGTGTCAGTTTAGTCAAAGGCTAAGCTATATTGGAGAAACCTTCAATGAACCTTCGGTAATAACATGTAAGTCCTAAGAATTGGCGTATTTCGGTGGGTGTTGTGGGTGTCACCCAATCCTTTATCGATTCGATCTTGGTGGTATCCACGTGAATGCCTTGACTATCGATCACGTGACCCAGAAATTGCACAGTTGATATCCAGAATTCACACTTCGAAAACTTGGCATATAACTCTTTCTTTTTCAATAATTCTAAAATTAGCTTGAGGTGTTCCTCATGCTCTTTCTCATTCTTGGAATATATCAGAATGTTGTCAATGAATACTATAACGAATTTATCCAAATACGGCTTACACACCCAATTCATGAGGTCCATGAATACAGCTGGTGCGTTAGTCAAGCCAAATGGCATAACTTGGAATTCGTAATGGCCATATCGGGTTCGGAATACGGTCTTCGGGATATCCTCTTCCCGGACTCGGATTTGGTGATAACCTGATCTCAGGTCTATCTTGGAATAAACCGATGAACCCTGTAGTTGATCAAATAGATTGTCGATTCTCGGGAGTGGGTATCGATTCTTGATGGTTAGCTTATTCAGCTCCCGATAGTCGATACACATCCTGAAGGATCCATCCTTCTTCTTAACAAACAAGACCGAAGCTCCCCAAGGCGAAGAACTCGGTCTGATGAAACCTTTTCCTGACAGTTCAGCTAACTGATCAGACAACTCCTATAACTCTGTCAGTGCTAGCCGGTAGGGTGCTCGCGCTACAGGCGCGGCTCCTGGCACCAAATCGATTTGAAATTCGATCTGCCTGGCCGGTAGGAGTCCAGGTAGGTCTTCTGGAAAAACTTCTGGGAAATCCCTCACGATTGGCATGTCTTCCAATCGTTTCTCTCCGGGCTCTTTTTCTTTCTTCTCAGTAACATGAGCTAGAAAGAGGTGGCATCCTTTCTCAATGCATTTATGTACCTTTGTACACGAGATGATGCTTAGTCTTGACGAACGCGCACGATCGCTCCGATCTCCTTCAATTATCAGAAACTCGTTCCCGTAGGGTACTCTGACGATCTTTTCATCACAGATAATGACGGCATGACATTTCAACAGCCAATCCATCCCTATGATGACGTCAAAACTACCTAATTCTACTGGCATGAGATCGATGTTGAATGGGTGGTTTAATAAGTTTAGAGTGCAACCCCTTATAATGGTATCTGCTCTTTCTAAGTTACCGTTAGCTAATTCTACGTCGAAGACATTGTCTAAGGTGGTTGGAGCAATATCAATTAAAGAACTAAAAGCAGTCGACACAAAACTTCTATCTGCTCCCGTATCGAATAATACTGAAGCATAATGATTATTTAAAAGAAATGTACCCGTCACCACGTTCGGGTCGTCCTGGGCTTCCCTTCTGCCCACATCATAAACTCTTCCACGGGCTCCTCCTCCATTGCCCTGGTTTCCATTGTTGATTACCACTCCCTGGTTACCATGACCACTACCATTTCCCTGATTTCTGGGTTTGTTGCACTCATTTCGGTAATGACCCTTTTCACCGCACCCAAAGTAGGTAGCTTCCGCCCTACGGTTGTTGGGTGGTGCTGCTTGAGCGGTGGCTAGGGGTCTTGACCTACAGTTCTTTGCCAAATGTCCCACTCTCTGGCAGTTGTGGCATCTTACCGTGCACTGTCCCTTGTGGTGTAGCTTACAGCGGTTACAAAGAGGTGCATTCTTGTCAAACCCCCTCTTATCACCTGAACAGCTGCATAAGCTTTAGCTACTTCCTGCCTTTCATTCTGAGAGTTGCTGTTACTACTCTTCGAGTGGTCTTCCCACTTCCTCTTGTTGTCAACACTCTTTTCTGGAACATCCTCCAGTTCCTGGTCCATCAACATGTTTGCTATTTCCATGGTGTTAGGACCCTAGATACACTATAAGGTGGTTAAACCTTGTCAACTTTGTGTATATGATATGTTGTGTTAATATGATTAAGTGCGCGGAATTCACTCAATCACACTTAGAAGGTTGTGTATGTTATGGAAATGGAATTGTTATGTTTGTTAGTTAGCAATGAACACATAAAGATTATCACAAAACGATTCAATATTATTTAAGAAATAATACGAGTGATCACTATCACTAGGATTACAAAGACCTTGAATCTTATGTTTTTATCACTTGTGATGTTTTGTAGTTTTGAGTTCTTAATTAAGCACTTCTATTCAACACATATATCACTAGTCTAAGATCTCTTTTATAGTCCAAGAAGATCTTTACATATTGCTTAAAGTCTAGCCGACTTACTTGGTTAACTTATCTTGAGTGTGTCAGTACATAAGATACAACATGTATCTGTGTACACAACTTGTTAACTAAGCACATGGGGTAAGATATTATCTACCGTATATTCTTGACTTTAGTACACAAATATCTTTTTCAATACTTATCCATCTAGCAGTCTCAACTCAACAGTATCAACTAGCAGTTCCTTCTTTGTACTACCAGTTAGAACGGTTAGTTATATCTTGAGCAGTCCTAAGATATACATCAGCAGTTGGAACTGTTAGAGAATTCTTCTCAGCAGTTGGAACTGTTAATACTTGTAATTCTTGATACTTAATCTTCAGAACATTTAATTCCCAACACATGGTTTCATGAAGATCTGAAGCCCTTGAGGTAGTCACATCTCCTTTTATGGACTTCGGCAAACCTCCGATATACCTCTCAATCAACCTGGTCTCAGTCTGAACCATTTCAGGACATGGCAAAGCCAGCTCCTGAAATCTCTGGTTGTAAGCAACCATGTTGTTGTTCTGCACCTTCAAATTCCAAAATTCTCTCTCCAACTTCTTGACCTCATTTCGTGGGCAATATTTCCTAAGCACTAATTCCTTAAAGTCATCCCACGACATAGCATAAGCAACATCCATGTTGCCAGATTTCATGTAGTTGTTCCACCAGGTCAAAGCGGCATCCATGAAAGTGAAAGATGCGTACTTGACCCTGTCGTCATCGTTACAACCACTGATGCGAAACACGGTTTCCAGCTTTTCAATCCACCTAGTCAAGCCAACGGCACCCTCTGTTCCTCCGAAACCTCGAACCATGATCTTTCGGAATTCAGAGTAAGTGCAACCATGGCTGTTGGTCACTGGCCTTGACGTTTCAGTGTTGGTGGTTGAATTGTTTGCGGCTGCTAGAGCGGCGGCTATACGATCATTAACGAGCTAATCTAGAGTTGCTTGATTCACCACAGGTGGATTTTCCGCGGCCCTGGTTGGGGCGGCGTTTTCAGCAACTCGGCCCTGTGCGGCTCTTGCCGGGGTGGCATTCTCAGCAGTCCTTCCTCGCACTGCCCTTGCTGGGGTAGGTGTGTTAGCAGTTTGTCCTCGTGTGACTCTGGTTGACTTTCGCTTAGGTGCCATTTATCTGCATCACAAGAAGATGACGATAAATGAGATCTCGATTATAGCAGGAAAGTGTCATATGAATATATGGGTATTGCAAACAGAATTCAAGAATAAAGTCAACCACAGAGGAAAAACAAACAATCGAATAGAAAACCAAGCTTGTTATATATATATATATATATATATATATATATATATATATTGAGTGAATAGAGGTTTACAAAATTACAAGCATGGCTAAAAGTTAGTGATAGAATACTAAGTGATAACTAATCAATCTAATGGGATACATCATCAACTACAACTACTCTAGGCTTGATCACTATCTAGGCGTAACTGCTCAAATGCTGCAATCATCCCTCCAATGGTAGTCTCCAACTGATCAACACGATCTCTCAACTCCTGGTTCTCTCTCGTCACAGCACTAATCGTATACTCTGCAGTCATAATCCTCTGCCACTGAGCACGATCAGTACCTCTAGCTCTCTTCAACATTCCCTGGATCCTGGTCTGGCCTCTGCCCAAACCAATAGCCCTAAAATCCAAGTTCCTGAGCTCACTACCATGTAACCTCTCCAATGCATCCAATCTAGCTCTCAGTCCGATTATCACACGTCTGTCCGAATACATCTCCTCAAACAATACACAAGCAACCCTGTCAACTGTTCCAATCCTCCTCTCAACACTCTAAATGCGGTCATACTGCTGTAAACTCTCGATCTGGTCCGAGTGTACATCAAGTAGACTGGCCTAATTCGCTAGCTGAATCCATATCTGCTCCATATCAGTGGGTTCCTGGAGATCTGCTGGTGAAGCTGGTAACAGCGGAGAAACCACTGGTGATGGAAGCGGAGAAGGAATCAGAGATGGAGGTGGCACAAATAAAGGAGATGATGGAGTGTACTCCAGACTAGCTGCACGCACACCCGTGCTGGTATCACAAGCAATATCAATCCACTGACTATCACTCACATCCTGTATTTGGGCAGCCCTAGAGCTCTGCCCTACCTCAAATATTCCCTGCACATCCTCCATGATGCCCTTACCATCCCGTGGCATCGTCACCTGATCCAAATCCATCGGTGCATCCCTGTCCCTGTCATCACCCGCACAAATAGGAGTGTGCTCAATGGGTGACGTCACTGCTGGTGTAGGCTCTACCTGAACCTGCTCTGGATCCTCCACTGGATCCTCATCCTCATCTGAATAAGACTCAATAGATCTCCGAAGTCTCTGACTGGGAGGGGAACGGTCTGGAGATGACATGGGTGACTGAGATGGTGATGAAGTAGGGGTACCCTTATAATCTGATCGGGTCCTCCTCCGAGATGATGAACCTAGCAAATCTGAGAATCACAGACTGTATCCAGAATATACCGACATACGAGCAGTGCGCTAGCTGATGGGTGGGGTAGCCTGAGCATGCTGGGTGAGAGTGTAAAGCTGGGCTGGAGATGAGCGGTGAGCTGTAGTGTAGCAGGGTAAGTATGGTGAGGTAGATACTGGAGTGGTGTGTGTATGCTGAGCTGGAATGTGTGGCTGAACAGCGGTTCTGACAACCTCCATCAACGGGTCATCCAAAAATGGAACTGGTCGTCGCAACGGGGAAGTGTGTCCAGCAACAACTACCTCATCATGTGCATCGAAAGGGAGAGACATAGTCTGTGAAAAATATGGTGCGGCATGTGTAAGTATATAGAAAATACTTATATCATATATGCAAAGTAAAATACTCAAATAGCATAGTATAACACTTAATCATATAAAGCAAATAACGTTCAAATCATAGCAAGCTAGGCAGACAGGCATCTGGCGGTCATCAGGAAAAGTTTTTCATAAATCGGTTATAGTTTAGGGTTTTTATAAACCTAGTTCTCTACAACCTAGGCTCTGAATACCAATCTGTAACACCCCCAAAATCAAGATTTGCGGAAGCATACATATTTGGGTGCTACTAAATCGATAATCACAATACAAATTCAAAGTCATTACATATTCAAAGAGAATGGATTAAAAATCTGTTTTAAAGTACATTACATATTCAAAGTCATATCTTCATACATCAAATTCAGTTCAAATAAAATGTAGCCCATTTAACAAGCGGTCCCAAATTCAGAGTTTAACGCATCAATAAAAACATTTCCAACAAATTTTATGACCATCGCCATGCCCTGCCTTCAGTAAACACATTCTCTATTTCCTGAGAAAAACATGCTAAAAGTCATCTAGCGCTGGTGAGTTCATAGGTTTAAAGTAAATAAGCACATATGGACCATAGCAAATATTCAGCAAACAATTCAGCTAACACACACTATCCTGCTATGCAAACGTTAAGCTCATCCAACCGAACTAGACAAACAATATGCCTAACTGGCATAGCAAAAAAAGGGTGCCCGCGAGTGTTAATCCCCAGACACTCGGCAAATTCTGATATGGTATACGTTCGCATTGACTATGCCGAGCCAACCGAACGGGGGAGTCACCCCCAATAGATCTATTTATATCACACGCGTTTCCCAGCAGGAATTGACGGTTGATGATAGTGGGCGCAATGGGATTCAGCTAACTTAGTTTTCCGCATACAAGTTTGTATAAAAGCAAAGTCATTTTGGTCCATGAAAACAGTTTTGCATGTTTCTCACCCCAAGGTTTATAAAAAGCAATACGTATAAAAATGGGGCTATAAACTCACCTTAAAACAATAGCAATCTGCTAATCAATCAACAATACAGTGCAACCGCTCCGACACGCGACCTAGATCAGTATGGTAAGTCTTAGCGAGATATTCGTATTTTAAATGTCTTAAATCAATTGAAAAGTTTACGTGTGACCGGTGCTCGTGTATTTCTTGCTTGCTGTGTGGTAAAGTATATTTCAAAATGGTTTATCGTATATAACTCTTTGGTGATGGCTCATGGTGAAAGTGTACGGTGAATATACGTGCGACGGAACTTCCGTGCTTTGCTTGGAGCAAACTGCGTAAGTAATATATATATTATCGTATATATATATTTAAAAATTAAATATTACTTAATTAAGACTTATAATTAATTAAATAATCATTGAATAATTAATATGATAATGGTGCTAGTGGGGTATTATTATATTATAAATTATTATAATTATTTATAATATAATAATATTTATAACGAAAGTTATAAGTATTTAGTTTTCGAGAAATTAATAAGTGCCAGTGTATAAGTTCCAGAAATATATTTATAAGTCTTATAAGACCTAAAAGTATTAATTTAGGAAAATTAATATTTTCAATAATAGAAATAACCTGTTTCGTCTTTTAGTCGATTTTCGTCCGAAAATATTCTAAGTGTCGAAATTTTAGAAAAATCGGGCATGACCCATTCGTTTATTCAAGCTTTCCCATTTTTCTCAAGTGTTGCAAATTTCCTCAAAAACCCCTTTTTATTAACTATAATTGCAAAAATAGTCCAAAGTTACATTTATCGTTATAACTATACTTTTCGCTACAATTACTTCATAATTATAGTTTTCGATGCAAAAGTCAACGTTTAGTCAAAATTACTTCAAAAGTCAATAAAAAGTCAATATTCATAATTGTGGGCCGAAATCCCTTTTAATTGACTTATTGGGCTTAAAATTCCGAAATGAGCCCAAAATGTTTTTTTTTATCGATATATATCGTTCTATCTTACAAAAATAATTATAGTGAGTCTAAAAATGTTCCAAAATTCATTTTTGTCTCCCGAGATGTTCATTGGGCCGAGTAGGCCACATTGAGTCCAATAAACCATTTTTAGTCCGATAACTAATTAACCCTTTTTAGTTATGTTATATTTTACGTTAAATATCAAATAAGCCAATAAGCACTTCCAATAAGCACTTGGTTCAAAACAGCCCATGTAGGCCAAGTATATGATGGGCTCGGCCCATTAATGTCAAAATAAATTTTAGTCCAATTCATGTAGTTTAAAATCAATAAGCTAGTGCTTATTACAATAAGCTAACTAAAATAAGCTAATAAGGATAATCTTCACCATTTCACCACTAGAGCCAAAATTTTATGATTTTCAAAACCCCAATAATTATTTATTTTAAAACATGGCTGATCCATATACATACACATAAAAGTGTATATTTCGTCTTAAATACGCGTAATTAGCACTAATCACTTTTGTATCATCAAACTAGTACCACAAGCAACAAGATTTACCACACAAGAAAGAAACATCATAATTTGTATGAAAAGTGAAAAAAAGTCGAGCACTACATATGTACACTTCAAACCCTAACTTTTTCATTTTAGCAAATCATACACATTTAACACTTATTAACACTTTTAAACATCAAAACAACATGATATGAACATGATTTGAACAAATTTTTGGAAATCCTTACAATGCTATAAAGATTTCGAGAGTTTCAAGAGTCCAAGAACACACCAAATTGCACCAAATTTACCTAAGGCACGTTCCAAATAACCCGAAACACTTGAAAGTACACTCGATTACTTATAACTTCAACAAATTTTTGTGGATCTATGAATTTAGAAGTGGCCATGAGTTTTGAGGGTGAAGAGAAAAGAGGAAATGTTAGATGATAGAAGTGAGTATGTGTTTAAGTGTGTGTGATGAACTCAAATAAGTACATTTTATTACTATCATTTATCCTATTAATTTGACTTGTTTTACTATATTATGTATGAGGATTGATACTTAATTGTTTACTTTTGTAATTCTCAGGTAAAAACAAGCATTTGGTGAAACTTGGCGATTTTGGACTAATAATGGAGCGAAACGTACATAAAGTGAAGAGTCTACTGACATGGGCAAGATCAAGTAAATTCTGCTCCAGATGCGCCGCATCTCACTATCAACATGCGCCGCATCTCTATCAAGATATCACCAGATACGATCCAAGATACAAGAGGACATGCGCCGCATCTAATAAAGAGTTACGCCGCATCTTCTGGCGGTGTACGAATATTCCTGAATATTATAATCTTGGACCCCACGCGAAGTTAAGTACATGCGCCGCATCTACTTAAGTAGATGCGCCGCATCTTCCCTCAGACACAAACTATAAATACCCCGTAGACCAGACACAAAAAGAGTTACACAGATTCGGAAACCCTAAAACCTAAAGACCGAACAGAAGAGAAGGACGAATTCAGTCAAGAGGCAGCACAAGACACACCCAAATCGAAGATACAAGAGCTGTAAGAAGGTGCTGCATGTATTTAATTCATTAAGTAGTTTTGTTTTATTGTTTTAGCAAACTTTAATTCATCAGGATTGGTGGCTTGTGTAATGTGACAACGGAAAGATTGCACTCCCTTTAATACTTGCTTTCCCATCAATTAAAGTTTATATGTTGATGTCTTTGGTTACTACTTATTAGTGCATTGACCACCTCTGTGTTTATTAGTGGCTTGCGGGCACCCGACTGCGGGACAAGGTGTGGCTCCCACGGTTGTTTCTAAATTGATCACTTAGGAATAACTTTTAGACATAAGTCGTCATTAAGGGTTTACTCGCCGATGAGAATAGGACCAACGAGAAAGGGTTAATTACATACACTTCATATAAAGCTATCAATAAAACAAGTGACAATCTACTTAATCATAAGGACAGCCCTCTTATTGTCTCAAGTATCTATCTGTGTACGTGTGTGCTACTTGCTGATTCGTGCCTATTTGTTTATTTTATTATTTAATTGCAAACAAAACTGTGCCAGTCTCTCAGGCTGAAACCCCCCTTGCGTTAGGATATTAAAATACTGATTAGATTAACGAGATTATACGTTCCACTCTTAGTGATCGACACTCTACTTACCATTATCTTCATACTGACCGGGTACACTGCTCGTTAAGTGTGTGTGTTATTGATAAGTCGGCTAAATATAAATTTAAAACTTGAATAGGCATTAAAACTGCTAAACCGCAACGACACATCACGCGCATCAAGTTTTTGGCGCCGCTGCCGGGGAGTGAATTGTTATTTTCTGTTAATTTGATTAGTATTTTAATTAGGTTTTTCTTTTTATTAGATTAATTGCATCATTGTACTATTTTGCATATTTGTTGTATTGTGTGTTATTTGTTTGCTTTTGTTTTTATTTTTTGTGTGTTTTATTTTTGTTTGGTGTGTTTAATTTTTATTTTTATTTTTCGTATTTTTCTGTTCTGCTATCGTTGTACTGTGCTAAATCAAACGATACGGCGCATCTGATCTCTCAGATACGGCGTATTGCGTTTAATTTTTTTAATACAACGCGTTTAATTAATTCGATACGACGCATCTTTTCCCCAAGATACGGCGTATCTGTTTTTAACAAGAAAATTTTTCTAAGCGATAAAATAATACGACGCATCTTCTTTTGAAGATACGGCGTATCTGTTTTGATAAAAATTTTTCTAAACGTTAACGCCATACGACGCATCTGCTTTCGCAGATACGGCGTATCTATTATTTTAATTAAAAACAGTTTGCGAATTATTAAACAGATACGACGCATCGATCTCTGTCGATACGGCGCATCTTACTGAATCAAAAATCTTTTATTTTTAAACGTAACGAAAATACGGCGCATTAACTTTCGTTAATACGACGCATTTAATTTTAATTAGATAAATTGATTTTTGATTGATTAATTCGATACGGCGCATTCATAAATTCTAAGCGGCGTATCTATTTTCTGAATAAAGTCTGATTAAATTTTTAACGATCATAAGATACGGCGTATCCAACTCTTTGGATACGGCGCATCGTCTGCAGATATCAGTTACTTGTATTCATATATCCGTTTCAATATTCATTAATTTCTCTTCTAGCGGACAGATCCTACTGATGCTTTTGTAATTATTTCAGAAGGATAATGGAGGGATTCGGAGAACTAATCGAGTTCGAAGACAATTTTATGAACGATGTATTAGTACATGGAAAATCACCAGAACCTTACAATGGGGACTACATTGAACTTGATGACCTTAATAGACCATTAGAATCTAATGACCTATTCATGGATGATGCGGAATCTGAGTTAGAAGAAGGAGAAATTGTGGATAATCCAAGAGTCAACGTTATTACTACTAGAAACTACGATGAATTTGAGGGATATGATGGTTCTTGGGATTACGGTGAAAGGATCAACACCAATTGTGCTTACAATCTACAATTCCCATGCATGATTGGGTTCAAGTGTATTGACGCCAATTTCTTTCCTATTTTATCAATCAATGTCATGTCAAGAAGCTTTTACAACTCTATTATGAGAAATAAAAAGGAGTATAAAGGAAAGAATGTAGTTGGAGCCTTCATTAATGTCCCGATCTTCGTTGGACGCTTCACTATTGTTACTGAATTCTTAGTTATTGAAGACATGAATGCCTATTGTGACAGCGATATGGGTGAAGTAATTGTTGGAAAACCATTTTGTAGAGAGATCACTATTAATGCAAAACGATTTGAAGGAAAGATCACCTTCCAATGTGGAAGTGACATTATCACTTATATGATGCCCCGTACTCACCCTGGATTTAAATATGCTACTAGTAGGATTTGCTACAAATTTTCTCCATTCCTTTTTGTTAGTGATGATGACAATAAGAGAGGGATTGAGTACCCATATCAATTGAAGGAAGGATTCTACAAAGGAGTTTTGAATTTGGGACCTGAATATATACGAGACGATTCGGTTGCTAAATGGATCCTACGTGGCCATGTAGGAATCAATGATCGATACTAAAGAGCTGAACGTGAGTCTAACTTGAAGACTCTGGAATAAAGACAAGTGCTGACCGGGAGACAACCCGGAAGATTTATCTTTTATTATTCTGTTTTCTGTGTCGAGTCAGTCCAGGCCGCACGAAGATACGGCGCATCTCAGTCCTGAGATGCGACGCATCTCCTGCAATGGTCATATCTTATTTTATTTTTCTGCATTTTTATTTTCGACTTTAAAACTTTTATCAGTTTATTTTAATGCGGCGCATCCCTGGTTAAGGATGCGGCGCATCTTTATTCTGATCCGTATTTATTCCAGGCTCGATACGGCGTATCTTCTTCAATAGGATACGGCGCATCGACTGACCTGATGATTTTCAGTTTTCATTTTTAAGTTTTATTTTTATCTAACTACTAATGTATTATGCAAGTTGAACCTTTCTTATCTTAGGTGTGTTTTAAAGTGTTGGTGGTATTATAGTTTCCTGAATTTCCTGTGGATACATCAAGCATGAAGCTTTAACGTTCTAATCCACAAGAAAGATGATTTTTGCTCATATACTAATGGAGGATCATACCGAGCAAATATCAGGGGAGTTTTTCCGTTCTAATTCTTTTATTTCCAGTTTTTAACCTTTTATACAAACAACGAGGACGTTGTTTAACTTAAGTGGGGGGATAGGAGAATTAGAACACTTAACACTTACTTGTCCTAAACTTTTTCAAAAAGTATGCTTAAAATGTGCTTAATATATCAAACTTAAAAATTTTTAGCATGTTTTTGTTTAAGATCTAAGTTGCATAACTGCACACATGACATTATTTTCAAAAATTGTGATTTTTCAAAATTCACAAATCTATGAGTGTGCCGGTGACTTGTAAACTTTAGAACTTGGCTTGTATACTATTCGAGACCACCATAATGAGTATTATTTATATAATTGGAATGACTTGTCTAACTTGGTAAAATTCTAGGATTACACCCAAAAAGCCTTTATATGTTATGTGTTATTAACTAACTACACTGGTTAGTTAACCCCCGTATAAAACCTTTTGTTACTCTCATTTTTAGAGTAAGATACCCCTAGAAAAACACTCAGAGCCATTCCTTTCGTTTCTTACACCTATGTTTATAATGTTTCGTTACACCCTTACACCTTAGCCTACCCTGTAGATTAAGATCCGTGGTTGGTTAATTGCTATAGGCAGAGTGTGTTTCCTTACATTACCTGTGTTCGCGTGCGTAATTCATTATCTATGGTTAGGTCGGGAAATTGCACAATGCAATTGGAGTGAAAGTAAATATTGTATATTTTGGAGTTTATTTTTCGTGTGTTTACTACTTTCACTATTTACCATTATTTCTGAAGTTATGAAAAGTACGAAAAAAATTATCCGGAAAGAAAGTTGTAGTGATGTGGTGAAATTTTACACATCTATCTTTATGTTACTACTTAAAAAAAAAAAAAAAAAAAAAAAAAAAAAAAAAAAAAAAAAAATCGAAAAAATGAGAAAAGAAAAAGAAAGAAAAAAAAAAAAGTGTTGGAAGTTTGTTATAACCAACGATGTAGAGTTATGTAAGTGGTCGATATCACCACTATTTGTTGTACTATATCTATGGATTGAATGGGAATTGGCAATTATGGGAACGCCAATTAAGGATTATTCTTTGATTAAGATTTTGTTGAGTATAATTCGTGTCTACCTAAAGCGTGTGTTTCAAGTGTTAAAGCGTGAGTTATTCAATGATATGAGTCTTATTCATGGGATGGTTGGGATAGTGATTAACCACACTTAGGATTTTAATTTATTTGTTTTGTTTATTTTTATTTTTACACCAATTTATATCCCAAATGTTATCCATACCCTGTATTGTTCTTTATCCAACCGAACCTTTGATTTATTGAGATTAGGGATTTGAGCAATCTTAAGTATCGTGGTCGTGGATTCGGCTATGTATTTATGATTTTGTCGCCCTTTTTGATATATTATTATTGGTGAAGTTTGGACCTATCTTTAGCCTATTCGAGTTAAGGATTTGAGCAATTGCAAGTATCGTGTTCGTGGATTCGATCATGTATTTGTGATTTTGTCGCCTTTTCTGGAATTTGAGATCGATAGTGTAAATAGGAATAATTAACCCTTAAGCCTAAAAACCCTTTTTACCGCTTTAGACTTGTTATTCCTTAGCTTTAGTGGTGGAGATGTGTATACTTGCCAAGCTTATGATAGAATATTCGTCACGACTGGACAGTTAAACGATTAGATTTGCTTTTATCGACTTATTTTATTTTACTTCTAATTCGTTAAGTGTTTAGTTGTGTGATTACGAAATAAACGAATACATGCTTAACTATAAAAATAAATCCTAACACCTTTTAGGATACATTTTCATAAGTTTTAATCTAAGGTTTACTTGGGGACAAGTAAAGTTCAAGTGGGGGGATATTTGATGAACTCAAATAAGTACATTTTATTACTATCATTTATCCTATTAATTTGACTTGTTTTACTATATTATGTATGAGGATTGATACTTAATTGTTTACTTTTGTAATTCTCAGGTAAAAACAAGCATTTGGTGAAACTTGGCGATTTTGGACTAATAATGGAGCGAAACGTACATAAAGTGAAGAGTCTACTGACATGGACAAGATCAAGTAAATTCTGCTCCAGATGCGCCGCATCTCACTATCAACATGCGCCGCATCTCTATCAAGATATCACCAGATACGATCCAAGATACAAGAGGACATGCGCCGCATCTAATAAAGAGTTACGCCGCATCTTCTGGCGGTGTACGAATATTCCTGAATATTATAATCTTGGACCCCACGCGAAGTTAAGTACATGCGCCGCATCTACTTAAGTAGATGCGCCGCATCTTCCCTCAGACACAAACTATAAATACCCCGTAGACCAGACACAAAAAGAGTTACACAGATTCGGAAACCCTAAAACCTAAAGACCGAACAGAAGAGAAGGACGAATTCAGTCAAGAGGCAGCACAAGACACACCCAAATCGAAGATACAAGAGCTGTAAGAAGGTGCTGCATGTATTTAATTCATTAAGTAGTTTTGTTTTATTGTTTTAGCAAACTTTAATTCATCAGGATTGGTGGCTTGTGTAATGTGACAACGGAAAGATTGCACTCCCTTTAATACTTGCTTTCCCATCAATTAAAGTTTATATGTTGATGTCTTTGGTTACTACTTATTAGTGCATTGACCACCTCTGTGTTTATTAGTGGCTTGCGGGCACCCGACTGCGGGACAAGGTGTGGCTCCCACGGTTGTTTCTAAATTGATCACTTAGGAATAACTTTTAGACATAAGTCGTCATTAAGGGTTTACTCGCCGATGAGAATAGGACCAACGAGAAAGGGTTAATTACATACACTTCATATAAAGCTATCAATAAAACAAGTGACAATCTACTTAATCATAAGGACAGCCCTCTTATTGTCTCAAGTATCTATCTGTGTACGTGTGTGCTACTTGCTGATTCGTGCCTATTTGTTTATTTTATTATTTAATTGCAAACAAAACTGTGCCAGTCTCTCAGGCTGAAACCCCCCTTGCGTTAGGATATTAAAATACTGATTAGATTAACGAGATTATACGTTCCACTCTTAGTGATCGACACTCTACTTACCATTATCTTCATACTGACCGGGTACACTGCTCGTTAAGTGTGTGTGTTATTGATAAGTCGGCTAAATATAAATTTAAAACTTGAATAGGCATTAAAACTGCTAAACCGCAACGACACATCACGCGCATCAGTGTGCTATGTATTAAGTAAGAAACAAACTCATTAGGTCATGCAAGGAGACAAAAATCCTCCACTAATCTTGTCTTGATGTGTATATGGGCGGCAAAACGAGTATAATGGGAGAGGGGAAAATATTTTGAACATCGTTGGTGTATCGTGTGTCGGTTTGAGCTTAAATGTTACCGTAAAGTCCCGGTTTGACGTTTTTGGACACGTATACGAAAAATAAAGTTTTTATTGACGTTTCTGTCAGAATAATAATAAAATATTGTTATTTGCTCAAAAATGCATTTATTTGACTGCTACCATATATACTGTGCTGTCGGTACACGTGTGGGGTTGTTTTTCAGTAATTACGAGAAAACAACCCCAGTATATTACGAAACTTGTCAGTAACTATCAGAAATGGAATAATTTATGCTTACTGAAAAAAATAAACTTTTTCTGCAGTGAGTGTAAGCTATAGTATGCGGGATAACTCCCAAAAATGCTCAAAAATACTCAGAAACATGCAATCGCGCATAGAAATGCTCAGCTTAAAATAATTAATAACCATTTATTATTAATTCAAAATGTGAAAATTACCATTTGTCACAGGGTTGAATAGTTTTATCAATTAAAACTTTGTTTTAAAACTTTTAAATCGACTTATGTCAATCTTGTTTTGACGTATTGGATATTTATAGTAGAAAAGGATGTAAAACTAAACTACGAGAAAGAGATAGAGAGACACAACCATAACACAAGTATTTATAGTGGTTCTTCAACAAGGGCACCTTCATTGCCCTACTCCACTCCCCGAGTACCCAACTCGAGAGTTCCGTAAACACTAGACAAGACAATCTCCTTTCACCGGCGGAGAAGCCTTCACAACGTCACTTACACTTTATCCTGTACAAAGCTAAATACCGAGCTCTTCCATGAGGTAGAGCCAAACCTTCGTCGCCTACACTTTATCCGGTACAAGGCTAGATACCGGGTTCCATTACAAAGGAGGAACCGCTACCCGATCAACACAACTAGCACAACACAACTTTAGGGAACTAACGTCCCTTTTATACCTAACGACTCAACACATCTGCTACACCCTTGAGAAGAAGAAAGAACAACAAGCTACACTTATGTGATCTTGTGAAGAAGAAGAATCTTAGCAACTCATGTCACGAGCTTGCAAGTCCTCGAGAGGTCGTGATCTCGCCTTTAAGAGGAACCTAGAGAATCACAAAGAAAGACTACATAGAAAGATCCTTGGATATGAGGTTAGAGAATTTAGAACATAGAGAGAAGATATGTCTAAAAGGTGTGAGAAACAAGAGAGAAATGGCTCACTATCTATAGGCAAATTGAGCACTGTTCACCCGGATCCGGCGGATCCCTTCCCAAAGGGATCCGGCCAGTGTAAAGTGTAACACCCCCAAAATATCGCAGTGGAAGATTGTGTCACTGGGGTATTACTTCATAGCACACAGTACAAGTTACATAAAACGACTCTAAATGAGACGTTTTGAAATAAATTATCATTCGATTTAAAATAATATCAGAGTTAACAAAGAGGTTCCACAAGTTTACAATATGTACAACATAAAAGTTGTAAAGTTTTTCGAATGATAATATATGCATCGTCTTCAAAATGTTTTCCGTGCGCCTTCACATGCCAGCTAATTCCTTTCGAACCTGAGATAAACATGCTAAAAAGTCAACACAAAGGTTGAGTGAATTCATAGGTTTGTAAATAGTAGTGGACAATAAAGTTCATACTATAATTGCAATGTGCGCAATCATCCTCCTGATAGTTATTATTGCTCTAAGCTCATGGCACTCAAAACTGACTGTATATATACCAATACGTGATATATATAGAATAATAATGGCCCTGTGTAGGTAATTGCCATATACCTAGTGTTCCAAATATAGTGCGTTTGGTTACCTATTCGGCTAACACAAACGTGATTCGTCAATCCCGATAGGCCTATCCATGATATTTGCGCTCACTCGCAAGTGATTAATGGTCCATGATGTGGGGGACTTTTGGCATAAACAACTTAGGCATGCAATAATCCAAATCAGGGCAAGCATTCAGTTTACAAGTAATTGTCCATAATAAAAATAGTATCATGTATCTCCCCCAATGAAAACAGTTAAACAAAAGTTGGGGCTATGAACTCACCTCAGCGTACGGTGAATAAAGTAATACAAGTGAAGTAAAGTAAAGAACAACGGTATGAAATCGGCACGACCTAATGAATATGTAGCTTATCTCAGAATATGTTACGTAAGAATAGTACGATACATATGAGTTTCAAAAGACAGAACGTTTTAGTTTTCGTGGAAGATTTGTATCATTGTTTGTAAAAAGTTTAGTATCATCGTTCGTGTGGTGGTATAAAATTATAGACTCAAGACAAAACGCACGCCAAAGTATAATATATATAAAGCACATATATATTATACTTAATAGCCCAATAATAGTACCATGGGCGATCGCCCAATATATTAAGTTCAAATAGTCCAAGTCAAATTCCGTATATTTTATAGTCCGTTAATCAACCGTAATCTAGTCCAAAGTGAGTCCAATGTCCAATTTATATATATACATAGTCCGTTGAGTATGAGTATAGCCCGATATTGAGTGTTAGTCCCAAGATACATCCGAAATGTGCCAATAACATAAGGTCATATTAAGTTTATTACGTTAATTCGATGTTTAATAATCGTAAATATTAATACGAGTTATATATATTTAGTTCAAGTCCGTTATGTCCGAATGTCCAATCTTTGTCCAATTTTGTTATATCCGATATCTTGAGTTGGAGTCTAATATTAGCATAGTCCGATATCGTTATATAATTATACCGAAAAATATTAATTACAAGTTGAAATATACTTTTAACAAAATATAAAACTAAACCTATTTAATTTAGTGGACTTTGTGTTAGGAATATAAATATTCTGATGAAGGTTCGGTCACCCCGAACATCTATTTAGCATTCACATAGCTCGTAGGCTTATTTATAGTAGTTTAGTACTATTAGTATTATTAGTATTATTAGTGTAGTTACATATATTTGTGGAGTGGGTCGGGGCTTTCCCCACTGTCAGCTCACTCCACAGCCCACTAGGGGCACAAATATTAGTAAGTATATAAACCCTTCCCAAACTTGGGAAGGGTGGAACTCTTGTCATATTTTACACACACAAGCTAATCTATTACAAGTTTTCTCCCAACTCTCTCTCTCTCTAGTTCATCTCTCTAACTCATCTACCATGGATCTAATCTTCCATAACCCTAGACCACCCGAATCATCCACACAATCAAGAAGGTTATATCCTACAATTGGTATCAGAGCCAGGTTAGGTTCGGTTTGATTGTGTGTTGGTTTCATTTTTTTTGGTTCGAATCATGTTGTACAAACTGTGTTATTCATCTTTTTGGTTTGAATCATTGAGTGGGCCTTGATTTGTGGTCTCAAAAGTTTCAAGAGTGTCTCGCTGTCAAATTTTTGTTGCTCCATATGTTTGAATATTTGCTCAAGATGTGGTATGTGTCTCAAAAGTTTTTGTCATATGTGGTATGTTTGTCATGATTTGTCAATTTATATTTGTCAAGATTTGTTGTACAAACTGTTGTATGTTTTTGTCATTCACTTCATTTACTTTTGGGCCCAAACTGTTACCATAACTCACTGCTAACTTAATTGACTTACATCTCAAAAATCTTATTCTGGCTATTACGTTGTTCGATGTACATCAAGAAATGCTCTGCTGTTGTTGCCACACAACTGGTCCGTTCTAGGTGTCAAAAGGATGTTCATGTTGGCGATTTGTATGGGAAAACTTTAATATTCTTGAGCTTTAAAAGTTGTGTGGTAATGTTCTTGGTGGCGTTTTGATGAAAAAGAATACTAAGATCCAGTTTTTCCGGAAAAGTGAGTTTGACTGGTCAAGGGATTTCAAAGTAGCGTTTTGTGTACATTTTTTGGATGCAGTTTGGCTAGTTTCAAAAGTGGCGTTTTTGTCTAGCTCCTTTGGAGTTATTACTGAAACGGGAAAAAGTTAAAACATGTGAAAGTGACGTTTCTTTGAGGTAGCGATTTGTGTACTTTCGTGATAGTGACATGGTAGCGATTTGTGTTTTTTCAAATGTAGCGACTTGTGTCTTACAAAAGTGGCGTTTTGTGTTCTTGAAAATGTAGCGACTTGTGTCTGAAAGTGGCGTTTTGTGTCCTTTGAAATGTAGCGATTTGTCTCGGTTGGGATTAATTGCAAGCTACTTGAAAGGGTTGTGACTTGTCTCGGATTTTGCTAGTTGATTGATCACAACAACATAACAACAACCACCTCAACCAACTAAATCAACAAAAACGAAGCTAAACAAGACGAAGCAATAAGACACTGATTATTCTAATCAACAAAGTCAAACCAACAACAGAGTCAAAACTAACTTTACCTCTGGTCTCTATTTACATTTGATTATTACAACTGCTACTATTCACAACATACCACAGACACAACATAAAACAACAACCAACTTCAACTAATCCTACATCAAATCAGCCAATCCCATCTCCAATACCCTACTCGAATCCAAATGAAGAAGACTAATTACAAAATCTCAGTTTCTTGTCTTTCGTGTAACTCAAAGTAATATCAAGCCTTTAAAGGTCGACCTATCGAAAGAAAGAAAATCATCATAGACTTTGGATGCCTCGCTTTTACTTCTATCCGAGACTTATACGAGAAAGAAAATTAACAATTACGTTATTTTTTTTCTGCCTCGAGTCACTAACAAACTGAGTCATGATCTCAGTTTATCTCTTCTGTTTGGTACTTAAAGATTCGTCCGAAGACATAAACCATAGAGATAATCATCATAGATCGTGTGGTCAATATCCGAATATTAAAGAACGAGTCATAACATGGGGGTTATGCTCGTTTCTTTTTGATTCGGTATGAAATACAAATACACTAAACAAAACAACTTACCGTATACCTCATTAAAGATCTTAAAGTCGTCTATGTTGGTGTTCTTATCATGAATGAAAGAGACCAACAACTGGGTTTGTGTGATTCACTTTTGTAACCACGAAGGAGATATAAGGTAGTGAAGGTGCTTGATCTATTATCGAGAAGGAGTTAGGCGTGAGGCAGTTAAAGAGGTGATGGGGCGGATTGTTTGATGTTTATGATTAGGGTTTGTGGTTAACTGCGGTTGATTGTGATAAGATGAGGAAGGAGGCAGATTTTATTAGATGATCTTAGGGCTAATGTGTATTAGGGCAGTAAGTGGTTTATATAATACCCTAAAAATTAGGGTCATGGTTAATTGGGCTAGACGAAAATTGGAGTGCATTGGGCTTCAAATGGATTTTGCCTAGTTCATTGTTATTTGTTGGATTTTGAATCGTGGAGTTAGCCATGTTCATTGTTACTTATTGGGCTTTGAATTGTGCTTACTGATGGATTGTGTCTCCAACACAAATGGTACATTGAATTGAGATATATTGTGTTGGGACTTGTTATTTTCGGAATTAGGCTCAAAGAATAATGGCTTGAATTTATTTGGATGAAAATTGGTATTTCAATGATCGGGCTGATTTTATTCGTATGGTATATGGTTGGTATGGTTGGTTCCACAAAATTACACGAGGATACACATGTCACGGCTAGTAATTGGGTGTATGAATATCAACGTGTTTACGGAGTAGTGGATTAGGCAGCATCGTCCTATTAATGCCTGCGATTTGAGTGAGCCTGCAATTTGATCCTTGCAATTTGAGTTATAGTTGACAAATTACGATTTGATTAATTGTGAATTGACAAGTTGCTATTTGACTTGTTGTGACTTGACTAATTGCGATTTGACCAGTTTCGATTTGACGTTGCGAGTTGACACTTGCGATTTGACTAATTGCGATGTGGTTGATTGCAATCTGACTTGTTGCAAATTGACAATCTGTGACTTGACTTCTTGCGATTTGATCAAGTTGTGATTTGACGTCTGTGACTTGAATTTCGAAGATTAGTATTGCACTTCACTCTAGGCTATTCTTGTTGATTTCTCGGTTTCTCTTGTATATTTTAGAAAATCCCGCAAAAGATTCGATTTCTCGGTTTAAATCTCAAGAGCTGTAAAATCCCGTGAAATTAATTTTGGACAAGTAGGCTGGACTTGGATTTAGACATAATAAAACTTACGGGGTTTGACTATATTTTCGGGATAAGTTTGTGCTTCGAGATCGGCAGGAATCGGGAAATTATGGTAACTTGGTTGGTTTGTTAATTCTCGGGTTGGTGTACTTAGTGTCACGAACATCTCGGGGTTGGATGGATGCACGATGTTTGATGACCCTTGCTCGAGCGTATTTATGGTGATTAGACTTGGATGTTCAAGAAGTGGATATATACAATAAAGGATGGAAGGTTGGGTATATATCACTACCTATATTTAAAGGAGTTACGATGTTGTGCTCAATATAGGTTCTAAATCACAAATTTAGTGCAAGTATAAGTCGCGAACTTGTTCTTTATCAAGCTTCATCAAGTGATTGTTGTCTCTCAAGCTTCTAATGGGATTGTAGTACAAGATCTTCTCAAGAGGTGGTCAGACTTAAAGACAGGAGGTGGTTGTTCAGAGACGTGGTTTAACCTTTTACATTCTAAAGTTAAACATATTTCATCAAGCGGTTTTGGCATATTATGAGCTTCAGGGAATTTATTAATCTGCTAAACTATTGATGAGGAGACAAGCAAGGGGTTACTTCAAGAGAGTCTTAATCACCATCTTCGTTGCTGTAGTTTTATTTGTCTCTTTCCATGTATTGTGCCTGACAAATTCACAAACATCACGGACTCTCAGCTTTGGCAAAAAGGTCATTTCATGCCCTTTTTGAGGGGGAGAATTAGCGCGTGTTTCCTAGCAGTTCCGTCTCCAGCGATGTGAATTTTAGCAGTTCCGGTTTCAGCGGGTCAGATCGTAGCGATTCAGGATTCAGTGGTTCAGTCTCTAGCAGTTTGAATATTAGCGGTTCCAGTTTCAGTGGTTTAGCTTTCAGTGGTTTGGGTCTTAGCAAATTGCCTAAGATTTCAGCAGTTTGATACTTACTGTTGTGCAGTTTGTTCTTGAATTTATTTCTCGGATAAATCTCAAGAACTGTAAAATCCTGTACACAGTACGACAACTATTCCATGCACTGCACCTGATAACATCCAAGTAGCTGGGTCAGACAGCTTTGTTTGATACGACTGACTATGAGTCATGGGCACTGCTAAGAATTAGCGCATGTTTCTTCTCCCTTTGACTATTCAACCGCACAAAATGATCACGAAGTTAATTTGGTATTCCTTGCTTGAGAGTGAAGTTGGATTTCACGAAAGAGTCTACCTATTTTATCTTGAAATCGGGGATGGTTGGATGCATGATTTCAATGATAACTTGCTCGTGTTTAAGATGTAAGTTGAAGACTTGGGTTATCTAGTTACCAACAGTCAGGGTAACTATCATTTAAGAGTTATTGGAGTACTCAGTGTCACACGTCAATGACGATGTCGATAATCGCAAGAGGTGTTAATGTCTCATACTTTGGTTGGGTATTGAGCACTTAGAGATTTGCTTGGAGCATTAATTCTCTACACCGTTCTTCCAACATTAGTGCAAGCTTAAGTAACAAATTTGGGGACTTCTACTTCAGTTTTCAGTATTGGTATATCGGGTTTCCTTCATCAAGTGGTCACAAATTGTTGTTTGTGTACGAGGTTGGTTAGTTGGAAAAAGGTTTTAAAAGTTGTGATGTGATCTGTAATTATCACAAGATATTCTTAACCCAAACTGATATTCGCCAAAATCAAATCAGTCATGCCACATTCAATCTGTTACTGTCTCACAGTTTCTTCTTGGTTTTGTAAAATCCCGCGAAAGAACTTATTTCTCGGTTTAAATCATAGATTTGTAAAATCCCGTGATGATGGGCTATGCGCTCTTGAACATGATCGGGTTAAAGCCATTATCAAAGTTCAGTTAAAACATCATGAAGGGCTAGATCGGGGCATTTAAAAGACGAGATTTGACTACGGCGTTAATTCAGTATTATTTATTTGAGGCTGAAGTGAAATTTCATGGGTGCGTGTACTTAGTATCTGAAGATATCGGGGTGGTTGGATGAAGATTCTTCGAGATCCTTGTTCGAGCATTTAAACTTTACAATGACGAAGACTTGGATATCTAGTTATTTTTTCTTCCTCTCTACTGCAAAATAACTATCACTTTAAGGAGTTACGTTGTAGTGCTCAGTGTCACACGAAGTTGTGGATATCCAAGAGGTGATATACGTCTTATACTTGATGGTTGGTTGGTTGAAGAGTATAGAGTACTTAGGGACTCAATGCTGCACGAAGTCTCTACACCGCTCTAAGTCACACCTTAGTGCAAGTTTAAGTCACAAGTTTGGGTTATGTTACTTCAGTCTCAAGTTCATCATATTGGGTTCTTCTCCATCAGTGGTCACGACATCAAGCCGACAAAATGATAATGGGGTTGGTAACGAGTTAGATGAGAGAAGTAGAAAAGAGAGAAATGACGTCTGAACACATCAGTTCAGGCCTCGTTCTTCATTAGCTATGACGTATGAACACATCAGTTCAGGCCTCGTTCTTCAAAGAAAAGAAAAGTGTACGCTTGAGTGCACTTTATCTTCAAAAGAAGAGGAATCTTCTTATTTATGGCCATTCTCATCAACAAGTTTCATGCTCTTTCCGTGCTCATTCAATCTTCAAGTGGATCGACGCATATTGGAGTATACTCTTATTCACTTATTCAACCAAAAATTGCAGTTGACAGGCATATGCAATTTTTGAGGGGGGGAAAGGGTGAATAAACAACATGTCAGTCTTCAAGTACCGTCAAGTGGAGCTACTTACCGTTGATGGTATTCATATTCACTAGTTCAATCATCAAAAATTGCAGTTGGCAGGCATATGCAATTTTTGAGGGGGGGAAAGGGTGAATATTAATCTACATGTTGATTGATGAATGAGAAATGGTCATACGACTCCTGAATACGTCAGTTCAGGAGTCGTGCAAACCATGGTTCTCCAACACTATATCTTCCTCCGTCTATCAAGGTGTTGAAGAACATGGTCATGGAATGCTAATCGACATTGTCTCACGGGCTGGTACAATCAGCAACAAAGGGTTTCTAGTCAATGCTTCATGTACACGTCATTACGCTGCATGTACACATCATGATGATGATTCCGATTAATCGTAACCATCATGGGGGAGAGAAATGTGTACACCAAGGATGCACAACAGGTTCACGTGATCGGGCTTAATCATTTATTCCAGTGTTGATAACCGCAGAGATGATCAGTGGTTCAACTTGTTACCTTGGTATTAACGTTTCACTATTACGTCATGGGCTGATTAATCGTAACCATAAGGGGAGAGAGAATGTGTACATCAAGGACGCACAACAGGTTCACGTGATCAGGGCTTAATATCCAAGGATGGATACATACTATAGATGATCAGTGGTTCAACTTGTTACTTTGGTGTTATACTAAAGACTGAAGAAGGTCGAGTCGTCAGTCTATTCTACATTCTCTGTTGTGTGTTATCATCTCATGTGTATACTGCGGGCTGATGGGTTGTATGTAAGGTTACTGGAAGACATGTGGTGAGATGAAGATGGTTGGTATTCTGTTCCTCCATATTGGGCAATCTTGAAGAAGGTCGAGTCTACAGTCTACTCTACATTCTCCGCTATGTGTTAGAAGACTTAAGACGGCATGCATTTGGTTATCAAAAGACTTCTTCATATTATGGGCGTTCATCCAAAGTCTTTTTTCTATTATGGGTGTTCATCAGAAAGGTTGTCAGATTGGGGGAGAGCACTAATTAGGGGAGAGTGAAAAGCCTGAATTAATCCCTAAGTTAAAAAGTGCTCACGTTACTCTTCAGCAAGTTAAATGATGGAAGCGGAAAAGATTCAGGATGCTGAGGAGTAATGGTTTCTGGTTCGTATCCTTGTATATATATACTTGTTCATATCTTATACCATTTTGTAAATAGATATATAGAAAACCTGCAAATTGTAAATAGAGAAACGTAAAACCTGAAAAACCATAAAAATTGAAAAATAGAAAATACCAAAAATAGTTTCACCTAGGCATGTCTTCTATTTATCGATAACATTTACGGACTTAGAAATGTCATTCAATAATGGCACGGGTCTTTAAATGAAGCTCGAGCAGAAGTTAAAATGGATGGTTAAAACATGTCTAAATGGCTTGCTATTACTTTAGATAGCAACCCGCGCTTCAAACTGGGGAAAGCACGTCGCCAAAAAGACGGTTGTTCCTCCAACTGGGTGATGTTCACCTGGGCATGGATTACTTTATATCCATGTTTCTTCGATCTGATGTACGTTTCAGTGCATCATTTCTTGAAAAGGAAGAGAAATCTTCTTTGTATACAAATAGTTTTCATTCAATGATTCTTCTGAAAATTATTTGTGAGACACTTGGTGATTATGTGTTGCCTGAAATTCTTTTACTCTTGGATTATGCATAAAATTTGTCACTCAATCAACGACTACTAATCTTTAACTAAAATACGGGTCATTGATTGAGGGGGAGAGTGAATTCAAATTTTATATCATCAAACGGGTTTCTTGGTTAACTCATACTTGGTTTTGTAGTTAATGGGGTATTAGTTGAAGAGGATCTTGCTAAAACTTTGTATCAAATGGCCAAATGTGTTAGTTGCTAGAAAGCTTAGGTCATTATGTGCAATTTGCTTATAGTTTCCTAGCTTTATGTATCTAGAAGGTTCATTTGTGTTACTTGGGAATCCTCGTTTAATCCCCTAAATACTTTAAGACTCAAAACCTAAAAGAAGTAAGAAAACCAGTTGTGTTTGATGTTCTTGAATACTCCTATGACATTTGTATGATCTGAATGAATGAGTTTCAAATGTTGTTTGACTCTTGTTAGTCGATTGTTGCTTAAATGTTGTTGATATTGTGCATATGTTCTCAGGATTCGCTTAGGTATATAACTATCATGTTTGAATCATGTTCCTAAGATCCTGAATTGAATGATGAAATATGAGTGAATTGCCATGTTCATGATTACTGATTGCTCTTCATGCTAGATAGTAGTTTGACGTATTTCCTGACTGTGGTTTGATTAAATGAATTTGGTATTATAATGTGGCAAGCTGCTGAAGGGTAGCTATTAAGGAATATTGTATCTGTATGTATGTATATCTGTGTTGATATTCTTATGCAGATTCCATAGCCAAAATGAATGTGCCAGTTCCCATTCTAACCATTTGATCAGACGCTCAAAACTCTATTGATTGGCTCAGAATTCACCACGAAAACAACATCGGTAGCAACAACAACAACAACAACAACAACACTGTCATCACCACCACCACCTTCAGTGGAACAAAGCAATATTTGTTCCGATCTCGCCAAGTGGGGATCTGCAATACTTGGACGTTCTTGTTGGTGGATGGATAATTGATGCTGACCAATGACTCCTTCAGAGAAGCGGATGATCACATCGTCTGCACAAAAAGGTCAATATCACTTGTGTCATAAAAGTTATCTTGTGCATTATGAGCAGTGAATCTCCCTCTTAGATTAAGGGGGAGCAAAGTATGTTTCATCATCAGAACATGTTAAACCTGACCACATTTTCTCCCATGTTTTCTAAATTATTTAAATCAATTGGGATCACAAATCTCAAAAGGTTTGAAATTTTTGATCGGGGGAGAGAATGTGATTTAAATATGTAACCTGATGAAAATGTGGTGTTTTGGATTTATGTGTAGGCTCTCCCATATGTGCTAAACTCTTTCGTATATCGATGCACATATTGAGGGGGAGCAAATTGTTTGTTGAAACAAAAAGGATTTGGCATAGCATGAGATCGTGACTCAGACTTGAACAAATGAATTGACGAAACATATACTGTCATGAATCGAAAGGACATATCCTGGCCGGGTAATAATTTCAAGCTAGTCTAACTAGTGATGTAAGCGTGTCTCGAAAAGGATGTGTCTGAGTAGAGTGTACCGTTTCGAGAAACTTTCTATGGACTTGACCAGGCCGGGTAATAATTTCAAGCTAGTCTAACTAGTGATGTAAGCGTGTCTCGAATCGGTCATGTTCACTGAAAGTGGATCAATTCAAAAAGTGCGAACTCCACCCAACATGTGCAAATTTACAAAACAATCATCCGAGCACATGTTGAGGGGGAGCATTTGAAAAATATAAAACTCTCAAGTGTTTGCAAAAATGTGTTTCAGAATCATGAACACTTTGAGAGATTTTTCAAAGATTTGGTTTATGGCTATCGTGGAAGTACACCAAAGACCGACCATTTTAATGAATGTATGGAGTTATAAGGATGGTTAGGTTAGGCTCAAGTTCCCACGATCCCGCCAGAGCCGGAGGGATCTACCCAGGGACAATCCACTAGTTAGTGTAGAAGTCCTTAGGTATGATTAAAAAAAGGAGAAAAGTGGATAAGGGAAAGTGCCGACTGAGATGGAGCTAGTACTGGAACAAACCCAACAAGGTACTAGTAATGAAGTCTCGGTAAGCACTGAAGGGGTTGAAGAATGAAAAAGAATTGTAAAGATAAAGGGTGAAAAGAAAGAAGCCCTCCTTACAACTTAGGCAGAAACCGGGTCAATTCATATGCTGTCAGAATCACTTAGATGATTGCTGGCATTGAAGACAAAGTATCATGGACCCAGTGATACGCTGCACAACCCTTCCTAGCCACTCAAGGTCCCTCAAAGGACTCTTGTTTCATTTGTCACGGAGTTCAATACATTTCTATCGTCTCTCTCACTCCGAGTTAGATGATATTGAAAAGGTGGCAGTCCTCTCCAGCCTCCGATCACCAAATCAAAACGCACTATTGAGTCTAGAGCCACGAGATTCATAATAAGATCTCATAGGAACACGGATTATTTCTACACTGGTTGTTCAACATCAAGGACACCAGTTGTAAACTCATGAGTCCTACGCAGATCTTAGCAATCTGCCAGAACATTTATGAGAGAATTTACAATTGTAATTCTCAATGATTGAATGGAAATTCCTGCCAGGGTCAACATCAAACAGCCCTGAAAGCAGGTCACTTCGGTAATTCCCTGTGGATTACGCTTAGTGATCGCGGCAGTTTCAAACGGTCTACAGTCGTGGAGTGATCTCCAGCGACTCACCTAATCGTTGAAATGCTACGGTATGATCTTAAAAAGGCATCTGTGGGTTTTCGATTAGGAACGGTCCTGGTAAGGATTATAGAGAGTTTTCACACTATGCTGTCAACAATCTCGAAGTCCGAACCTGTAAGTACCGGACGTGTTATTGCTAACTGTCGTATGCAGGAACATCTGGCGGTTGAAGCTGATTGCTGTTGCAGCTGTTTGCGGTTGTAGCTGATTGAGGTTGCAGCTGAATGCGGTTGTAGCTGATTGAAGAAAAAGATGCCAATCCTCTACCACATGCTCACACTACATCATCATTGTAACTCAACAAAGTCATGATCAACCTAAAAGACCTTTAACACGGCTTCTGCAAACTCTGATGCTAAAGATCATGACACCAAATAGTGTGAGCATGTCGGCTCAAAGATTTACACATCACGTGGAGACATACTACTGAAAGATGGCTTGAAGATACATGTTGGATGATATTTTCGAAGAATACTCAAAATCATCCAAGACAAAGGAAAGGTCATCAAAAGTTCACTGCTGAAAGCACAATGATCAAAGACGTTGAAGAATCAAAGACTACGAGCTATGAAGACAACTTCAGAAGACAAAATGCTAGAATTCAAGTTATTATTTCCGGGGTGACCTCCCTTAGGGGGAGATTGTTAGGAATATAAATATTTTGATGAAGGTTCGGTCACCCCGAACATCTATTTAGCATTCACATAGCTCGTAGGCTTATTTATAGTAGTTTAGTACTATTAGTATTATTAGTATTATTAGTGTAGTTACATAAATTTGTGGAGTGGGTCGGGGCTTTCCCCACTGTCAGCTCACTCCACAGCCCACTAGGGGCACAAATATTAGTAAGTATATAAACCCTTCCCACACTTGGGAAGGGTGGAACTCTTGTCATATTTTACACACACAAGCTAATCTATTACAAGTTTTCTCCCAACTCTCTCTCTCTCTAGTTCATCTATCTAACTCATCTACCATGGATCTAATCTTCCATAACCCTAGACCACCCGAATCATCCACACAATCAAGAAGGTTATATCCTACACTTTGGCATCATCAAACCAAATGCACACCTGTTTTGAATGTTTTGGGCTTGTGAGCCCATGACCAAATTTAAATCCAAACGCACCCTCTATTTACTGGGCTCAGCCCATTACTAGCTCCAACCAAAATAGACGCACCCTAAGTAAACCATCAGTAGGTGATGAGGCGAAAAGTGTACCGCTTTTAAGGGGTCATTTAAGCCCGAAATCGTATTTATTTGATCAAATATTGCCCTAAATCGTTCCTTTTGTCATTTTAGGTACTTTTGAGGAGAAATCTGGAAAAGGAGGCATTTTGGACGTTTTTGGAGCATAAAAGTGAAGAAAACGGCAAAGTCTCAAAATTGTGCTGAAAGTCACCTTTGACGGCGTCAACATTAACTTCAGACGGCGTCATGCCTTGGCAAGAAAAGTTGGATGTGAAATTTACTCATGACGGGCCAGTGAGTTTGCATGAGAATTCTGACGGCGTCACGCTTTAACTAAATCAAGGGCGTCACGGCTTAAATCAAAGAGGGACGGCGTCACGTTATAGGTCCGACGGCGTCAAGCCTTGATAAGCCAGAATGGATTTTTGAAGAGCTAAAGAGGGACGGCGTCAAGAAGGTCACCCGGGAACCCTAAAAGCGGCGAGGTGACGGCGTCACAATGCATAAGGTGACGCCGTCAGATGTCAAAGTCTATATATAGTTTTCTAATTTTTTGTCATTAAGGGAGAGCTTAGTGTGTGGAATTTTGGGATAAAACCCTAAGACGATTTTAGCTACTTTTTCAGGGCTTCTTGCCTTGAGATCTTCCATGTTTCATTGAAAGATAAGTTATCAATTAATCATTCAATATGTCTATGTGTTGTTTGATTTTATCTTATGCTTGTCTTTTGTTTAACATGTTAGGCTAATTTTATCTTGTGTTTGCTTAGATCTAATGAAACCTAGCTATTGATTATTGGTTGTTAGTGTGTTGTTAGTTGTATTGGATGATTGTTTATCTATGTTAGGCTTAAGAAATCTGGCTAACTTCCTATTCGGTAACTTGCTTGAACGTCTTAAGAAACATGAACCAAACGCGTACTAAAGGTTTTTATGGTTGTATTTAATGCACAAGCGAATTCTAGTGATCCCATGTTAGGAGCTTCCTAGCCGGCTCGACATAGGAGTGAAGTAGGAGCTTGTAGAGTTTGGGGAAGTAAGTACGCCACCCCACGAATGGTATTAAGGAATACACCCGTCATCCACGCGACTAATACACACTAATTAACCGGTAAAAGATAGTTAGGGAGTAAGGAAATCTAAGTAAACACATTTCTCCACACATAAGTTTCTCACCACTTTTCATTTTTTGTTATTTTATTTTATTTGCATTTGTAGTAATTTGGGTTAGTTGACTAGCAACTAATTCCGCCCACTCCTTCAAAACCCGAGATTTTACTTGCTTTCATAAAATATAAAAACATAAAAAAAGAATCTTCCTCAACCCTTAGACCTAATTAGAGTAGCCTTTCACACCTAACGAACACTATTCCCTGTGGAGAACGATCAATCCCCCGTACTTACCACTACACTATACTACATCGGTCAGGTACACTGCCTGGTGGGGTTGTAAGCCTCTTGAGATCCCTTGAGAGGTAAAACCTGTTGTAAGGTTGCAAAACCCACGCATCAGTAGGCCAATCCAAATCTCACCCACTGTGAATACACGAAGCTATCTTAAACAATGACCGAGCTACTTGAAACTTGAGAATACTTCAAATGAGAACGAATACTGGGCGTGTGTGCGTGCAAGGCTGCAAGAGATGGTTGTTCAGAGATTCATAATTATAACCTTTTAAGATGTCTAGCTGAACAAACAAACACCCTTAGAGTCGTGGCTTGTTAAGCTGGAACAAACAAAATGCACCCCATGCGACTGATATCAAACGGACAGTCTCAATAGTCTGAAAACAAGCTGGAACTTAAGCTCTAACAAACGTACCCTATATGGTCTTTGGTGGTTGACCTATAACCGTGAGCAAAGCAAACACCCCTTGGGTATGGCTGAAACTAACAAGCCAAACGCACCCTCTTGGGCTCGCGTTGATGGTCCAAAGTGAGCAAAACAAACACCACTTGTGGTAGTGTGTTCGACTGCAAACAAACGAACACCCTCTTGGGGTTTGTGGTTAAACCGAGAGCAACAAACACCGTCTTGGGTCGTTGCTGTGAACCGAGTACACACACACCCTATACGGGTTTGACCACAACTAAAACCAACATCATAATCAATCAAATAAGCTAAATCAATCACCTCTATTTGAACAGCATAAACTAAACGTCTGTTGGGATTTAAAGCTTCTTCATGATACTGCTGCTCATTATCAAGTTACTACTGCTCTAAGGTTTTAAGACTGCTCATGAAAAAATGCTAAGTGTGTTTCTGCTGCTGTTGTAATATTAAGACTACTTGTGCAAAGTGAGTACTGCTGAAGAATTACAAGGAATATACACTAAGTGTGTTAGTGCTGCTAGTACAAAGTTAGTGCTGCTCATGCAAAGATAATGCTGCTGATGAGTTAATGCTGCTGCTTCAAGAGTTAAAACTGTTAGGTTATTTAGTCGGTTATGTTACAACTGTTAATTAGATATACATGTAAAGTCGTTTAGATAAATATAGAAAAGATTTAGAAAAGATTATTCTTGTAGAACAAGTAATTATAAGCCGACTAGGACTCCTTTGTCTGTAAAAAGGAGGTTATAGGGCATATAGCTAGATACGAGTTGATTATATACTAATACGTGAATTACATAAAGTCAATTAGCTTCAAGGTTGTAAACCCTAATACTGTTGAGTATTCGTATTATTCTTAATAATATTGAAGCTTTGTTTGTTTGTTAAATATTGTGTTCTTGTGTTACTATTACATTAAAGAGTTCTTCTTAAGATTAAAGTTTAGATTCCGCATAAACTTTAATACGTTCCAAGACAGTTTCTGTATTAATTGTGTTAGATTTATCTAGCATAGCTAAACCTTTACAAGCTAAGGGAATTCGATCAAGTGTTCAACTGGGATCAACAAGTGGTATCAGAGCTTGTGATCTAGAAGCTATGACCAAGAAGAATCTGTTTTAACACACAAGAATTTGCTAGAAGACATGGATCAAGATTCTGCACATATGGTGGCTGCCTCCAAGGTTCCTATGCTCAAACCTAATGAGTTTGAGATATGGAGAATGAGAATCGAACAGTATATCCAGATGATCGACTATGCACTCTGGGAAGTCATTGAGAATGGTAACACCTTACCAAAAATAACAACATCTGCTGAAGGTGTTACAACATTGGTGCCTATTACATCTGCTGATGACAAGGCTCAGAGACGACTTGAGATGAAAGCCAGAAGTAGGTTAATGATGGCCATTCCTAATGAACATCAGTTAACATTTAATTCAATAAAAGATGCCAAGTCGTTGATGGAAGCTATTGAGAAGAGTTTTGGAGGGAATGCTGCAGCAAGGAAGACCAAGAAAAATCTTTTAAAGCAGCAGTATGAGAACTTTGCTGCTCCAAGTTATGAGATGCTGGATCAAACCTTTGACAGGCTTCAAAAGCTTGTTAGTCAACTGGAGCTTTTGGGTGAAAAGCTGTCCCAAGAAGATGTCAATCAGAAGTTACTAAGAAGTTTGTCACCAGAGTGGAACACACATGCTGTTGTGTGGAGGAACAAATCTGATTGAGACACTATGAGCATGGATGACCTCTACAACAATCTCAAGGTATATGAACCAGAGGTCAAAGGGATGTCTAGCTCCAGTACAAACACCCAAAACATGGCTTTTGTGTCCTCATCAAAAAATAACACTAGCAGTACTGATGGAGTAGTTAATACTACTCATGGAGTTTCTACTGCTAGCACTCAAGTTAATGCTGCTAATTCAACAACTGTTGATAACTTGAGTGATGCTGTTATTTATGGATTCCTGGCTGGTCAACCAAATAGTCCTCAACTTATACAAGAGGACTTGCAACAAATTCATCCAGATAATATTAAAGAGATGGATTTGAGATGGCAGATGGCTATGTTAACTATTAGGGCAAGAAGGTTCTTTTAGAATACTGGAAGGAAGCTAACTGTTAATACTAATGAGAATATTGGGTTTGATAAGTCCAAAGTGGTGTGCTACAACTGCCATAGGAAGGGACATTTTGCTAGAGAGTGCAGAGCTCCAAGGAACCAAGATAACAGGAACAAGGAAGGCTCAAGGAGAACTGTTCCTGTGGAAACATCTAATTCTACAGCTTTGGTGTCTTGTGATGGTCTTGGTGGCTATGAATGGAGTGACCAGGCTGAAGAAGGAGCCAACTATGCACTTATGGCATACCCATCTTCATCTTCAAGTTCTGACTCTGAGGTATCTAATGATTCTGGTTGTTCTTATAAATCTTGTTTAGAAAATGTTGAGTCATTTAAATCTCAAAACAATAAACTGTTAGAAGATTTAAGGAAGTCTGAGTTAATGGTTTTAGGTTATAAGAAAGGTTTAGAGTCAGTTGAGGAAAAACTTGAATTTTTTAAGAAGCAAGAGTTTGAGTATATAGATAAGATTAATGTCTTAAAAGGTGAACTCTTTGTAAAAGAAAATGTTAGGAATTAAGCTTAAGCAGTTAAGACTGTTAGAGGTAACAATTAGGACTGTTGAAGATTGAAGTTAAGACTGCTGAAGAGTATTGAAGACATGAGCAGTTAAGACTGCTGAGAGAAGAAGTTAAGACTGGTTATGATTTATGTAAAGTAGATAATTATGGAAAATATATTGTGTATATCGTATAAGAATAAATTGATAGTTATCTTGTACAGGAATCCTTAGTCTATAAAAGGATTGCCTAGGTTAAGGTTTAGATACACAATACACGATAGATACACAAATACGATAGAGTTCATACGTATTAGAAAGATTCAAGGTTGTAAACCCTAGTGATAAGAAGATCACTCGTATTATTTGCTAATAATATTGAATCGTTGAAAGTTATTTATTCTGTGTTTCTTTGTTTATTCAATTCATACAAAACACATAAGATCCTCTAAGTGCTAGCTAGTAAATTCCACGTGCTAGACTAAGTATAATTCTACGTATCACATCTAACACAAGGAGTGTGTGTAGATCCGGTCAAGTGGTATCAGAGACAGGTTGCTGATACATAGATTTAGAAGATCCGAGAAGAACAAAGATGGACATGGAAACAACACCATCCACAACCAACATTGCTGCTAAGCTTCCTATGCTTAAACCTAATGAGTTCGACATGTGGAGACTTCGTATTGAGCAGTTTTTCCAAGTGCAAGACTATGCACTATGGGAGATCATTGAAGATGGAAACTCGTTTACCCCTGTTGAAACAACAACTGTTGTTGAAGGTAAATCTGAGACTACAGTGCAGACAAAGCCAACCACTAATGAAGAGAAGGCAAGGTACAAGAATGATATCAAGGCTAGGAGTTTGCTTCTGATGACTATTCCCAATGATCAGTTGCTGAATTTTAGTAAGTTCAAGTGTGCTAAATCTCTTTTCGAAGCTATTGTTGCAAGATATGGTGGGAATGAAGCCACCAAGAAAACTCAGAAGACCCTTCTCAAGCATCAGTTTGAGAACTTTACTGCAACAAGTAATGAGTCGTTGGATCATATGTTCAATAGGCTTCAAAAGTTGGTGAGTCAACTGGCTGTTTTAGGAATTGAGATGCCTCAAGAAGATCTCAACTCAAAGTTTCTAAGAAGTCTACCTTCTGAATGGGCTATGCATGTGGTAGTATGGAAAAAGAAGCCTGATATAGATTCCATGAGCTTAATGGATCTATATAACAACTTCAAGATAGTTGAACATGAGATTAAGAAGTCTGCTGGATCAAGCTCAAGCTCAAGCTCAGGGAATTTAGCATTTGTATCAACTCCCAGTTCCTCAAGTCCAGATGAAGAAGTGCAAGTTGCTGGAGCAGTTGGAACTGCTAGTGCAAATCTTGGTACTGCTAACACCTCAAGCAGTACTAGTGGACTCTTGAATGATGATACTTATTATGCTTTTCTGACTACTCAGCACAATGGGAGTATGTTGACTCATTCAGATCTTCAAGAGATTGATGAAGATGACATTGAAGAGATGGATATTAAGTGGCAGCTCTCTCTTCTCAGTTTGAGAGCTAGAAGATTCTTGAAGAAGACTGGCAAGAAAATTGTCATAAACAGTAATGATGTTGCAGGGTATGACAAATCCAAGATTGAGTGCTACAATTGCCACAAGAAAGGTCATTACTCAAGGGAGTGCAGATTGCCAAGTCAACAAGATGGAAAGAGTAGAGCATATGGAAACAAGTCAAGAGTTGTGGAGGTTACTGATTCAAGCTCGAAAGCCATGGTTGCTATTGATGGCTTAGGATTTGACTGGAGCTATATTGCAGAGGAGGAAGCAGAAGCATCTACAGAGGTTGCTCTCATGGCATTTTCTGATTCTGAGGTACAAGTTTCAAAATGTTCTAAATCTTGTGAAGCTTTAAAAGAACTAGAAACACTTAAAACAAGATATGAGAGTCAGTGGAAAGAATTAAAAGAAACTGCTTTTAGCTTAGCAAATCATAAGAGAGCTTTAGCTGTGTTAGAAGAGAAAATTGTTCATTATCAAAACAATGAGTCTAAGTTTTCTGATGATATGATTATTGTTAAGAGAGACTTAATGTTTAGAGAGAATGAAATCACTGTTTTAAAACATGAGCTAGAACAGGTTAAGAAGGCTAAGGAGAACATACAGATGAGTGTAGACACACTTGAATACACATCAAAAGGTGTTCAAAAGATAATTGAGAGTCAGATTCAAAATAAAGCTAAGTCAGGCCTAGGATATAAGTCAGTTCCACCTCCTTATAGAGGAATTCCATCACCCAAAGGTATAGACTTAGAACACACAGGACTCCCTGAATTTCAATTACCTGAACTTAACTATGGTCCTCAACCTAAGAAGGATGTAGTTGATAAACCTGTGTTTGTTAGTGCAAGTGATAAATCACTATCTGAGGACAAGGTGTCTTCTGATAGGTCCTCACCTAAGGACTCAGATGCTCCAACAATTGAGGAATGGACTTCTGATGATGAGGATGATCAGGCTGTGGTTAAGCCTGTTAGTGCTAAAGTGGAGGAACCAAAAGTTCCAAAGATGGTTAAACCTGAGACTGTTAGGCCTAGTTCAAATGCCAAACCTTTTAGACCAATAGTTAGGTATGCAGAGATGTATAGAACCACAAACAAGCCAAGAGGTAACCAGAGGAATTGAAATGACCTCAAATCCCACCAATTAGGAAAGGATTTTGTTTGCTATAGGAAAGCTTGTTACTCTTGTGGTAGCTTTGATCATCTTGCAGATTATTGTGATAAATGGGTATCTGGATATACAAATCATAGGTTAAGCATTGCAAGACCTAAAACTCCTCCTAGGAATGACAAGATGATACCCAGATCAGTTCTTTTGAGGTCTGGACCTAGAGCAGTTCCAACTGCTAGATCAGCAGTTCCAACTGTCAAACCTATGAGACAGATTCACCCAAGGCCACCAGTTCAAAATCAAATAAATGTTTTTAAACCATCATACAAAACTGGTAAAAGAACTTTTTATGAGAAAGCAGTGGTAAAAAACCAAGTTTGGAAACCTAAGGTAACAACTGCCAAGCCAGCAGTTCCAACTGCTAGCAAGGTAATTGGTACTGATGTGAATAAAAACACTGCTAAGGGAAACATGGTGATTGAACAAATAATTGCCAACCAAGCCTTCGATGGTGATCAAAGGAATAATGGGGTGTTGAGATTGCGCCAAGCTTGTTCTTAACCTGAAATAAGAAATACGAAGACACTACGTTAAGTAATTGCGTAGGGTTGAACCCTGCGAACCACCTCCGGCGTGCGAGTAAGTATGTGTGATGGTAATGTAGGTCCTAAATTTAGAGAGTGAAGTTAACTTCGAGATCACTTACATTGTTCTTTGGCCCGACTATGCTATTTATAGGGGAGAAATAGGACATAGTGGGCGGTTGCACATAGTTCGGAGATCATGAGGGCGTCCCATGGAAAGTGGTAACCGCTAGGGCTTTGTAGCCCACGATCTCTGTTTTGGCGAGAAGCCAAAGGATAGAGGAGACGTGGGTTTGACCAGGTCTGGATGATCCTTCGTGTTAGTCCCTTCGTCAGGAATACCCCGAAGGGCTTAGGGCTTCGATTGGCGGATTCCCACATGGTAACCATTCACAGGCGAATGGTTTTACGCCAATGAAACGTATTAGAAGGTTAACCTGGGCCTCCGAAGGGAGGGCTTTCTACAGGCTCGAAGGGGAGTCCTTCGACCCGTTAGGAGGGTACATCATCAAGCCCCCCAGTCGAAAGTGATATATACGTACGAGTATAAATTGCATTCGACTCGAAAAACCTGCTACACTCTATCCCATCTATTACAAGTTCGGACGAGATAAAGATAAGTGTTTAAACAAATTATGCGCAATAAATGCGGCTAATAATTCTCCAACTACTACACCCTAGGCTGCAGCAGCTACTATATCGGTAACTCCAAACTTCTTTTCAAAATTGAAAAAATGGTTTGAAATCCGTATACTACTCAAAGTCTCAAACTATGAGTACACGTGGACGGTTAGGGTAAATTGTCAATAGATATGCATAAACTCTTTCTAGTCCCTACCCGATCATACTTTTTCTTTGCGCCCAAAATACACATACACATTACTGTGCTTTGTGCTTCTTCAGAAATTTAAGGTAATTATCCCTCTTCGTTCTCATTGTTACAAATACAAGATGAGTATGGCAGCGAAAAGGATTATCAGGCAGCAAAAATGTACCTTATCAGAACATGCTTTAATAGAGTTTCTAAAAAAATACCCTATGCCCAAAGAAGTTAAAATTATGCTACCAAACAAAAACCAAAATATCTTTGATGCCCCTGCTGGATATGTTGGGTTGTATGTTCATGCTTTTATGGAATCCAACTTTAGGATTCCTATTCATCCACTAATCTTAGAATTTTTACAGTATTATCAAGTACATATCTCCAGGTTGAACCCGTTTGGCTTAGCCAAACTAACCACCTACATTGTTGTATGCAAAGCTTATGGTTATGAGCCCACGCTTAACGTGCTTAGAGGCTTTATCAACCTTTGCCCTGGTGGTGATTGGTTAACTTTAGGCAAAAGAAGTGAACCTGATGTTCCCTGTTTAATAACAAAACCTTTTGCCAACATAAGAAAATGGAAAGGTTTGTTTTTCTATGTGCAAGACACTATCATACCTCCCAAATATCCAGCGTTGCTAGACAAAGATTTTCGTTTTGACGAGAAACGTTTTGATGATCCTTTGCCACACTTCGTCAGAAGCTATCCCCTTTACCAACGTCTTGAACGTCACCCATTTGACGTGCAAACGTTTCCTGAGCCGATACTGTTTATGGCGGGGATTGTAGATCATTGGGAAGGCTCTCCACTGGAACCTGCGATAATCTGCAATGGGAAAAGTATGTGCATACCTATTAAAATAAAGTAAATGACTTATCTGATGATATTTATCTCTTCTTTTTGTATTTCTGCAGGAATGGCATTCAGGAACTTCGTCGTGGCTCGTGGTGTTAGAGAAGTTAGTTTTGTCCCTAAAGAGCCAGAAGACATAAGCTATGGGGTAGGTTCTCCATCCATGTCAATTGAGAATGACAAAACCCCGCAGTTTGTGGAAACTGTTGCAGATTCCGATGACCCCCTTATCAAGGAATTTCAAACGAGGCTCGCAAGGTCCTCCGGTGTTTCAGACAAGAAAAGTAGTAAAGCAAAGGCTGCCATGTCTGTAAGGAGCCCTCCAAAGAGGAAATTAGCCCTTCCCACTCTTCCAACGAGAGTTATGAAGGCCAAAGGATCACACTCTAAAACTTTTATACCCACTCCTCTAACGATCCCTGATGATCCTACTCCAAGTAAGCTAGCATCTTTCATGCGTATCAAATGCCATGCATCATATAACTTGTTTTCCTTTCTTTTTCAGGCCTTCCCGATGTTGTGGAACTTCCTAATGCACATGCCTGTCGACAATTGGTTGACAAAATGACGCCTACCAGCTGGAAAGGAGTCTTGAATAACATGTCTATTGAAGAACTTTGCGACTTTCACTCCAAAAGTTACGCTAGGCAGGCTGTTTTGGATAATCATCTTAATTCACGAACAAGGGAATTAATGCAAACGTTGTTGGATGTGAGGGTAAAAATGGATGATATTTTAGCTAAAGAAAAAGCTAGGGATCAGGAATATGATGAGTTGGAGGCTAAGTGTAAAGAAGTGATGGAGGACTTTGAGAGGAACCCCTTCGTACAAGATATGCGAGTCAAAATTAACAGACTCGAAAGCCAACTGAAAGAATCCCAGGAGAGGTGTAATAAATTGAAGGTTGAGGAATCCAAAGTTTCCATCTATAGAGCCCAAATTGCCGCGCTTGAGTCTAAATGTACAAGCCTGGAGGTCGAAAGGTCTAGGCTGGCTGAGCAGGAGACTAACCTTGTTGATAAGCTTCATGATTTTAAGTCCCAGCTGCAAATCTTGGAGAGGGACCGAGCTGAGGTAGTTTCGAGAGTTGTTCCTCATGTGGCGATGGAATTGTACCGTAGCGATGAGGTAGGGGAAGTTATTGGGAGACTTGTGAACGCAGCCATCTTCTACGGAACGTGCACCGCCTTGGAAGAAGTTGCCAAGACAAAGAAACCCGTTGTGTTGTCGGAGGTGTCTTACTATCGCCCTGATTCGGAGCGAGAGTTTGATGAAGCTGGTGATGCGTTTATTTCAACAAAGTACCCGTATCTTTCCGAGGTGACCAAAGATCCATTGGCTTCAATAGAGGAGCTGTTGGCAAAGAAGCCTATGAAGATCCAACCTTCATCCTCAACAAGGAAGTCCAACTCTGTTCTACCTTGAAATGATTCCCCACCATGCTATAATTTATCTTTTATTCTTGTTTGAACAATTTATCTTTTGTGTCGCTGGGCTTCGACCAGTAACTTTAGACAATTGTCCTTTTTGTGATTATGATAATTAAGACTTTACGTAGTCTTTGTTTGTGCTAATTTAGTGGAATATGTCCCACTCTTATTGTCATGTTTATCTTCTCTTACGCTCACTTCAAGAGCGTACACATACAACCTAAGGTTATAACCTTATTGTGTGTATTTTGGACCAAGATTTTAAGAAATCGTATAATTTGATTGCGACAGAGGGTCGCGACCCACTCCGTCTTTATCCTTAAGTAGCAGAGGGCTTTTAACACCCTAAGACTTCATAGGAAAGTTAATGTGAATGATACTGGATGTTATTTATACACAAGGCTTGTGCCTTGCAACATCCTTCGACATTGAAACTTTTATACTACTTGGCTGGACAAATCTTTGTTGTAAAGAACGAAACAAGAGATTTAAGGGAAATGCGTTATATCATTAATTGGGTAGGGAGGATTACATCATTTTAAGAAATGAATACTAGGACACCTACCATTAATGCTTCTTTCCCCAGATGAGAAGAATGCGTTACATGAAATTGTAAAAACGAAATGAGTGTTTTTTTTTGTAGTAAGTTTTATATGTAAAACTTACGAAGGTTAGTACCGTTCCAAGTTCTATCCATGACCTCTCCTTTAAGTGTTGCGAGCTTGTACGCGCCATTGCCATAGGCTTCTGATATAACGTAGGGTCCTTCCCATGTTGGCCCTAGTTTTCCCTCGTGTTCGGCCTTGCTTTCACTATTCAGATGAAGGACATATTCACCTGGCTTGAGCGTGGAGGGTCGAACTCGGTTGTTATAGTACTTTGCAATCTTCTGTTTGTGGGCAGCCTCCCTGATCGAAGCTATTTCTCTTCTTTCTTCCAGAAGATCAAGATTTTCTCGAACCTTTTCATCATTTGTCTTTTCTTCAAAGTTCACGATGCGTTCCGTTTCGATGCTTATTTCCGAGGGTATAACAGCTTCCGTTCCATAAGTGAGGCTAAAAGGAGTCTCCCCGTGGCTTGACTTAGGGTGCGTCCTATGTGCCCACAGAACTTGGGGAAACTCGTCTACCCACCCATGATGGCTTCGTCCCAATCTCTTTTTAATTCCTTCTATGATATCCCGGTTTGTGACTTCTACTTGCCCATTACCTTGGGGATGATAAACGGAAGTGAATGACTGTTTGATCTTCAGGCCTTCGCAGAAGGTTGGGAACACCCCTTCGGCAAACTGCTTTCCATTGTCGGAGATGATAATGTGAGGGACACCAAAATGACAGATTATGTGTTCCCATACGAATTTCTCCATATGCCTTCCTGTCACTGATGCCAAGGGCTTCGCTTCAACCCATTTGGTAAAGTAGTCTATGGCTACAACCAAAAACTTTACTCCCCCTGGAGCAACTGGAAGGGGTCCGACTATGTCAATTCCCCATTGGCAGAAAGGCCATGCTGACGTAACGGAGGTCATGTCTTGTTTAGGCATTCTTGGGACCTTGGAGTGGATCTGACACGCTTCGCACTTTTGTATTATTTCTATTGCATCCCTATGCATGGACGGCCAATAATACCCAAGCTTCATCACTTTTGAGACAACGGAGCGAGGGCCTGCATGCAACCCACAAGAGCCTTCGTGAACCTCGTATATGATATTCGAAGCTTGTTTTGGTCCCACACAACGAAGCCACGGGGATAAGAAGGATTTCCTGTATAGATTATCCCCAATAAGTCTATACTGAGGAGCTTTGACCCGGACCTTTTGAGCTAGTTTAGGGTCTTCTGGCAAGATACCGCTGATCAAATACTCCCTAATCGGAGTCATCCAGTTGGTTCCTTCCTCGGTTACGATGTCGGAAACTTCGCCCCGTTCAATTGACCTATCAGCCAATACTTCTACCAAAACCTCCTTCATTAAATGAGCAAATGCCATTGACGCCAACTTGCTTAGGGCATCTGCTTTCTTGTTTTGGTTTCTGCGGACATGTACTATATCATAGGTTTCGAAACCTTGGAGAAGTTCCTTAGCCTTTTCCAAATACTGCTTGATGGTGGGCTGTCTTGCTTCATAGGAGCCCTTGACTTGATTAGCAACCAGTTGGGAATCTACGAAAATGGATAGATTCTGGACTTCCATTTCTTTTGCTAGCCGAAGTCCGGCTAACAGAGCTTCGTATTCAGCTTCATTGTTGGTGGCTTCGAACTCAAAGCGTAATGCATAAGTATACTCTTTTCCTTCCGGGTTAACCAACATTAAGCCTGCTCCCGAACCATCGGAACTTGAGGCTCCATCTATGTATAGCTTCCATCCTTCGATCGTCTTTGAAGGCTGTTGCTTAGGAACCTCTTTATCTTGGCTAGGTTCGGAAGGCGTTTCAGCTAGGAAATCCGCAAGTACCTGGCCCTTGACGGAGTTTCGACCCTTATATTCTATTTCATGCTCTCCCAATTCGATAGCCCATTTGGCTACCCTTCCTGATTTCTCGGGTTTTGACAATATCTGTCTGATAGGCTTGTCAGTCAAGACTGTAATGGGATGAGCCTGAAAGTATCTTCGAAGGCGTCTCGCAGCATAAACCAAAGCAAGGATTAGCTTTTCCAACTCTGGATAGTTTAGCTCAGCTCCTTGTAGAACCCTGCTAACAAAGTATATTGGGACTTGTTTCTTTTCCCTTTCGGCTAAAAGCACCGCGCTGATGCTTTCGAAGGAAGCCGCAATGTACATGAACAACACTTCGCCTTTGATTGGGGCCGTTAGTGTTGGCAAGATTTCTATGAACTCCTTTAGCTTTTCGAAAGCTGCTTCCGCCTCGCAACTCCATTGGAAAGTCTTTTTATCTGTGCACCCTTTGAGTGTTTTGAAGAATGGTAAAGATCGATCTGCTCCTTTCGAAAGGAACCTGCTAAGTGCCGCAAGCTTCCCGTTGAGGCTTTGGACTTCCTTTAATGACTTTGGAGCTTGAAGATCAGTGATGGCTTTAACCTTCGAAGGATTAGCTTTAATCCCTTGCTTCGTTATCAAATGTCCCAAGAATTTCCCTTCCTCCATGCCAAAGGAACACTTCTTGGGGTTAAGTTTCATATTTATTGCCCGTAATTGATCGAAGGTCTCTTGAATGTCAGAGAGGAGGTCCTTTTCGGTTCTGCTTTTGATTACCATGTCATCGACGTAGGCTTCCAAATTCCTTCCGATTTTCTTATGGAAGGCCTTGTCAACTAAACGCTGATAAGTAGCCCCTGCGTTCTTTAAGCCGAAGGGCATCTTCTTGTAACAATAGACACCATTTCCTGTGTAAAAGGCTGTTTTCTCTTCGTCCTCCTTTGCCATTTGTATTTGGTGATACCCTTTGTAGGCATCCAGAAAGCATTTCAAACGGAATCCCGAAAGGGATTCGACCTTCCAATCAATTTCTGGTAGAGGGTAGCAGTCCTTCGAACAGGCTTTGTTGATGTCGGTGAAGTCAACACACATACGCCACCCTCCATCACTTTTCTTTACCATAACTGGATTAGCAACCCAAGTTTGGTATTTCACTTCTCTGAGAATTCCTGCTTGTACAAGCTCGTCCACCTCTTTACAGGCGGCTGCACTTCTTTCTGGTGCTAGGCTTCGTCGCTTTTGCTTAATTGGTTCGATGTGCTTGAACTCGTTAAGCTTATGTTCTGTACCGAAAGGCTTGCCATCGATCATGAGAGTCCTGGGAACCCCGGTCATATCTGAATACGTCCATGCGAATACGTCTTTGTTGGCTCTGAGTAGCTTCTCCAAGTCTGCTTTGAAGTTAGCAGGGAGTTGCTTTCCGATTACCACCGTTTGCTCTGGATAGAGCTCATTCACCACGATACGTTCTTCGGCATCTGTACAACTTAGGATGACCTTCGGAGGCTCCTCTGGACTTTCTCTAATCTTTTTACCGTTGTCTCCCGTATGTTCTTGATTGTAAGTGGAGAGGACGGTGCCTATCCCATAGGGTGTATGGAATTTTACCGCTGCGTGTATGGTAGAGACTACGATCCCCATTTTTTGCATGGCGGTCCTTCCTATCAACAAGTTGTAAGGAGAGCTGGACCTTACGATAGCGAACATGAGGGTTTCTGTCCTTGTGAGCTTGCCTTCTCCAATCGTTATTTCCAATGGAACTTCTCCCAGAGGCCACGAATGTTCACCAGAAAATCCTACCAAGGGTATCTTCGAATCAATTCGCTGTGACCTGATCGAAGGATTAAGCTTGAGGAAACAGTGCTCGTAGATGATTTCGCAGGAGCTTCCACAGTCCATATAGGCTCTATTCACTTCCCGGTTGGAAATGAGGACTTTGATTACCACCGGATCATTTGAAGGGATTTGACCTGCGAGAGGAGGAAAAGTTACTTCCCCTACTCCGTTACCCTCCGTTACCTTTCTTTTCAAGCTGGCTTCGCCCCAGCGGACCATGAGTATTGGGGCTTCGAGAGGAGTGGTGTCGGTCGTCTCTTCCTTTTCCTTCTTTATACCCTTAACCAAATGTGCCAATTGCCTGGACTTCACAGCTTCCTCTATCTGTTTCTTCAGTTCTCTACAACTGTTTGTGTCGTGACCGTAATTTTCGTGGAAGTGACAGTACTTGTTGGTATCCCTGTTTTTGCCCTTACTTGTCATACGGGGAGGCGCTTCGAAGGCTTTGGCTGCCCTCTCCGTAGAAAGTATTTCCTTTGGAGACTCCGTTAGACTGCTTAACAAACCATGGTTGGGGCCTTTGTTGTACGGAGAAAACCTATCTCTGCTCTTGTTCTTGTTCTTTGACCCCTCCTACGAAGAATGCTTCGAAAACTTGTTGTTGCTGTCTTTATCTATCGGAGCTCCATTAGTGGACACCTCTTTTGCTTCGATCCAAGTATATGTCTTTTCGGTCAACCTCTTGTAAGTCGTCGGAAGGTCAGTGGACAAGAATTCCACCAAACTCCGATTCCGAAGGCCGTGTATGAAACCAGAAATACGCTGATCTTCATGAAGACCCAAAATTTGCAAAGTCTCATCGGTGTACCTAGTAACGAAGGCCCTGGTGCTTTCGTTATCTTTTTGCTTGATGTTGTGCACCGTTAAATGGGTCCTTGTGAATTTCTTTTGCTGACTGAAGTGGGACCGGAACTTAGCTTTGAGATCATCAAGGTTGACGATGCTACCGGGCTTTTGCCCATTCCACCAAATACGAGCAGAATCCCGAAGGGTGTATGTAAACATGTGACAGGCCACCGGCATAACCCACTTTTGCATTTTGATAGCCCCTTCGAACAAGTGTAAAAAATTGTCCGGATCCCCTTCCCATCATAAGTCCCAACATGTGAAGGCATTTTCAACCCATCAGGCAATGGGTGATCTTCTATCCACCTAACGAAGGGTGTAGCTGAACCCATAGGGTCTGAATATAGACAATTATAAGGTGGTGCGTACATGGGCACAGTATTGTATGGATTGCTATTTGGGGGCATTCCCATAGGAGCCTGACCTGGGTAGGACTGATAAGGTGTGTTCATGGCAAACGGGTAACTGTTTCCCATGGCGTACGGAGGGTATGCCATAGGATGACCGAAGGGTATGCTCCCATAATTTTGAGGGAAGCTTGGGTTATTAGGCTGTCCATTTACTGGAGTATATAAATTTTGAGGATAAGACTGAGTTTGGAACGAGGGGTACATACCATTGGGAGGAAGATTTCCTCCCATATTTATTGTAGACGGATTGCCTTCTACGCCTGATGCGTGAGAAGGCTGCAATGGAACCCCCACTTCAGTCCTTCCAAGATGAGCAGCTAGCAATGGAGGCAAAGTCACCCCCTTTCTTCCCTAAGCTGACTCCTACCGTTAGAGCCTTCGGTAACCGCCCCTTCTCTTCTTGTCGGAGCCCTATCGGGGACTCCTTCGAAACCAACAGACCTTTTGCTTAGCCTTCGACCAATTGGAGATCCAATTCTTAAGGCCGATAGGGTTGGCCCTTGAGTCGGAGGCCTAGGTTCCATCTCCATTTCTTCATCGTATTCATCACTTGAATATTCCAACTCCCTTCGCACTTCAGTATTCCTGACTTGTCTGTTACGAGCCCTTAAAAGGGCTTCCAACACTTCGTGGTTGGCTTCGACAAAGGCTGGGCTAATGACAGGTTCTGGGTTGGCTGATGTCGAAGCATGATTGTTGGTTGTGATTTCTGGGTGAGAACGTGTTGTGAAGGTGGAGGCGGTTATTGGGGGAAGGTTATTAGGGTCGTCGGTTGGTATTGGTGTTAAGGTAGAGAAACCCGGTGGGGGAGTATCTTCTCTTCCTTGATCCATGCCGGAATAATAGTGAAATTGGTTGGTAGGTTATAAGCTCGGAATTAACGAGACCAATTGTAGCGGTCTCACGGATGGCGCCACTGATTGAACAAATAATTGCCAACCAAGCCTTCGATGGTGATCAAAGGAATAATGGGGTGTTGAGATTGCGCCAAGCTTGTTCTTAACCTGAAAATAAGAAATACGAAGACACTACGTTAAGTGATTGCGCAGGGGTTGGACCCTGCGAACCACCTCCGGCGTGCGAGTAAGTATGTGTGATGGTAATGTAGGTCGTAAATTTAGAGAGTGAAGTTAACTTCGAGATCACTTACATTGTTCTTGGCCCGACTATGCTATTTATAGGGGAGAAATAGGACATAGTGGGCGGTTGCACATAGTTCGGAGATCATGGGGGCGTCCCATGGAAAGTGGTAACCGCTAGGGCTTTGTAGCCCACGATCTCTGTTTTGGCGGGAAGCCAAAGGATAGAGGAGACGTGGGTTTGACCAGGTCTGGATGATCCTTCGTGTTAGTCCCTTCGTCAGGAATACCCCGAAGGGCTTAGGGCTTCGATTGGAGGATTCCCACATGGTAACCATTCGCAGGCGAATGGTTTTACGCCAATGAAACGTATTAGAAGGTTAACCTGGGCTTCCGAAGGGAGGGCTTTCTACAGGCTCGAAGGGGAGTCCTTTGACCCGTTAGGAGGGTACATCATCACTGCTAAGGGAAACATGGGTAATGGGGTGAATGCTTCAGCATGTTGGGTATGGAGACCAATTCAACCTAATGGTGCTAAGACTGTTTTGAAAAGAATGAATTATGTTGATGCTAGAGGAAAGCCTAAGTCTGTTTTGGCTTGGGTTCGACAAGAAAACAAATTTTTCTTGTTATATGCATTGTTAGTCATATGCTTGTATTTGGTTTCTTTGTTTTTGGACTAACAATTGCAGGATTGGAGAGAAAACACCAAGGGATTATGAATGCTTGATGTTTTGGACTAAATGGTGTTCTGGAGATTAGTATGTGATTCTTGCATACAACAAATGGTAATTGGTTCACCATGTCTTATCCACATAAGAACCAACTAGTCCAGAGCAAACGGTTTCTGGTAAAGACTAATCAAATCCGTTTATGGTTGACAATTTACCAAAAATTGTATGGTTATCAGCTCACCATATCTAAATGTGAAGAGTTGGCTAGTCCAAAGCAAACGGCTATTGGTAAAGACATATCAAATTCGTTGATAGCTGATAGTTTGCTAAAAACTATGTATGAGCCATGTTATTTTAAAATTCTTATTTCAAAAAGTTGGGACGGCTCAATAAATTTTTTTTCAACAGTTGAGACGGTTAGTACAAAATATTGGTACGGTTCAACTAGCCGTTATGACTGACGTGTCGGTAATTAATTTTGGAGTAAAAACTAGCCGTTGGCGGTTTGTTGCGATTTTTACTGGATGAATTACGGATTTCGAGGGATCCTCTTATAGATATTTTAACTTTTATTTTATTATATCCTTATACTAAAATAACTAGTTACCATATTCTTTAAGTCGGTCAACTTTAAACCCTAACTCTCTCCATAAACTCTCAATATTACTTTCATCTTCTATCTTTTCACTCACCATTATTACTATTCACGGCTGTTAACTAACATTTTCTACTAAGAATGGCAAGATTGGATTTTGCTAAGCGTCACAACCAGGTTGCGTTTTTAGAGAAAACAGAGCAAGGAGATGGGCCAAAATTTTATGAGGTTGTGGATTTTCTCAACCACTCTCACATAAAGTATGCTCTAACTATTTCTCCTACTCTTTATGTTTCGCACATCACACAGTTCTGGCAGAATTCATCTATCTTGACAAGTGATGATGGAAACTTAGAAATTCATACTAAAGTAGATGGCATTAAATTTGTTGTTACCGAGTCTATACTTAGGAGACATCTTAAACTAAATGACTCAGATGGTATCCACACTATGCTAAATACTGAAATTTGGGAAGAACTTGAAAAAATGGGGTATGATACATCTGAATATAAATTGACTTTTCAAAAAGCATGTTTTTCACCCCAATGGAGATTTTTGATACATACTCTTCTATTATGTTTAAGTAATAAAAAGACTGCTTGGGAACAATTCAGTAGCAATATTGCTATTGCTCTCATTTGCTTGTCTACAAACAGAGTTTTTAACTGGTCAAAATATATTTTTTGAGGGTATGGCATCAAATGTTGATAGTAAAACAAAGTTTTTAATGTATCCCAGGTTTGTTCAAACAATTTTAAATAAAAAGAAAAACCTGCTTACACAACCAACTGAAATTTTTCCTACGCCTAGTCTGCAATCAAAGGTTTTTCAAAATATGACTATGGCTAGTAAACTTTTTCAAGGGGAACCAGTTCCATTATTTCCTCAAATGATTTAAACTGAGTTGGGTGAAGGTTCAGCAGTTCCAACTGATCCCCATCACACATCCACTCAAGTATTTGAAACAACCCAACAACCACCTATCACTTATAGGAGAAGGTCTAAACCTAGTCTAACTAGGGTTGTGACTGAATCCTTGCCCAAAGATTCACCTCTCATAACAGGTAATACAGCTAGAAGTGATGAGGGTAGTTCTTCACAAACTGAATTGACGACTTTATGTACCAAGTTAGTAAACAAAGTTGATACTTTGGAGAAGGAGCTAAAGCAAACCAAGGAGGAATTTAAAGCTCACAAGGAGACTTTTGCCAAAGTTTATACAAAGCTAACAAAAAGGGTGAAGAAACTTGAAGAACAGTTGAAGAAGAAAAGGGCAAGAGTGGTATTGGATGATTCTGATGATGATGATTCAGATGGCTCTGAAGGGGATGATGAAAATTCTTCCAAACAGGGGAGGAAATCTGGTAAAGAGAGGAAATTTAAAGATAAGGATAGATCAGGATCTTAGGGGAGGTATGAAGAAGGTTCTGAACAAGATCAAGGTTTTGATATTGGTTCAGGTTCTGGTCATGTTCATGAAGAAATAGCTGAGACACATCAAGCAGTTCCTAATGAAGAAGCAGTTCAAACTGCTGAGACAGAGAATGAGACAGAGCAAGTAACAGTTCAAACTGCTGAGAAAGAACAACAAGCAGTTCAAACTGAAGAAACTTCTGATGAAAAAGATTTCACGAGAAGAGCAGATAAAGGAAAGAATCCTATGACATCTGAAGAAGTGGCTGCTGTTCAAGAACTTGAAAGGCTTAAAAGGTTGAAACCAAAAACTCAAAAACAGATTGCTCATGATGCAGAGGTTGCAAGGCAAATGTTAGAAGAAGATTTGGCTGATAAGGAAGCTGAAAAGGAAGCTAAACAAGCCCAGATGGATCATGATGAAGAATTTGCAAGGAAATTGGCTGCTGATGATATAAGGAATATAGCTGAATTCATGGGAAGGAAAAGATCAAATGAAGTAGATGAAGAAGAATTCAATGAACAGTTGCAATATTTTCTAGATTCTGATGTGATGGTAAAAGCACAAGCTTCTATGGTTCTTAGAAATCAAGATTTGAATGAAGATGAGAAGACAGAGGAGCTTAAGGAATTTATACTCAAGAAGAATGGAGTTGCAACATGGGAAGATCTGATTCATAGAATAAGAGAAAGCCAGAAGTCAGGGTACAAGACTAAGTTACCAACAAAGAGGGAACTTGTTGAGGATATGAAGCATTATTTGAAGAACTCAGCAAATTACTCAATGAAAGATTTCAAGGGAAAGTCTTATGCTATTATTGAAAAAGAATTCTGTGAAACTTATGCTATTTTGAATTCTCCAAGAAGAAGTGTCAAAACAGGTAAGAAGAGGGAAGCAGAATCTATGGAATCAGAAGTTGTTAAGAAACAAAAGTCTGATGAAGAAGGATTAACTGATGAGAAGATTAAAAGCATGATGGTGATTATTCCAGAGTATTCTTACATTAAACCTTTGCAGGTCAAACATCCAATAATTGACTGGGAAGTATTTACTGATGGTAGAATGAAGGGTTGGAAGATTATTAGGTTAGGAGATATTTCTGAAGGATATAAGTTGTTTGAAGATTTACTTAAAGGCTTTGACAGAGAAGATCTAAATCAACTTTGGAGTTTAGTGAAAGAGAAATTCAGAGATATTGATCCAGTTGAAGATAAAGACAAAGAACTATGGGTTCAATTGAAGAGATTGTATGAACCAGATGGTGGAGAATCAATTTAGAGATTTCAAGCTCAAGTCAAGGATATTTCTTGGAAGTTATTTGGTACATGTGGTGTACACAGAGTATCTACAAAGGATGGATTAGAGATATATATGCTGGTTGAAAATAATTATCCACTCAGACCAGGTGTTTTGACTATGCTGGTATTTACTAAACTAGAAGCTAATGAAGAGTCTGAGATGGCTAATATGCTGGTAACGAAGATATTCAACCTTGCACAAGAAGTAAAAGCTAGATCGAAGAGATTTGCTTGATGGGTATTTGAAAGAATTTTCAGCATTAAGGAGAAGAAGCTTAATTTGAAGAAATTTAATGATTGGGAGGAAATCATAAGTTTAGGGGAGGATTGTTAGGAATTAAGCTTAAGCAGTTAAGACTGTTAGAGGTAACAGTTAGGACTGTTGAAGATTGAAGTTAAGACTGCTGAAGAGTATTGAAGACATGAGCAGTTAAGACTGCTGAGAGAAGAAGTTAAGACTGGTTATGATTTATGTAAAGTAGATAATTATGGAAAATATATTGTGTATATCGTATAAGAATAGATTGATAGTTATCTTGTACAGGAATCCTTAGTCTATAAAAGGATTGCCTAGGTTAAGGTTTAGATACACAATACACGATAGATACACAAATACGATAGAGTTCATACGTATTAGAAAGATTCAAGGTTGTAAACCCTAGTGATAAGAAGATCACTCGTATTATTTGCTAATAATATTGAATCGTTGAAAGTTATTTATTCTGTGTTTCTTTGTTTATTCAATTCATACAAAACACATAAGATCCTCTAAGTGCTAGCTAGTAAATTCCGCGTGCTAGACTAAGTATAATTCTACGTATCACATCTAACACAAGGAGTGTGTGTAGATCCGGTCGTAAAAGAAAACATTATTGAAGAGCTTAGGAAGAGGCTTGGAACATCTCAAAAAGAAAAGTATGTAGTTCAAAAAGAAAAAGAAAGCATTCAACTTACAGTAAATAGGTTTGAACGTGCATATGAAGTGTGAACAAGATTATTGTTGGGAATTAATGTATTCATACTTAGTGCTACCAAGCCAAGACTTAAGACTGTTCAAGCTTAACACTACTAGTACTAACCAGTTAGTACTGCTAGAAGGAAAGTTAGTACTACCAGAGTATTAACTTAAGACTGCAGAAGGAGGATTGTACTGCTATAGTGATAAAGACGTGTGAAGAGATATGTATTGAGTTATTCTGTGTATATTCTATTTAGTTAGAAAGATACGTATAAGTTTAATATTTTAGAAGATTTGTAGTTATCTTATAAAGGACTCCTTAGTGTATAAAAGGAGGTCCTAGGTTATGATGTTTGATACGTCTTTTTGTTATAGCTTCAAGGTTGTAAACCCTAGTACTACACAAAGTACTCGTATTATTGATATAATAATATTGGAGCGTTTTGGTGATATCATTTTTCATAAAAAGTTTACTGTTTCATTGATATTGTTTACATTCTTCTAAGTATTAAAGAGTAGATTCCGCATACTCTTTAGTATTCACAAAGTTTCTAATACAAGCTCGTGTGTTTGGGATCAACAAGTGGTATCAGAGCCTAGGTTCTGAAACTTTGATCTAGAAGAAACTAACAAGAAGAACCAGGAAGAGATGGATATAGAAACTACTCAAACCTCTACTACTGCAAAATTGCCAATTCTCAAATAGGGTGATTATGATATGTGGAGGCTAAGAATTGAGCAATACTTTCAGGTACCAGACTATGCTCTATGGGATGTCATAGAGAATGGTAACACATTCAAACCAGTTGCTAAATCAACAACAGTCGATGGTATCACAACTACAACAATACTAGGTCCTGTAATTGCTGAAGAAAAGACACAAAAGAAGAATGATGTGAAGGCAAGAAGTATGCTACTGATGGCACTTCCCAATGAACATCTGATGACCTTCAATAAGTACAAGGATGCTAAGACCTTGTTTGCTGCTATAACAACAAGGTTTGGAGGTAATGAAGCCACAAAGAAGACTTAGAAGACTCTTTTGAAGCAAATGTGTTGGGTTTTATATTGAGTTGATAATACAAACCAATAAAAGAAGAATGAAGCAAATAAGAAACTACAAGGACTTAAAAGACAAAGAAGGAATTTTACAAGCTATGGAAGATTATAGAAGATTCCTTAGAAGATATTGATAAAAGATTAGGAAAGTATTTGTTTCCTAATACAGTTATGAGTCTTTGTAAACCCCAATATCTCTATTATATAAAGAGACATAGGGCGTATGTTTAAATGTGCACAGATGAAAGATGTAGACGTCTAGTAAAAGTGTGTGTGTCTAGGCGTTTGGTTCTTTGTGTAAACGCCTAGGTTAGTTTTAGTTTAGCCTCAAGGATCTTTGATCCCTGTTATTTTTTAGTAACCGTTCTACAATTGATCATGTAGAATTGGGGCTAGTCGTGTATGTTATAGAAGATAATGAAGAAAAACCTTGTTAACAATAACATTGATGTCTTGTTTAATTTCGCTGCGTATATTGTTAACCTTTGTTATTGTTATTCCTAGAGCTCAAAATGATCTAAGGAGTCATAACAAACTCCACAATTGGTATCAGAGCTCAGGGAGCTCATGATCTAGGATCTACAAGGTTTTATTAGTCAAAGAATGAAGAACAAAATCGACTTTGGTTTTTATGTTCGTATTTTTCTGCAATGCTGTGGTAAAAAGGCGATATCTCATTCGTTAACCGTTGGATCTTAACGAAATTTTTACTGAAGGTTCTCTATATATCAAGGCATATTCTCACTAGAGGGATCTTCAATCTAAGCTTTTGATTGAAAGATATAGATCGTCCAAGTCTGCTGCAGAAAGGTTTTTCACAAATTCGATTTTTAGGGTTTGTTCAGAAATTTGATTTGGTTTTCTGACTAGTTGATGTTGTTGTTGCTCACTCTATTTACCCTACACAATGATCTTGAAAGTCTTGTTATCTACTTCCGAAACTAAACCCTAAGTTTTCATGAAGATCGGATTTTAGGGTTTCTAAATAAACTGTTTAACAAGGTTTTGTAAGGTTTTCTGCTTCAATTGTTCGACCAGTTACAAACTCACTAAGTGTTTCAGTCAATTAACTGCAGCTCATCAAAAGGTTTTGATTTGATTCTTTTGAGATTGATCGTATATCAGAAACCACAAGGTTCTGTTTGATCCTAAATATTGATCTAGTATTCTTTTGGTTTCTGATTGATGCTTTAAGGGGTGATTGTAGATTGGTTTTCTTGATTTCAATTGCTGCACATATCTATCTTGATGATGCTTTGAAGCTGATGTATACGATGATATTCAATGTTTATTGCTGCTGCGATTGTTTTTGGTGATGTGGAAGAAGTATTGTAGTCGACTGCGGTTACTGGTGTTAGTAAGGTTATGATTTGTTGATAGTAGGAGTAAGGTGTAACTCTACTTTGTGTAGGAGTAAGGTTACGTTTTGTGCAAAGCTACAAGGAGAACGTGATTACTGAGGTTACTGGTCTTTGAAAGTAACCCTACTCCTTTGAAAGTAACTTTACTTCTAATATTACAAGTAATGCTGCTTATGCTACGTTTAATAAGGTTACTGATCTTAAAGCTGCTTGTTAAAATTTTTAGTACTGCTACTTATTTACTTAGTACTGCTACTAAAAGTTTTAGTAATGCTACTTACTTTGTTAATACTGCTATCGACATTAGTGCTGCTGTGCTTTGATTAATGCTGCTATTGTTTTTAATGCTGCTCGATATGATGGTTAGTACTGGTTTCATTAATGCTACCAGTTTGAACATTTGTGTTGCTACAAGAGATTAATGCTGCTGATTTCATGTTACTGCTGCTATGTTTATATTAATACTGCTGCCTATTAAGTTACTACTGCTAGGTTGTATGTTAAGAGTAATAAGCAGATTGTTTGGTTTTTTAAGATAAATGTCCATGATTGAATCGTTTGTTACATCTGTTTTACAAAATGAAGGCCCATGTTTTGTGGAAAAGGAAGTTTACATAAGTTCAGGTTGTGTGTAAACTCTACGTTTTGGGCTTCATGGTGTTTGTTGATACTAATAATTTTTATGGGATTCGGATAGTGAGTTTGAAAGTACATGGATTTGGTTTTGGAGGTATGGAGATGTCGGACGACACACACATAAGATGGATTTTGGTTTAATTATTCTTAAATGTTTAAAAGGCTCGTGTTTGGATTACTTGGAATAATTGGTTACGAAGAAGGTTGATTATCACTTATTTGAATATTAAAGTGGAATTACGTGGATGCATGTTCTTATCATATCTTAAATGGCTAACAACGTTTAGAGATAACTTGTTCATGCTTTAATGTTGTGACAAAGACTTGTCAAAATCTAGCAATAGGGATTTCCTATCACTTAAAGGAGTTACATTGTAGTGCTCAGTGTCTCATAGAATATGAGGATTTTGTCAAGAGGTTGTGGTCTACTTATATTTTTGGTTTTTGGTATAAGTTCAAAGTCACGTGGATAGTGCAAGATATAAGACATAAGTTTGAGTTGTTCTACTTCAACATCAAGTTCGATATATTTGGTTTTCTTCAATAGTAATCATTACAAGAAGCCTACAGAATTGGAGATTCAAGAAATGGTTAACACATGGATTTCAGGGGAAGCATATTATAGAGTGTTTAATCATTTACATGCACCATTTGAGGGGAAGGTTTTGACTACTGTAAGTCGTTATTACTACTGCTGGTTTAAGTTTCTACTGCCTCAAATTCATTTTTAGTAAGCGTTTTGGTGTTCTTCATGGAGGGTAATTTGAGACATTGGAAGGCTGGATTGGAAGTGTGATATTGGTTAGTGGTTGTCAAAATCAAAGTTGCATCTACTTAGCATTCCCTAGTGGATAATGACAAAAAGGGGAAGAAGAAGTACATAGAAGTTTTACAACTTGCAGATCCTTGGTGGTACAACATGTTATTTAAGTTCACACGAGTTGAGCTTAAGGGGAAGTGTGTTTCATTCATAGAAGATCCAGAAGAATGTTTTGTAATTATCAACTAGGGGAAGATTGTTGGGTTTTATATTGAGTTGATAATACAAAACAATAAAAGAAGAATGAAGCAAATACGAAACTACAAGGACTTAAAAGACAAAGAAGGAATTCTACAAGCTATGGAAGATTATAGAAGATTCCTTAAAAGATATTGATAAAAGATTAGGAAAGTATTTGTTTCCTAATATAGTTATGAGTCTTTGTAAACCCCAATATCTCTATTATATAAAGAGACATAGGGCGTATGTTTCAATGTGCACAGATAAAAGATATAGACGTCTAGTAAAAGTGTGTGTGTCTAGGCGTTTGGTTGTTTGTGTAAACGCCTAGGTTAGTTTTAGTTTAGCCTCAAGGATCTTTGATCCCTGTTATTGTTGAGTAACCATTCTACAATTGATCATGTAGAATTGGGGCTAGTCATGTATGTTATAGAAGATGATGAAGAAAAACCTTGTTAACAATAACATTGATGTCTTGTTTAATTCCGCTGCGTATATTGTTAACCTTTGTTATTGTTATTCCTAGAGCTCAAAATGATCTAAGGAGTCATAAAAAACTCCACAAAATGTATGAGAACTTTAGTGCTCCAAGCACAGAGTCTATTGATTTTATTTTTAACAGACTTCAGAAGATTGTAAGTCAACTGGCTATCTTAGGTGAAACTATTTCACAAGAAGATATCAATTTGAAATTTTTGAGAGGTCTGCCTTCTTAGTGGAATACTCATGTTGTGGTCCGGAGGAATAAACCTGATCTTGATACAATGAGCTTTGATGATCCTTACAACAATTTCAAGATTGTTGAACAAGAAGTTAAGATAACTTCAAGCTCAAGTTCAATCACAGGTTCTCAAAACATGGCTTTTGTGTCATCTCCTAGCCCTAGCAGTACTAATGAAGTTAATAATGCTTGTGGAGTTAGTACTACTAGCCCTCCAGTTAGTACTGCTAGCAATCAAGCTAGTACTGCTACCTTAAGTGATGCTACTGTTTATGCATTTTTGGCCAATCAATCAAATGGGTCTCAAATTGTACATGAAGACCTTGAACAAATCCATGAAGATGACTTAGAAGAAATGGATTTGAAGTGGCAGTTAGCACTGTTGAGTATGAGGGCAAAAAGGTTTTTCCAGAAGACTGGTAAAATGATCACTATCAATGGGAGTGACACACCTGGATATGACAAGTCCAAGGTAGAGTGTTACAACAGTTATAAGTTGGGACACTTTGCAAGGGAGTGCAGAGGACCTAGGAACCAATATAGCAGAAACAGGAATCAAAAAAGAAAAGGACCTAGGAACCAAGAAAGCACTAGAAGGACTGTGAACATGGAAGAAACTTCTTCCAAAGCCATGGTGGCTATTGATGGGCTTGGTTTTGACTGGAGCTATATGGCAGAAGATGAGGTCCCTACAAACATGGCTCTTATGGATCTTTCAGACTCTGAGGTATACACTAACAAAACTTGTTTAAAAAGCTTTGAAAATCTTAAAACTCAGTATGATGATTTAAGAATAGAGTTTAACAATCTGAGTTCAATTTAGCTAACTATAAAAGAGGGTTAGTAGTTGTAGAAGAGCAACTTGTCTTTTACAAAAAGAATGAGACTATTTTTACTGAGGATATTGCTGTTCAAAAAAGAGACATCTCATATAAAGACTCAGAAATTAGTGTGCTTAAAAATGAGTTAGAAAAGCTTAAGCTAGAAAAAGAAAGCATTCAAGTTGATATAGAGAGATTTGAACATTCTTCAAAAAGTGTAGATAGGATCATAAAATGTCAGGTTATTGACAAACTAAAGAAAGGTGTAGGATATAATGTTGTTCCACCTCCCTATACAGGGTTATTTGCACCCCCAAAGCTTGATTTGTCTGAGCCTGAGATTGAAAGCTATGGACCCAAGACTAGTCAAAGTGTTAGTGAAGTTAATTCTAATGAGGTTAGGAAATCTTCTGATACCCCATTGGTTAAGGAGATGGTGTCAGATGATAAGTTAGAGAAGAAAACTGCTTTTCTTAATATTGATAAGATAGATGTTGTTAGACCAATACAAAAAGAAAAACCAGTTAGGAAACCAGTTAAGTATGCTAAAATGTACAGGTCACAAGGCCCTAGGAGAAACCAAAGAAACTATAATAATCAGAAGTCCCAACATCTAGGAAGTGATTTTGTGATGTACAATAAAGTTTGTTTTGTTCTGTGGAAGTTTTGACCATGTGCAGGCTGGCTGAAATTACCATCAAAGGGAAAGGTTGGTATCTGGGAATACTTATATAAGGGTGAATTACAATTATTTTGCTAAAAAGACTCACCCTAGTGCTCACAGACACATGGCTCTAAGAGCAATTTTAATAAAAATTGGCCTAAGACCACTTAATACTGTTAGGCCTGTTAATACTAGTCATCGTAAGACTACAGTTTATAGTGCTAGACCAATGTCACATTTTTCTAAATTAGCACAATCAACTGTAGAGAGGACCTTTCAAAACAAAACAACATTAACTAACAAAAATTTCAATCAAAAAGTTAATACTGTTAGGCCAAATTCAGCAGTAGTAAATGCTGTTAGGGTAAATAGGAATAATGTTGATAAGGCCTCAGCGTGTTGGGTTTGGAGACCTATCAAACTTGATAGTGCATCAATTACATTGAAGAGACATTATTATATTGATACACGAGGCAGATCCAAGTCAGTAATGGCTTGGGTCCCCAAAGGAAACTAATTTCCTTATTTTTATGTGCAGGGTCATTCACAACAAGAAGATCAGGGATATGTTGACAGTGGATGTTGTAACAATCCGTAAAATTCCCTAGTCATTAGTGAATGCTAATCTATTATTAATCCCTCATTACTGTTCACTTAACTATTTTTACGAGCAAATTTGAAATTTTGTTTATTACATTCTTATAATTCAAACATTGTTAAATTATTCACGATACGTTGGAACGAGCTCACACATGCGTCACGAAAGTCTAAAACACAATAAATAGCCAAACGCACCCTAAATTATAATTTGGCCTGTTACTATTCATGGCCGAACCAAATTTTAGCCCAACTTTTCTTTTCTTTCTTTTGTTTCATACGACTCAAACTCACTTTACTTGGCCTGTTTTAGTTCTTAATTTGACACACAAGGTACCATTTAATTTACATAACTCGATTCCTTACTATACCAAGAATCAGGATGGACAATGCTCAAAATTTGATTCGAACCTTTGGCCTATAAACGAGACCCAAAGCTATTGCCATTCGACCATATGAACAAACCCATTCAACATAACCAAACTCGACTAAACATGACTTCACCTATGTCTTTTCATTTTTCTGTGATCGTATATAGGTTCATAGGAATGTTCCTCACCCTCTCCATATCCTTGGTCACGTAGAATGTTGCATTGGCCTTTTTAACATGTCGAATTTATTTTGTAAACACCACTTGGTCGAATGAAAACTCAAACGCCCCTTGCTTACATAATACTCAAGTAACATCATCTAGAAACCTTATCACCTCCTGCCAACAATCGAATATTAACTTCCAACTTGTTTCCTTGTCCCCTTATCTTGCCAAGTAATCACCAACTTGTAACATTTAAAACTATATATCGAGTACATACATATACACAAACGTACACCCTCTTTTGTTCACATACAAACACATTTCCTATAGATTTTCTAAGCTAATTCTCTCCTGTGAGAACCCTTCGAAAGAAACCGAGCCAAACTCTAGCCTTTCAAATCATTCTCCAAACATAAAGAGTCCATCTTGGTTCATTCGACATAGTTCTCTCAAGCTCATGCAATGACCATCGATTCCTAGATCATTCTAACGTATACTCACCACATTAAAAGGCATTGTAAGTCTTTATAACTCATTTCCTACTCTTAAAACATGTTCTAAATAACTCATGCATCATTACATATTTGTTCGTACGTATATTTACTTTCCTTTAATTATTACGAGTTCTTTTTATTTATTTATACGTATTATATATTGACCTCCTTCATGGATGGCTAGAATAACGAGTTTTACATTTTTCGACATTTACATAATCGTTTACATGCTTATCGAACCTCAATTCTTGTATGTATTGCATCATTTAATTTTATATATCTCACATATTTCATTTTGTACCATGTTAACTCGACTAAGAAACGACCACTTATAAACAAATTCATGTACACGACATACTGTTTTTATTATTCGACTTGATTCTCTAGATACTCAACTAATAAGCTACATTTATAAGCTCTCTTCATAAACTCATTTGATAGCTTTTTAAATCTCATTTTGATCACTACTCAAAACTGTTTCAATAATATACATGTGTATCGATTGGGCTTTTAAAAGCCCAATAAGCACAATCGTATAAGCTATGGAATAAGCACTTTAGATACATTTTTAAGACCATAATATTAGCCCAAATCCAGGCCCAAAACTGTTTGAAACCCCTCGCCTCTTAATCTCTTAATGGGCCTTGATCTATTTCGAATAAAAGCCCATTAAGCTTAAAAATAAGCTTTTTGACTAATAAGCAGTTTTTATAAGTTGGAATAAGCTATTTAAAATAGTTAAAACTCTCGGAATATGTTTCATAATATTTTTGTACAATTTGGACTAAAAATGCAACACATATTTACTATTAGGGTTTAAATTGTATCTTTTGTAAAAATAAGTACAAAACTGTCATTTCTGAAAATATTGTGTAGAAAAGGTTAAGAAATTATTTAGAAACCATAAAATGACAAATTGGAACCTTTACGGACTTAAAATGTAATATTATATACTAACCAAGGACTAACGGTGCAAAACCTACACCGTTAGGGTAAAAAGTGCAAATTCTGTAAAAGACCAAGGGCTGAATAGTAACATTATTTATAATCATTTCTATTTCATGTTTTACTCATTTCATATGCATTTTATCATTCGTTTCAGTATATTATTTTTCGTTACAGTTATATCTACATAACGAAACTTTTTAACGAATAAACATAACTTATCATCTACCAACTTTTGAAGAGACGATATTACTGATTTAATAAACATAAAAACATGATAATAATATTTATATAATATTATTTTTGAACTTTAATCATTTTAAGCATATCATTCAAACACGTCACAATCCAATTTATTATCCGATATTCTTTCACAATCACTATTCACAACATGTCAATCTTAAACCATCGAATTCTCAGACTTCCCTATTATTCAGGTCATGTGTTGGACCCGTTACCTCGGTACTTTTGACATAACTTTACTTTAACCTTTATAGCTAAGGTGAGTCGTAGCCCCTACTCTTTTAATGCTTGTTTTGATTTACTATTTGGGGGAGATACATGCTCAAAAATACTTTACACGTTTATCAACTACATGATTTGCTTTGTGATACAATTACTCAAAACATTTATACTGTATGATACTTTAGCCTAACATTTCCATGTTGGAAGGCCATTTATTTGGATGATACATTAGCCTAACATTTCCGTGTTGGAAGGCCATTTATTTGGATGATACTTAGCCTAACATTTCCATGTTGGAAGGCCATTTATTTGGATGATACTTTAGCCTAACATTTCCGTGTTGGAAGGCCATTTAATTGGATGATACATGATTTATATTCTATGTTAGCAGTGGATTGTAAACACACAGGTTGCGAGTTTTGTATGGGCGGGGCTTGAGACTGAGTGGATTTACAATGCCTTTGCAGAAAAATCTTTATTCAAATGCTTTACAGTTAAACTAAACTCTATGAACTCACCAACCTTTGGTTGACACTTTTTAGCATGTTTATCTCAGGTTATTAAGGCGATAGTGGATGCATGGATTCTAGAGTCATTGCATACTTGGAGACTCATATCATTATCTTTTACCATTCGAAATATCTATGTAACTTTACTTTGGAACTTATTGTCATAACTCTGATTTAAATAATTCGAATGGTAACATTTTAAAACGTCTCATTTAGAGGTCGTTTTCTATACCTTGATCTATATTATGAAGTAATACTCCCTAGACTCTACTGTTCCGCTGCGGTAATTTGGGGGTGTTATAGATGTTCCAGGCACATGACAAGGAACATGTCATATCTCTCAGATTTCAAGGAATTTGATGGAGGATATGTTGCCTTTGGTGGAGGAGCAAGAGGAGGAAGAATTGCTGGTAAAGGAACTATTAAGACTGGTAAGCTTGACTTGAAGATGTGTACTTTGTCCAAGAGTTAAAGTTTAACCTTTTTAGTGTAATACCCCTATCCGAGAACGGGTCAAATGTCACATTTATGGCGTCAAACAGAACATACGCAAGCGGAAGACTTTAATAATACAATGTTTACAAAGGATTCTAAGGAAAAGATAAAGTACTAAATCTGAACATTACAACTTCCATACTAAAATACAAACTAAGTCCAAAAGAAAAACTCTAAATGCATCTCTAATCCATGGGAAGCTATCAAGGTGTTCCACTAAGAGCTCCTAAGCACTCATCACTCGAATCCCAGCCTCCCTCTTAGAACCTGCCGCAGGAAAAGAAAATGCGGCTGAGCTTAAAAAGCCCAGTGAACAGATATATACAAATGGATAACTAAAGCAAATGAATAACTGAAATGAAATCATAAGGATCTGCTGGATAAAATGATATAAGTCACAATAAGTAGTAAAATGAACGGATAAGTGAAACGGAACCACGAGAACCTGCTGAACAAGATATCAATGAAATATGGGATATATGATAATGGAATCAAAGCATAACAAGGAATATGAAACGGATAACAATCATAACAAGGAAATGCCCAAGTAACAAACATATATCATATCATAGCAAATTGTACATAGGAGCTGCAGACTCCAATAGTACTAGTGTGAAATGGGGTGTATGGCACACACACAATCCATTCACTAAATAACTGAACTAAACAAAGTACCTAGGATGCATCCATACGCTCCCTGCAAAACAGATATACATATACAAGTTCGAGACTGTGCATACGTACGTTAATATAATAATAATAAATATGGCGGCCATGGTTGCTATATAGCATAAGTGGGAACGCTGTGGACAAAAACCCACCTCCACAGATAGTGTCAATACCATTGGTGCATCAATGGCAAGGCCATGGACTCCTCATGACTGGCTACAAATATGGGCAACATAATAGGCAAAGAACATACAATATAATGATGAGGGACAATTATAAATTGTCCAACTAAGATAATAGCTATATGAAATGAATATAGCATGAAACGGATAATCAAACGAATAACTAAACAAATATGTATCAAAGCATAACAATTAACAAATATCAGGAATCAATGAGTCATGAGAATCCTTAAGGATAGAGTACAACCAGATTATGTAATTGTGAAAATCATTTAAATGTTGTTTTCATGAAAGTATTCTTTTAGAAGTCGTTTTCATAATAGTCATTAAACCTTCATATAAAAAGTGGTGTTACCTCGTATTCATAGAAATCATTTTAAAAATAGTATTTCTCAAAACCATCATTAAAATATATATTCAAAAAGGTTTTTCATACAAGTCATAATATCTAATGGATTACAAAATATCAAAGGATTCGAATACTGAAGTCACAGGAGATAACGAACAAATCATATCACACAAAACAACCAAACGAATATCAAATGGATCATAATCAGAATATTAAACATCTAGGAATCAAGTCATGAGATACCCTTACTGTGAAAGGGCGGAATATCTGTACCTTAACGCGAATGAAAGGAAAACAAACGACTGAATGAACACAAGGAAACAACGTCGCACCTCTTCAAATGATCTACACGAATTAGGGATCATTTAATACTTATATGTTTATTTCATAAGTTACAAATGGTTTTCATGGTTAATACTTATAGTTATACTCATAACTTATTTTAGGTTTAGAATGCAAATCTGACTCAGTTTCTTATGAATTTTAAGACACATCAAATCAACTCCAGAGACCCTCCCAATTTTTCCTGAGGTTCCCACATGAGTTAAGTAATCACTCAAAATTTTTAAAATTTTATTAATAAGTACAAGTACCCTTTTAAAATTCATCTTTCCAGACCTACCCAGAAAAATAACTGCACAGACACCAAGAAAGTTTACATTTTCTTAACCCATTAGAACCCTTCAGAAAAATCTACAAAAATTCTAGTAAGTCCTATACATCCTAAATATTCTCTATGTAAAATGAGACCTCCTAACTCCTCACTGTTTGGAAATTAAAATTCAAAAATACCAGCTAAATTTCCAGACTCCTAAACTCAGGATTGACATCTAATGTTCTAAAAATCAAAAAGTCACCTACCCCACCTCCAAAAATTATGAAATTTTGTATCCAGATAGCAAACAACCTGAACTTAGTTTTAGACTAAAAAATATTTCAAAAACACGTTGTCATCATCAATTTAGACCCCTTTAAACTCGACCCAAATTCTGAACAGCCTGCTACACATAAAATCACAACAAACCCTAACCCTTTTTTAACCCTAGTCGACCCTTGTTAAATTAGCCTTGGGTTTTCACTTTTAGTTAGCCATATTAAGTATGCAATTAATGTTTATAAGTAGGTTTTAATGATGGTAATTAGGGCTTGAAAAGCTAGGTCATTTAGGGACATCAAACATGATCGACACAATATATATTAACAAGGTTTTTTTCATGATTTCATGTGACGTTATATTATTATACATATGTTTACATATTAACGAGACAAGCAACAAATCAAAAGATTATAATGAGTCGACTAATATGAATACCTTAGCTGAATTGAAAAGAAATCGACAAGGACAAGAACACCACCAAGAAGCTGTTACAATCGACACCAAGGTTGTAAACCTTAACCCCAACAATCAACAACAAGCTGCTACAAACCCTTGACTCTTAATCTTGAGAGAAACAATCTGGAACCTTTTAGTTTCTGAGTTTCGGTATGAACATATGAGAGAATGAGAGGAAACGATTTGGTTATAGGATGGAAAACGTGTGAATGACAAATTTTAGGAATGCCGTGTAATTTACTATGGTAAGTCGTGTGATATGTTTGAGGGAATTATGGAAACCGTATGGTATTTAGGGTATGAGGGGGAACACCAAATCTTTTATTTTGTTATCAATATATGTTGTGTTATCTCTTGTTCTTATCTATTTTGGACGTGTGAAGGAGGGAGGGGGGAGATATCAAAATTTTCGGTTCAATATAACACAAGGAAAACGTGTACAACATATAAAATAAAAAGGGTGTATTCCGACATTTAATTAGGCTTAGGATTAGGATAGATTTAATTTTAGTATTTAATTTATAATATATAGTTTAGGTTTAATTTTATTCCAAGTGTATATCATATAGTTTTAGGTATTAACTGATTATTACATAATTTAGGTTAAAATTTCAAATTAGACGAAAAAAATGTGAATCCGGATTTTAGGGTTTTACATTTAGTGTCTCACAGATGTGTGACAAAAAGAACAGTGTTCTTTTAACTGACACTGAATGTTTTGTTCTGTCTCCTGACTTTAAGTTACCTGATGAGAGTCAGGTTTTACTTAAAGTTCCTAGAAAGAACAACATGTACAGTATTGATATGAAGAATATTATTCCTAAAGAGAGTTTAACTTGTCTTGTTGCAAAGGCCACACTGGATGAATCAATGCTATGACATAGGAGGCTAGGTCATGTAAATTTTAAAAACATTAATAAACTTGTTAAGGAAAATCTTGTGAGAGGTTTACCTTTAAAACGTTTTGAAAATGACAAAACTTATGTTGCTTGTCTTAAGGGGAAGCAACACAAAGCCTCCTGTAAGTCCAAGATTCAAAACTCTATTACTCAGCCTTTATTCATGCTGCATATGGACTTGTTTGGTCCAACTTTTGTGAGTAGCTTAATGAATAAGAAATATTGTCATGTTGTCACTGATGATTATAGCAGATTTACTTGGGTTTTCTTTTTAGCAACTAAGGATGAGACTTGTAGCATTCTTAAGAGCTTTATCACTGAGATAGAAAATCTAGTTGATAAGAAAGTAAAAATAATCAGGTGTGACAATGGAACAGAGTTCAAGAATAGAGTTATAAATGAGTTTTGTAAAAAGAAAGGTATTAAGAGGGAATTTAGTATAGCTAGAACTCCTCGGCAAAATGGTGTTGCTGAGAGGAGAAATAGGACATTGATTAAGGCTGCTAGAACCATGTTAGCTAACTCTAAGTTGCCTACTACATTTTTGGCTGAAGCAGTTAATACTGCTTGCTATGTGCAGAACAGGGTATTAGTAGTTAAGCCTCACAACAAGACTCCTTATGAACTATTTAGAGGTAGAACCCCTGCTCTAAGCTTCATGAGACCATTTGGATGTCATTTTACCATCCTTAATACCTTAGATCATTTGGGCAAGTTTGAGAGAAAAGCTAATGAAGGATTCTTTGCTGGGTACACTATGAATAGTAAGGCTTTTAGGGTATACAACATTAGAACTAGGAAAGTAGAAGAAAACTTGCATGTTGAGTTCTTGAAGAATAAGCCTAGTGTTGCAGGAGATGGACCTAAATGGCTGTTTTATATTGGTGTTCTAATAGCATCAATGAATTATGTACCAGTTGTTGTAGGTACAAAATCTAATGATTTTGCAGGTTCAGAAGATGGTATTGGTGCAGGTCAATCTAGCATGGAGACAGGTGATGCGTGCGATGTGTCGTTGCGGTTTAGCAGTTTTAATGCCTACTCAAGTTTTAAATTTATATTTAGCCGACTTATCAATAACACACACACTTAACGAGCAGTGTACCCGGTCAGTATGAATATAATGGTAAGTAGAGTGTCGATCACTAAGAGTGGAACGTATTATCTAGTTATTCTAATCAGTATTTTAATATATATTAAGTTAGCTATACAATCTAATCTAACGCAAGGGGGTTCAGCCTGAGAGACTGGCACGATTTGTTTGCAATTAAATAATAAACTAAACCAATAGGCACGAATCAGCAAGTAGCACACACGTACACAGATAAATACTCGAGACAATAAGAGGGCTGTCCTTATGATAAGTAGTTTGTCACTTGTTTTATTGCTAGTGTTATATGAAGTGTATAGTTCGATGCAACGCACCGAGATTAAGTCCTTTCTCGTTGGTTCTAATCTTATCGGCGAGTAAACCCTTAATGATTACTTATGACTATCCCGCTTATCTTTCTCCTACTTTTCTACAGACCATAGAATGCATAGGCATCTAATAAACAGGCGAGGGCAGAGGCATGGCGACCCGATCAACGCTCAGCTAGACACAGAGGTTATCAATGCACTAATAAAAGTCACCAATGACATCAACATATAAACTTTAATTAATGAGAAAGCAGTTTTAAGGGAGTGCAACCTTTCCGTTGTCACGTTACACAAGCCACCAATCTTGATGAATTAAAGTTTACTAACACAATAAAACAAAACTACTTAATGAATTAAACACATGCAGCACCTTCTTACAGCTCTTGTATCTTTGATTTGGGTGTGTCTTGTGCTGCTACCTTGACTGAATTCGTCCTAGGTTTCTGGTCTTCGGTCTTCGGTTATAATATATGTCGTACGAAATTCGTCTGGTCTTGGGGTATTTATAGTTTCTGTCTGAGGGTGAGATGCGGCGCATCTTGTAAGTAGATGCGGCGCATGTACTTAACTTCGCGTGGGGTCCAAGATTATAATATTCAGGAATATTCGTACACCGCCAGTATATGCGGCGTATCTTCATCTTTAGATGCGGCGCATGTCCTCTTGTATCTTGGATCGTATCTGGTGAGATCTTGATAGCGATGCGGCGCATGTAATGAGTGAGATGCGGCGCATCTGGAGCAGATTTGACTTGATCTTGTCCATTTCAGTAGACTCTTCACTTTATGCATGTTTTGCTCCATAATTAGTCCAAAATCGCCAAGTTTCACCAAATGCTTGTTTTTAACTGAGAATTACAAAAGTAAACGATTAAGTATCAATCCTCATACATAATATAGTAAAACAAGTCAAATTAATAGGATAAATGATAGTAATAAAATGTACTTATTTGAGTTCATCAAATATCCCCCCACTTGAACTTTACTTGTCCCCAAGTAAACCTTAGAATTAATCTTATGAAAATGTATCCTAAAGATGTTAGGATTTATTTTTATATTTAAGCATGTATTCGTCTTTTGCCATAATCACACAACTAAACACTTAACGAATTAGAAGTAAAATAAAATATTTGATAAAAGCAAATCTAATCGTTTAACTGTCCAGTCGCGACGAATATTCTATCATAAGCTTGGCAAGTTTACACATCTCCACCACTAAAGCTAAGGAATAACAAGTCTAAAGCGGTAAAAAGGGTTTTTAGGCTTAAGGGTTAATTATTCTTATTCACTATCGATCTCAAATTCCAGAAAAGGCGACAAAATCACAAATACATGATCGAATCCACGAACACGATACTTGCAATTGCTCAAATCCTTAACTCGAATAGGCTAAAGATAGGTCCAAACTTCACCAATAATAATATATCAAAAAGGGCGACAAAATCATAAATACATAGCCGAATCCACGACTACGATACTTAAGATTGCTCAAATCCCTAATCTCAATAAATCAAAGGTTTGGTTGGATAAAGAATAGTAAAGGGTATGGATAATATCTGGGATATAAATTGGTGTAAAAATAAAAAATAACAAAACAAATAAATTAAAATCCTAAGTGTGGTTAATCACTATCCCAACCATCCCATGAATAAGACTCATATCATCGAATAACTCACGCTTTAACACTTGAAACACACGCTTTAGGTAGACACGAATTATACTCAACAAGATCTTAATCAAAGAATAAACCTTAGTTGACGTTCCTATAACTGCCAACTCCCATTTCAATCCATAAATATATAACAACAATTAGTGGTGATATCGACCACTTACATAACTTTACATCGTCGGTTTAATCAAACATCCAACTTTTCTTTTTCTTTTTTCTTTCTCATTTTTTCCTTTTTTTTTTTTTTTTTTTTTTTTTTTTTTTTTTTTTTGACATCAACATATACATAGATGTGTAAAATTTCACCACATCACTATAATGATAATTCTGGATAATTTTTCCATATTTTTCATAACTTCAGAAATAACGGTAATAGTGAAAGTAGTAAACACACGAAAAATAAACTCAAAAATATACAATATTTACTTTCACTCCAATTGCATTGTGCAATTTCCCGACCTAACCATAGATAATGAATTACGCACGCGAACACAGGTAATGTAGGGAAACACACTTTGCCTATAGCAATTAACCAACCACGGATTCTAATCTACAGGGTAGGCTAAGGTGTAAGGGTGTAACGAAACATTTTAAACAAAGGTGTAAGAAACGAAAGGAATGGCTCTGAGTGTTTTTCTAGGGGTATCTTACTCTAAAAATGAGAGTAACAAAAGGGTTTATACGGGGGTTAACTAACCAGTGTAGTTAGCTAATAACACATAACATATAAGGCTATTTGGGTGTAATCCTAGAAATTTACCAATTTAGACAAGTCATTCCAATTATATAAATAATACTTATTATGGTGGTCTCGAATAGTATACAAGCCAAGTTCTAAAGTTTACAAGTCACCGGCACATTCATAGATTTGTGAATTTTGAAAAATCACAATTTTTGAAAATAACGTCTTGTGTGCAGCTATGCAACTTAGACTTTAAACAAAAACATGCTAAAAAATAATTTAAATTTTGATATATTAAGCACATTTTGAGCATATTTTGAAAAGTTTAAGGACAAGTAAATGTTAAGTGTTCTAATTCTCCAATCCCCCCACTTAAGTTAAACAACGTCCTCGTTGTTTGTATAAAAGGTTAAAAACTGGAAAATAAAAGAATTAGAACAGAAAAACTCCCCTGAGATTTGCTTGGTATGATCCTCCATTAGTATTAGAGCAAAAATCATCTTTCTTGTGGATTAAAACGTTTAAGCTTCATAATCATGTATCCACAGGAAATGCAGGAATCTACAATACCACCAAGGCTTCAAAACACACCTAAGGTAAGAAAGGTTCAACTTTGCATAACACATTAGTAGTTAGGTAAAAATAAAACATAAAAATTAAAAATGAAAATCATCAGGTCAGTCGATGCGCCGTATCTTATGGAAGAAGATACGCCGTATCGAGCCTGGAATAATTACGGATCAGAATAAAAGATGCGCCGCATCCTTAACCAGGGATGCGCCGCATTAAAATAAACTGATAAAAAGTTTTAAATTCGAAAATAAAAAATGCAGAAAAATAAAATAAAGTAAGATATGACCATTGCAGGAGATGCGTCGCATCTCAGGATTGAGATGCGTCGTATCCTCGGCGGCCTGACTGACTCGACACAAACAGAATAATAAAAAGATAAATCCGGGTTGTCTCCCGGTAAGCACTTGTCTTTATTCCAGAGTCTTCAAGTTAGACTCACGTTCAGCTCTTTATCTAGTCCTTGTCACGGTCCATCCTTCTTCCTTCATCCGAAAGATGTTCCCGTATATCATTGCGACGTTTTCTTCCGTTCGACTTAATCTAGTATAACTCTTTGTCTTCGCCGCAGAATACTCTTCATCTGGACCTAAAGAATATTTGATGATTTTAAATTTTTCAGAAATAATCATGGGTGGCTCATTGTAAGGAATCCCAAGTAGTTGACACTTCCTTTTGGTGAACTCTTCATTGTCTTTATCAACAAACTCGAAATAAGGATCCTTAATCAGATAGTCATCAAGTTCATCAATTAATGACTCATTGTCTTGAATCGCCTCCCATTCTCTTTCCAAATCCCATTGTAACCGTCGACTAAGCTTCGTAAAATCATCAAATCGTTCATGCACCCATTCCCAGAAAGTAGTATCCGATGTTCCCTTAAGTCCTTTCAAGCGTTCAATTCTACCCTTTTCTTGCAAAGCCTCCGCTTTTTGTGGGCAGTCTTCAACATTATCGTACCACTCATAATCTTCAAAGGTTACATCGTTTCCAACCCGTTTCATCCCAATTATACTTCCCCCATTACAGGTTCTGTCACTTTTATAATCACAGGTCGGCCAAACACTACTCCCGTCCTTGAAAACGAAGGGTGTACAAGTGTGATTAATGTGCTCAACATCCCATGGTTTATCCCAAACCCATGGTACTTGGTCATTCCATTCGTAGCACCAGGTGTTTTTGAAATCATCATAAGTCTTAAATCCTGGTAGATCTCCAGTTAGCACATCATCGTCGACTTGAAGAAGGTAGTTAAATTCCTTGAACTGCTTGCACAAGGGTGTCTCATAATCGAACACATCAATGTCAATTCTGAAAAGTTCTTCAATGCCTTCATTGACTGTTGAATCATGGAGTGACGACCCATAATCGCTTTCTACTTCTTCATCTTCTCCTCTCATCCAATATACCCATAATGCATCCTTAGTAGCTCGATCCATGCTCTTATGGTTATTAAACTTACTAGCCAACCACTCTGAAAAATCAACATCGTTAGGATCGTGGTTAACGTCAAAGCAAGCCTTTCCAATCATATTCCTTCTTATCTCCATGAACTCGTTAAATTGCTTCTTAAAACTACGTGTCAACCATGAAGTCATAATCTGCTTGACTTCATTTGCAGGGGCGAATTCCGGACTACCATATTTAAGTTCTAGCCAATCATTGAGGGAGAGGTCCATCAATCTTACCAACCTGCCATGAAATAGTAACTCCGCCACAGCATAAATTCCTTCATCGTCCAGATAGTTTTCATTTAATCCCCAGTACTGTTCTGAATAAGGCATGTAAGAGATTTGAGGATTGCCTCCACCACAGCTTTTGTTGCTTGAGTCCATGTATGCAAGATAGAATTTCCCATCATCTTCTTCGATAGTAGTCCAATTCAATCCTTTGGCTTCAATGATAGGCCATAAGAGCGACAATTCATCTCTATTGTACCTCACAAATACATCATAAGAGAATACCCCTTTGTCAATGTTGCATAAATGCATGAATTCCTTAAAAGCAGCTTCAAGAGGGGTCTCCCAAGAGAATAAATCTGCATCGATCATGAGTACATTGAATGAATCTGAAAGCAAGCATTCCTTAGCAAGATATCCGTTAACTTATATGTCTTCCATAGCAAAATCTGTCATCAAAGGTAAAATCATCAGTAGGATTTGTTCGCTAGAAGAGAAATTAATGAATTTAGAAACGGATATAAGAATACAAAATAGCTGATATCTGCAGACGATGCGCCGTATCCGAAAAGTTGGATACGCCGTATCTTATAATCGTTAAAATTAAATCAGACTTTATTCAGAAAATTAGATACGCCGCTTTAGAAATTAGAATGCGCCGTATCTGTTTTAATTATCAAAAATCGATATACTTATTATAAATTAGATGCGTCGTATTAACAAAAGTTAATGCGCCGTATTTTCGTTACGTTTCAAAATATAAGATTTTTGATTTAGAAGATGCGCCGTATCGATAAAAATCGATGCGCCGTATCTGTTTAATAATTCGCAAACTGTTTTTAATTAAAATAATAGATACGCCGTATCTGCTAAAGCAGATGCGTCGTATCGCGTTAACGTTTAGAAATTTTTTTTTTATTAAAAACAGATACGCCGTATCTTGGGGAAAAGATGCGTCGTATCACTTTATCGCTTAGAAAAATTTTCTTATTAAAAACAGATACGCCGTATCTTGGGGAAAGATGCGTCGTATCGAATTAATTAAACGCGTTGTATTTTATAAAAAATTGAACGCAATACGCCGTATCTGAGAAATCAGATGCGCCGTATCATTCGATTTAGCTCAGTACAACGATAGCAGTATGCAAAAATTAAGAAAAATTAAAAACAAATAAACACACGAAAATAAACACAAATAAAAGCAAACAAATAACACACAAAAACAGAAAATATGCAAAATATTACAATGAATGCAAATTAATCTAATACACAACAAAATTAGCGGTTAGATAAAATTAAAATCCTAATTAAAATACTAATCAAATTAACAGATAATAACAATTCACTCCCCGGCAGCGGCGCCAAAAACTTGATGCGTGCGATGTGTCGTTGCGGTTTAGCAGTTTTAATGCCTACTCAAGTTTTAAATTTATATTTAGCCGACTTATCAATAACACACACACTTAACGAGCAGTGTACCCGGTCAGTATGAATATAATGGTAAGTAGAGTGTCGATCACTAAGAGTGGAACGTATTATCTAGTTATTCTAATCAGTATTTTAATATATATTAAGTTAGCTATACAATCTAATCTAACGCAAGGGGGTTCAGCCTGAGAGACTGGCACGATTTGTTTGCAATTAAATAATAAACTAAACCAATAGGCACGAATCAGCAAGTAGCACACACGTACACAGATAAATACTCGAGACAATAAGAGGGTTGTCCTTATGATAAGTAGTTTGTCACTTGTTTTATTGCTAGTGTTATATGAAGTGTATAGTTCGATGCAACGCACCGAGATTAAGTCTTTTCTCGTTGGTTCTAATCTTATCGGCGAGTAAACCCTTAATGATTACTTATGACTATCCCGCTTATCTTTCTCCTACTTTTCTACAGACCATAGAATGCATAGGCATCTAATAAACAGGCGAGGGCAGAGGCATGGCGACCCGATCAACGCTCAGCTAGACACAGAGGTTATCAATGCACTAATAAAAGTCACCAATGACATCAACATATAAACTTTAATTAATGAGAAAGCATTTTTAAGGGAGTGCAACCTTTCCGTTGTCACGTTACACAAGCCACCAATCTTGATGAATTAAAGTTTACTAACACAATAAAACAAAACTACTTAATGAATTAAACACATGCAGCACCTTCTTACAGCTCTTGTATCTTTGATTTGGGTGTGTCTTGTGCTGCTACCTTGACTGAATTCGTCCTAGGTTTCTGGTCTTCGGTCTTCGGTTATAATATATGTCGTACGAAATTCGTCTGGTCTTGGGGTATTTATAGTTTCTGTCTGAGGGTGAGATGCGGCGCATCTTGTAAGTAGATGCGGCGCATGTACTTAACTTCGCGTGGGGTCCAAGATTATAATATTCAGGAATATTCGTACACCGCCAGTATATGCGGCGTATCTTCATCTTTAGATGCGGCGCATGTCCTCTTGTATCTTGGATCGTATCTGGTGAGATCTTGATAGCGATGCGGTGCATGTAATGAGTGAGATGCGGCGCATCTGGAGTAGATTTGACTTGATCTTGTCCATTTCAGTAGACTCTTCACTTTATGCATGTTTTGCTCCATAATTAGTCCAAAATCGCCAAGTTTCACCAAATGCTTGTTTTTAACTGAGAATTACAAAAGTAAACGATTAAGTATCAATCCTCATACATAATATAGTAAAACAAGTCAAATTAATAGGATAAATGATAGTAATAAAATGTACTTATTTGAGTTCATCAACAGGGTCTAGTCAAGACTACCTTTTGATGCCATTTTGGAAAGATGGTTCACTATTTAATTTATCTTCAAAGAATGTTAGCAATAATGAACCACAATCTTCTAGTGATGTAGGAAAAGAGGATGATGAAGGTGTCAATAAAAAAAGTGGAATTGATGATCAGGAGAGCCCTGAAAGTAGTATTCATGATGTTAATACTGCTGGGCCAAATGTTAATACTGCTAGTCCAACAGTTAATAATGCTCCACTTGAAGCCACACATGTTGATTTCTTTGGTGATGAAGTGGATATGAATAGCATTCCTACCACGTATCTAGCTCCTTCAACTCCTAATACAAGAATCCATAAAGATCATTCACTTGATCATGTGATTGGTGATGTGCAGTCTGGTGTACAGACAAGGAGAATGACAAAGGCTACAAATGAACAAGGTTTTATTAGTGCTGTTTATGAAAATAAAACTCTTGAAGACCTTCATACTTTTCTGTTTGTTTTTTTCCTATGCAAGAAGAGCTTCTATAGTTTAAGCTACAAAAGGTTTCGATACTTGTGGATTTGCCAAAGGGTAAGAGGGCTATTGGTACAAAATGGGTCTTTAGGAATGTTGGGAATTAAAGCTTCCAAGGTGTTAATGCTGCTCATGTGATTAAGACTACTCAGGTATTACAAGGAAAATGCTCTAAGTCATTTCTGCTGCTAGTTATAAAGATTAATGCTGCTTATGAAAGTTGAGTGACACTGCTAGAGTACATTAAAACTGCTGACAGACTTCAAGGAAAATACTATAAGTAGTTAATGCTGCTAGAAGGAAACTTATTACTGCTAGTACTAAGTTAATGCTTCCAGAACAAAAAGTTAATGCTGCTAGAGACTTAATGCTGCCAGAGTAAAGTGTTAGTACTACTGAGTGTTAGTTAGTACTGCTGGAGTATTAGAGTCGGTTTATGTTTATAGAATATTTTGTAACTAAAGTATAGTAATAGATAAATATAGAAAAGATATTTATCTTGTATAGAAAGTTATTGTAAGCCGACTAGGACTCCTTAGTCTATAAAAGGAGGTCCCAGGGCATAGAGATAGAGAGATCAGAATACGATTTTTATAGAACTTCAAGGTTGTAAACCCTAATACTTTTGAGTATTCGTATTATATTAATAATATTGAAGTGTTTAGTTTGATATTCTTGTGTTCTTATTTATTGTTTTATACAATTCAAAGTTCTTCTTAAGATCAAATACAAGATTCCGCATTGTGTTTGATAGTTTCTATACTTAGTTGTTTTAGATTTATCTAAGATAACTAACACTTACAAGCTAAGAAATTTTATCAAGTGCATAACTGGGATCAACAAGGAACAAGAAAGATGAGAGAGGTATAGTGATTAGGAACAAAGCAAGGCTTGTTGCGCAGGGTTATACTCAAGAAGAAGGCATAGACTATGATGAAGTTTTTTCCCCTGTAGCAAGAATTGAGGAAATAAGGTTGTTCTTAGCTTATGCTTCTTTTATGGGATTCATGGTGTATCAGATGGATGTGAAGAGTGGTTTCCTTTATGGTACAATTGAAGAAGTGGTATATGTTACTCAACCTCCAGGGTTTGAAGATCCTGACTATCAAGACAAAGTCTACAAGGTGGTTAAACCACTTTATGGTTTGCATCAAGCTCCAAGAGCCGGGTATGAAACCTTTGCCAAGTATTTATTGGAAAATGGGTTTCACAAAGGAAAGATAGATCAGACATTGTTTATCAAGAAGCAAAAAGGAGATATTTTACTTATCCAGGTCTATGTTGATGACATTATATTTGGCTCTACAAAGAAGGAGATGTGTTCTGAGTTTGAGAAACTGATACATGACAAGTTTCATATGAGTTCTATGGGAGAACTCACTTTCTTCTTAGGGCTGCAAGTAAACCAGAAAGAAGATGGGATATTTATCAGTCAGGATAAATATGTAGCTGACATTTTGAGGAAATTTGGGTATACTGATATCAAGACAGCTAGCACCCCAATGGATCCAGACAAGCCTTTGCTTAAGGACTTAGAAGATGATGATGTTGATGTTCATCTCTATAGGTCAATGATTGGTTCATTGATGTATCTTACATCATCTAGAACTGACATTATGTTTGCAGTATGTGTATGTGCCATATTCCAAGTTACACCTAAGGTTTCACACTTACATGCTGTGAAAAGGATCTTTAGGTATCTAAAAGGCCAACCTAAATTAGGTCTTTGGTATCCTAGAGATTCTCCCTTTGATCTGGTGGCATATAGTGATAGTAACTATGCTAGAGCAAGCTTAGATAGGAAGTCAACAACAGGAGGTTGTCAGTTCCTAGGATGCAGGTTGATATCATGGCAGTGTAAGAAGCAAACTGTGGTTGCTAACTCTACAACTGAAGCTGAATATGTGGCTACTGCTAGTTGCTGTGGATAAGTACTCTGGATTCAGGATCAAATGCTAGATTATGTGTATAATTTTATGCACACCATGATTTATATTGACAATAACAGTACTGTATGTATTATTAAGAATCCAGTTTTACACTCTAAAACAAAACACATAGAGATTAGACATCATTTTATAAGAGACTGCAATGATAAAAAGTTAATTTAAGTTGTTAAAATACACACAAATAACAATTTTGCAGATTTACTTAACAAAGCTCCTGATGTTGGAAGGTTTCAGTACTTGGTTGCAAGTATTGGAATGCTAAATCCTTAAAGTTTTAATCTCTTTGTGTCTTTGTAATGTTTTGTAAAGGATTAGTACTGTTAGCTGTGTCAATTCGTACTGCTAAGTATAACTAGTACTGTTAGTGATACTTAAGACTATTAGGTTAATACTGTTAGTCATACTTAATATTGTTATGAAGAAAATGCTTTGGATTGTGTTTTCTTGGTTTTGGACTAACATTTGCAGGATAAGCAAAGCAATATGATTGGAATTGGTGCTGTATGAGAAGCACAAGTGGTGGATTGTTTGATGTAATGTTGCTGATTAATGATAGAGAGGATTTAGGAATCACTTGACAAGGGTTACACCTGAGTTGGGAGGTTCTTTAAAATCATTTTCTTGAAATCAACCTATGTCTACCAGTGAGCCTAATGAAGCATCTGAGCATAGGCTATACTGAGCACGAATTGATGGTTTTTAGTTAGTCAGATAGTAACTGATCTAACTCACTCTTTACCATTCTATCATTAAGATAGTGTGTTAGTGTAAGGACATCTGGTTTAGAGAACAGCGAGCAAAAGTGAATTGAATACATTTGTGTTAGAGGTAACACCTGCCACGAGCTGAAAACCCTGTTAAGAAGGCTCTTCTAATGAGTCTATCTGAGCATAGGCAGTATTTATACTGAAATCATTGGTTCTCACACAACCAGAGGTTAAATGCAACCGAATTGATTAAGTGTCTTTCTTTACACTTAATCCCTTCAAAATGTATGAGTGCAGTATTGTTTTAAAAGGAAATTGGGTTAATATTGCTGAGAAAAAGTTTTTATAAAAGTTTGTACTGCTAGGCTAAATTTAGTACTGCTGGGTAACCGTTAGTGCTGTTTGGGAATAACCGTTTTTTAATTATAGCCGTTGAGTTAATTTTATCACTTATTTTACTTATAGGTTTTTTAAATTGGATAATTCATAATCTTTCTTTCACTTATAAGATTTCTTCAAGCTAAAGAAACGATTTCTTAAGTCGGTCGAATCGAAACCCTAAGTGCTATCTATATAATCTCAATTGCTTTTACCAAACACACATACTCTCATAAATGATCATAACCCAGAACTCAAATCAAACTTTTATCAATCTTAATGGTGAATTTGGAATTTTGTGATAAACACAACATGGTTTCCTACTTGCAGAAACCAGAGGGAAGTCAAGGATTTCACCAGATAGTGGATTTTCTCAATGCTAGTCACATAAGGTATGCTCTTATAGAGAATCCTACTATTTTTGTTTCTCTAATCAAACAGTTTTGGCAGACTGCTATTATCAGAACAATTGATAATGGAGAACAAGAGTTAACTGCTACAGTAGATGGCAAAGTGATGACTATTACTGAGTCATCTGTTAGGAGGCATCTCAAATTAGCAGATGTTGATGGTATTAGTTCTTTGCCAAATTCTAAAAATTTTGAAAACCTTTCCTTGATGGGGTATGTGTCAACTTCTGACAAATTAACTTTTCATAAAGGACACTTTTCCCCTCAATGGAGATTTTTCATTCATACCATCTTACATTGTTTAAGTCCAACGAAAACTTCTTGGGAACAATTTAGTAGCAATATAGCAACTGCTATTATTTGCTTGGCCACAAACACAAACAGGAAGTTTAACTTTTCCAAATTGATTTTTGATGGTATGGTGAAAAACTTGGATAGTAAATACAATTTTTTAATATATCAAAGATTTATTCAACTATTTTTGAACAAAAACAAGAACCTGCTTCTACCTCACAAAATTTTTTATAAAGCTCCTACCCTTACTGAAAAACTTTTTAGTAATATGAAGATGCTTTCTAAGGGTTATAATGGGGTAGAAGTTCCATTGTTTTCAGCAATGCTTGTTCAAAACCAAAACATTCAGGGTGAAGGATCAACAATCCCAGTTGAGTCCCGTCACACACGCACCAGTGCTCCATCTACCTCTCAACCTCCAATTTCACAAACCTATAGGAGAAGAATCAAACAGGAATCTGTCGTTCCTCCGCCCAGATCTCCTACTCATTCCCATGTAGCAGATGAGGCTGTCTCTGACAGAATGGTGAGCGCTGCCACTACTGTCTCTAGCTTAGAAGCAGGACAGACCAGTGGTAACATAAGTAAGACCCAACCCATGGAAACACTTAATGAGTCAAGTTCCTCTGGAACTAGCTCAGGTAGTGGTCCCAGCCAACCAGAAACTATGGGGGGTATGGACACTCAAACTGGTTTGAGACTATGCCTAACATACCCTATGATTCACCTCTCCTAAGAGTTAACACACTTGGAAGTGATGAGGGCAGTCTGAAACTTAATGAATTGATAGCTTTGTGTACCAAATTGTCAGACAGAGTTACTAGCTTGGAGTTTGAATTAAAGCAGAAAAACAGATATATGGTGCTGCTTATACAAAACTGATCAAAAAGGTGAAGAAGTTAGAGCAAAAAGTCAAGTCCAGCCAAGCTAAAAGAAAGGCAAACATAGTGGAATCTGATGATGAAGAATCTAATGATGAAGATGATTTGGAGGATCCTTCCAAACAGGGGAGGAAAATTGATGACATTGATCAAGATCCAAACATCACATTGGTACAAGATGATGCTGAAACTCAGGGGAGGTATGAGCAAGATATGGGGTTTAAAGATACTGCTAAGGAAGTTCCTATAGGTCAAGAAGATGTTAGTACTGCTGAACAAGTTAGTATTGCTGGTGCATCAGTTAGTACTTCCAGCCCTACAAGTGTTTACATCAGAAGAAGTGCAGGAAAGGATAAGGGAAAAAGTATCATGCATGAGTCTGAGCAACCAAGAAAGGTCAAGAAGTTAGTTCAAGTTCATATGAGTCTTGATGAAGAAATGGCTCAGAGGGTTCATGATGAAGAACAAGCAAAATTTGAAGAACAATAAAAGATTGCAAAGTTTCTTGAAGAACAAAAGCTTGCAAAAGAATTAGCTGAAGACGAAGAAGCAGAAAGACTAGCTCAAGAAAAGGCCGATGAACTTTTAGCTCAGAGGATTTATGAACAGGAAAGGGCAAGTATCAATGAAGAAGAAAGAGAGACTGCACTTCAAGAGCTACTAGAGGTGATTAGGAAGAGTCAGAGTGCAAAGAAAGCTGAAGCAAGAAAGAATAAAGCACCTACTAGAGCAAAAAAGATGAAGTATACGACTGCCTACTTGAAGAATCAAGACAACTGCAGGAAGATCATATGAAGAGATTGAAGACTTGTACAATAAGGCTTACAAAAAGGTTCAAGATTTTATTCCTATAGAAACTGAAGAAGAGAGCAGAAGAGTTAAGAGAGCAGGAATATCCTTGGAATCAGAGTCTTCAAAGAAACTAAAAGTCAGTGAAGACTTACCTACAGTAGAAGAGCAGGAAGAAGATTTGACTGAAGAAAGGCTACAACAGATGATGATCATTGTTCAAGAAGAAGGAATGAATGTTGAAGCTCTACAGACCAAGTATCCTATTATAGATTGGGAGATTCAAGATGATGGACTGATAAAGAGTTGGAAGATCATCAGGGTCGGTAATCACATTGAAGTGTATCAACACTTTAATGATATGCTCAAAGCATTTTACATAGAAGATCTGGTAAAGCTATGGGAGTTAGTCAAATAAAGATTCAACTTAACAAAGCCTACAGATGATAAAGACAGGATGTTATGGGTAGAGTTACAGAGAATTTTTGAGCTAGATGAAGTTGATGAGATATGGTTGTTTCAGGCTAGTAATCAAGGTTTAAAATGGACTTTGCACAACTCATGTGTAGTTCATCATGTGTCTACAAAAGCTGGAACATATATTTACATGCTGGTGTAGAAAGACTACCCACTGTCAAGGGGAACACTTACATTAATGCTTGCAGCAAAACTTTTGATGGATGAGCATACAGAGATGTCAAGAGAACTTCTGAGGAAGATTTTTATGCAGGCTGAAAGATCAGGAAAATTAAGTGTTTGGAAGAATCCTCTCAAAGTCAAAGATTTAATTCAAGAAACTTTATGATTTGGAGGTAAATCACAAGTTTAGGGGAGGATTGTTGGGAATTAATGTATTCATACTTAGTACTGCCAAGCCAAGACTTAAGACTGTTCAAGATTAACACTGCCAGTACTAACCAGTTATTACTGCTAGAAGGAAAGTTAGTACTGCCAGAGTATTAACTTAAGACTGCTGAAGAACTTAAAACTGCTGAAGGAAGATTGTACTGCTAAAGTGATAAAGACGTGTAAAGAGATATGTATTGAGTTACTCTGTGTATATTCTATTTAGTTAGAAAGATACGTATAAGTTTAATATTTTAGAAGATTTTTAGTTATCTTTTAAAGGACTCATTAGTGTATAAAAGGAGGTCCTAGTTTATGATGTTTGATATGCCTTTTTATTATAGTTTCAAGGTTGTAAACCCTAGTACTACATAGAGTACTCGTATTATTGATATAATAATATTTGAGCGTTTTGGTGATATCATTGTTCATACAAAGTTTACTGTTTCATTGATATTGTTTTCATTCTTCTAAGTATTAAAGAGCAGATTCCGCATACTCATTAGTATTCACAAAGTTTCTAATACAAGCTCGTGTATTTGGGATCAACAATTTGATAAGTGCAAGAAAGGAAGTGGTTTAGGCTATAATGAAGTTCCACCTCCCATTACAGGAAAGTTTGTGCCTCCAACACCTGATTTGTCTTTCACTGGTCTAGATGAGTTTGCTAATGAACCTGTCATTGAGAAAAGAAAAGTTAAGTCTAGTGAAAAGAATAATGATGCACCAATTATTGAGGATTGGGTGTCTGAAGATGAGGATCAGGATGTAGCTCAACCTAAAGTAGATAAGAAAATAGTTGAGTCTAGTAATGTTTAGAAAGAGTTTGTCAAACCTAAAACAACTAGGGAAACTGTTAATCATGTTGAGCAACCTAGGCAGAACACTCACAAACCTAGAGGAAATCAAAGAAACTGGAATAACATGATGTCTCAAAGATTAGGGAGTGATTTTGAGATGTTTAACAAAGCTTGTTATGTCTGTGGAAGTTTTGAACATTTGCAGTATGATTGTCATTACCATAAAAAATAGTTTAAAAATCAAAGGATGGTAAAATCTGTCTGGAACAATGCTTTAAGGGTGAATCACCAAAATTTTGCTAAAAGAACTCACCCCTATGCAAAAAGGAACATGGTTCAAAGAGCAACGCTAATGAAGTGTTGTTTAGTATCACTTAATACTGCTAGACAAAAAGTTTCAAAACCAGTAGTATTGGTTAATACCGCTAGACAAGTAAATATTGCTCACACAAAAACAACAGTGAATGGTGCTAAGTCAATGTCACATTTTTATAAAACAACACATTCAACTGTTAAAAGACCCATTCAAAAGAATACAATATTTAATACTGCTAGGCCAAAAGCAGTAGTTAATACTGCTAAGCCAAAAGCTGTAATTAATACTGTCAAGGGAAATCATTTTTATGTTGTTAAGGCCTTAGCTTATTGGGTTTGGAAACCAAAGATTAAAGTTTTAGACCATGTTTCTAAACATGAAAGTGCATCAATCACCCTTAAAAAGTTTGATTATGTTGATGCACAAGGCAGATCCAAGTCAGTGATGGCTTGGGTCCCCAAAAGAAACTGATTTTCTTACCTTATGTGCAGGACAATCCATAGGTGGATTTACAGGATCAAGGAGTGATTGATAGTGGATGCTCAAGGCACATGACATGGAACATGTCCTATCTTACAGACTATGAAGAAATTGATGGAGGATATGTTGCTTTTGGGAGTAACCCCAAAGGAGGGAAAATCACAGGCAAATGTACAATTAGAAGTGGTAAACTAGATTTTGAGAATGTGTATTTTGTGAGAGAGTTAAAGCTTAATCCCTTTAGTGTCTTACAAATGTGTGACACAAAGAATAGTGTTCTCTTTAATGACACTGAATGTATAGTCTTATCTCCAGACTTTAAGTTAATTGATGAAAGTCAAGTTTTACTTAAAGTTCCTAAAAAGGATAATATATACAGTGTTAATTTAGAGAACATAGTTCCTAAAGGAGGTTTAACTTGTCTCTTTGCAAAAGCCACATCTGATGAATCTAAACTTTGGCATAGAAGGCTAGGTCACATGAATTTTAAAACAATGAACAAATTGGTAAAGGGAAATCTTTTCAGAGGTTTACCTTCAAAACTTTTTGTAAATGATCAAATCTGTGTTGCTTGTCAAAAGGTAAAGCAGCACAGAGCCTCTTGTAAGTCCAAAAAGGAGAACTCAACCAGTCAACCTTTACATATGTTGCATATGGATTTGTTTGGTCCAACATTTGTAAAAAGTTTAATGAAGAAAATGTATTGTCTGGTTGTCACAGATGATTTTAGTAGGTTTACTTGAGTTTTTTTTCTAGCTACTAAGGATGAGACTAATGGCATTCTTAAGTCTTTTATAACTAGGATAGAAAATCTAGTGGATCATAAGGTTAAAGTGATAAGATGTGACAATGGAACTAAGTTCAAGAATAGAGAGATGAATCAGTTTTGTGAGATGAAGGGTATTATGAGACAGTATTGTGTAGCTAGAACTCCTCAACAAAATGGTGTAGCTGAGAGGAGATATAGGACATTAATTGAGGCTGCTAGGACTATGCTAGCTAATTCTAAGTTACCAACTACTTTTTGGGCTGAAGCAGTTAGTACTGCTTACTATGTGCAAAATAGAGTGTTAGTTGTTAAGCCTCATAACAAGACCCCATATGAACTTTTTCATGGTAGAACACCAACTTTAAGTTTTATGAGACCATTTGGGTGTCCTGTTACTATTCTCAATACCATAGATCACTTAGGCAAATTTGATGGTAAGGCTGATGAAGGTTTCTTTGTTGGATACTCCCTGAATAGTAAAGCTTTTAGAGTATTCAATAGTAGAACAAGGATAGTGGAAGAGAACTTGCATATTAGGTTTAGTGAGAGTACACCTAATGTTGTAGGCAGTGGACCAGATTGGCTATTTGATATTGATGCACTAACAAGAACAATGAATTATGAGCCAGTTGCTGCAGGTACAAAGTCTAATGGTTTTGCAGGTACAAAAGCTAATAATGATGCAAGTCAAGCTAGAAAGGAGACTGAACTTGCAAAAGATTATATTCTGCTACCATTATTGACTGCTGATCCACCATTCTCAACCCAAGATCCAAAGAGTTCTCAAGAAGATGAAGTCAAAACTTCAAGTGATAATGAAGGTTCAAGTGATGATGAAAAGAAGGATGATGAAAGTTCAAGTAAAGAAAGTGGATGTCATGATCAAAAGAAGGATGATAATGTTAATAGCATTAACAACACTAACAATGTTAATACTGTTAGTTCAACTGTTAATGTTGCTCGCATAGAAGACAATACTTTTGATGATAAAGACTGCAGTAAATTTCAACATGATCCACAAATGCATGTATTGGAAGAAAAATGGAATGACAGTGATGCAGAAGATGCTGGTAAAGAGGCTGACATAGGAAATTTAGATCCAACAATTCCAGTAAGTCCTATTCCAACCACAAGAATTCATAAGTATCATTCTCTTGAACAAGTGATTGAAGATGTACAATCTGCTGTACAAACAAGGAAGATGACCAAGGATTTGAAGGAACAAGGGCTCTTTGTTAGAACTCTTAAACAAAGAAACAATCATAAAGATCTTCAAAATTGTTTGTTTGCTTGATTTTTATAACAAGTGGAACCCAAAAAGACAATTCAAGCATTGACTGATTCAAGTTGGGTAGAGGCTATGCAGGAAGAACTTCTACAATTCAAGTTGCAAGAAGTTTGGACCTTGGTAGATTTACCTAATGGAAAAAGAGCTATGGGTATAAAATGGGTTTTTAGGAATAAGAAGGATGAAAGAGGGATTGTGATAAGAAACAAAGCAAGATTGGTAGCTCAAGGGTACACACAAGAAGAAGGGGTTGACTATGATGAAGTCTTTGCCCCAGTTACAAGAATTAAAGCAATTAGGCTATTCCTACCTTATGCTTCCTTTAAAGATTTTGTGGTGTATCAAATGGATGTCAAGAGTGCTTTTCTCTATGGGAAGATTGAAGAAGAAGTGTATGTTTGTCAACCACCAGGATTTGAAGATTCAGACTTTCCTGATAAAGTATACAAGGTTGAAAAAGCACTTTATGGATTACATCAAGCTCCTAGAGCTTGGTATGAAACCTTGTCAACATATTTGTTGGACAATGGGTTTCAAAGAGGGAAGATTGACAAGACTTTGTTCATCAGAAGACACAAAGGTGATATCTTGCTTGTTCAAGTATATGTGGATGATATCATCTTTGGTTCAACAAATAAGGAGTTATGCATTGAATTTGAGAAGTTGATGCATGAGAAGTTTCAGATGAGTTCTATGGGAGAACTTACATTCTTCTTGGGATTACAAGTAAAGCAGAAGAAGGAAGACATATTTATGAGTCAAGATAAGTATGTTGCTGAAATCTTAAAGAAGTTTGGGTATACAGATGTCAAGACTGCAAGTACACCAATGGAAACTTCAAAGCCTCTGCTCAAAGATGAAGATGGTGAAGAAGTTGATGTTCATCTATATAGATCAATGATTGGTTCATTGATGTATCTTACATCTTCAAGACCTGACATTATGTTTGTAGTGTGTGCATGTGCTAGATACCAAGTTACTCCAAAAGTTTCACACCTTCATGCTGTGAAAATTTTTTAGGTACATGAAAGGTCAACCAAAATTGAGCCTTTGGTGTCCAAAAGATTATCCTTTTGATTTAGTAGCATACACTGATAGTGATTATGCTGGAGCAAGCTTGTATAGGAAGTCTACAACAGGAGGTTGTCAATTTTTTTGGTGTAGATTGATCTCGTGGCAGTGCAAGAAACAGACTGTGGTAGCAAATTCTACAACAGAAGCTGAATATGTGGCTGCTTCAAGTTGCTATGGGCAAGTGCTTTGGATTCAGAATCAACTACTTGATTATGGGTACAATTTTATGCATACCAAAATTTTTATTGACAATAACTGTACTATGTGCATAATTAAAAATCCTGTTTTTCATTCAAAAACAAAGCATATAGAGATCAGACATCATTTTATAAGAGATTGCAATGAAAAGAAATTGATTCAAATGGTTAAGATTCATACTGGTAAGAATGTTGTAGATTTGCTTACAAAAGCTTTTGATGTAAGTAGATTTTAATATTTGATTGCCAGTATAGGAATGCTAACTCTTTAAAATCTCTTATCTCTTTATGTTTTTGTAAAATTTTGTATGAATTAGTACTGTTATTTAAGTCAATAAGTGTTTCTGCTGTTAAGTATAATTAGTACTTCTGGTTATACTTAATACTGTTGAGTTTCTATTGTCTGTTATACTTAATGTTGTTAATAAAACCACAAAAACACAAGGTAGAGAATATGTTTGTTTGGTTTTTGGACTAACATTTTGCAGGAATAGCAAATAAAAGTGTTAGATTGGTGTGGAATTGGAGTTAGTGCTGGTGCCTCAGAATTACTATTGCTAGGCATAAGTTAATGCTGCTAGGCATAACTTAGTACTGCTAAGGTTACAACTGCTGGTTTGTTCAAGGGACTGTTTCATAAATTATTCGATTAAGGGTTTATATTCACCAATAATTCAGTTTAATCGATTTCATTCGCATAATACTCTCTCGAAACAAACCCTAACTCTCTCATTATCATCTAATCGCAAAAACCCACCATCAATCACAACAATGTCGAACCTAACCTTTTCTGATACTCACAATATGATCGTGTTTTTACAAAAACCCAAAGAAAGCGAAGGATTTGCAGAAATCATTGATTTCTTGAATGCACACCCCATTAGGTATGCATTAACTGTAAGTCCTACCATATATATTTCCCATATTGAACAGTTTTGGTCTACTGCTAAGGTCAAAACACTCAATGAGGAAGTACAAATTCATGCCGTTGTAGATGGCCAGGAAATCATCATTACTGAAACGTCTGTTAGGAGAAATCTTCGCCTAGCAGATGATGGAGGTATTGAGTGTTTCCTAAACTCTACTATTTTTGAAAACCTTGCATTGATGAGGTATGAGAGGCAGTCTGACAAACTCACTTTTTATAAAGCCTTCTTCTCCCCTCAATGGAAGTTCCTTATCCATACTATTTTACAATGCTTAAGTCCAAAAACAACTTCTTGGAATGAGTTTGTTGGGATTTAAAGTTTCCACATGATATTGCTGCTCTATGATGTTAAGACCGCTCTTGGAATTCAAAGATAAATGTTCTAAGTGTTTAAGACTGTTGGTGTAAAGATAAGACTGCTAGTAGAAGTTACTACTGCTGAAGAACTTCAAGGGATATACACTAAGTAGTTAGTGCTGCTAGTACAAAGTTAGTACTGCTAGTACTAAGTTACAACTGCTGAAGAGTTAATGCTGCCAGAGTAAAGATTAAGACTGCTAGAGTTAAAGTTAAGACTGCTGAAGTGTTAGAGTCGGTTTCTTATGTATAGTATGTTTAGATAAATATAGAAAAGATATTGAAAAGATCTATCTTGTAGAGAAAGTTATTGTAAGCCGACTATGACTCCTTAGTCTATAAAAGGAGGTCCTAGGGCATTGAGATAGATATGTTATTTTGATAGAATCGATTAGCTTCAAGGTTGTAAACCCTAATACTTTTGAGTATTCGTATTAGTAATAATATTGAAGCTTTGTTTGTTAAAACTGTTTTGTTCATGTGTTACTGTTTCCTTAAAGTTCTTCTTAAGATTAAGGTTTAGATTCTGCATAAACTTTAATATATTCCAAGACAATTTCTATACTAGTTGTGTTAGATTTATCTAACATAGCTAAACCTTTACAAGCTAAGGGAATTCGATCAAGTGTATAACTTGGATCAACAAGTGGTATCAGAGCTTGTGATCTAGAAGCTGTGATCAAGAAGAACCTGTTTTAATACATAAGATCTTACTGGAAGACATGGATTCAGAGTCTGCACATATGGTGGCTGCATCAAAGGTACCAATGCTCAAGCCTGGTGAGTTTGAGATCTGGAGAATGAGGATTGAGCAGTATATTCAGATGATTGACTATTCTCTATGGGAGGTCATAGAGACTGGTAATACCTTGACAAAAGCAACAACATCTCATGTTGGTGTTGTGACTATTTTGCCTATTAAAACTGCTGAAGACAAGGCACAAAGAAGACTAGAGGTAAAGGCAAGAAGCACTCTTATGATGGGCATTCCTAATGAACATCAATTGACATTTAATTCTATCAAGGATGCTAAGTCATTGTTAGAAGCTATTGAGAAGAGATTTGGAGGGAATGCTCCTACTAAGAAGACCAAGAAGAGTATCTTGAAGCAATAGTATGAGAACTTTTCTGCTCCAAGTACTGAGATGCTTGATCAAACCTTTGACAGGCTTCAGAAGCTTGTAAGTCAATTAGAGCTTTTGGGTGAAAGTATTTCCCAAGAAGACATTAATCAAAAGCTGATGAGGAGTTTGTCACCAGAATGGAACACACATGCTGTGGTGTGGAGAAACAAAACTGATCTGGATACAATGAGCATAGATGACCTTTACAACAATCTGAAAGTGTATGAACCAGAAGGTCAAAGGGAAGTCCAACTCAAGCTCAAGCTCACAAAACATGGATTTTGTGTCCTCCTCCAATAACAGTTATGCCAGTCCTAGTGAAGCAGTTAGTACTGCTTATGGAGTTACTACTGCTATCACTCAAGTTAATGCTGCTAGTTTTACAAACATTAACAACATGAGTGATGCTGTTACCTATGCATTCCTGGCTAGCCAACCTAATAGTTCTCAAATTGTACATGAGGACTTGGAACAAATTCATCCAGATGACTTAGAAGAAATGGATTTGAAGTAGCAGGTGGCTATGTTAACTATGAGGGCAAGAAGATTCTTGAAGAATACCGGAAGGAAGCTCACAGTTAATGGCAATGAAAATATGGGGTTTGATAAGTCCAAGGTGGAGTGCTACAACTGTCAGCGGAAGGGACACTTTGCTAGAGAATGTAGAGCTCCAAGGAACCAAGACAACATGAGTAAGGAAGGCTCAAGAAGGACTGTACCAGTGGAAATACCTTCTTCAATAACCTTGGTGTCTTATGATGGTCTTGGTGGCTATGATTGGAGTGATCAAGCTGAAGAAGGACCCAACTATGCACTTATGGCCTATTCATCTTCATCTTCAAGTTCTGACTCTGAGGTATCAAATGATTCTGGTTGTTCTTATAAATCTTGTTTAGATACTGTTGAGTCACTTAAAGCTCAGAATAATAAACTAGTAGAAGATTTAAAGAAATCTGAGTTACATAATAGAGTGTGTAGAACAAAGACTTGAATTTTATAAGAAGATTGAGGCCGAGTATGTAGAAAAGGTTAATGTTTTAGAAGGTGAACTTTTTGTAAAAGAAACAATTATTACAGAGCTTTGGGAAAGGCTTGAAAAAGCTCAAAAAGAAAAAGATGTAGTTCAACAGGAAAAAGAAAGCATTCAATTTAATGTGGAAAGATATGAACATGCATCTGAAAGTGTTAACAAGATTGTAGAGTGTCAAATTGTTAACAAGTGCAAGAATGGTATAGGCTATAAAACAGTTGCACCTCCCATTACAGGAAAGTTTGTGCCTCCAACTGCTGACTTATCTTTTACTGGTCTAGATGAGTTTAAAGAGCCTGTATGTGAGAATAGTAAACCTAAGATTAGTGAGGAAAAGCCTAAGATTGATAGGAAGTACACTAATGCACCAATTATTGAAGATTAGGTGTCAGATTATGAGGATCAGGTTGTGTCTACACCTCAGGTTGAAAGTAAAATAGTTAGATCTAGTGTTGAAAAGATAAAGTTTGTTAAACCTAATTCACAAGGTCAAAATGCTAGGAGAACTGTTAATCAAGATGAGCAACCTAGGCAGAACATTAACAGCCCTAGAAGAGGAAATCAAAGGAACTGGAATGGCACGATGTCTCAAAGATTAGGAAGTAATTTTGAGATGATTAAAAAGGCTTGTTATGTGTGTGGTAGTTTTGACCATCTGCAGTATAATTGTTGTTACCATCAAAACAAATTTCAAAATCAAAAGATGGTACAACCTGTTTGGAACAATGCTAAAAGGGTGAACCACCAAAATTTTGCAAAAAAGACTCACCCTAATGCTAAAAAGAACTTTGTTCCAAGAGCAGTACTAATGAGGTCTGGTCTAGTATCACTTAATACTGCTAGAAAAAACTTTTCAAAATCAGCAGTATTGGCTAATACTGCTATACAATTTAATACAGCTCACACCAAAACAACAGTGAATGTTGCTAACTCAATGTCCCATTTTTCAAATACAGCACATCTGTAAAACCCTAAAATCCGTAATCACATTCTTTTTTACTGGGAAATTTGGATTTTAATCAGGTTTGATATTTAACTTCTTACATTTAAATTATAGGTTATAAATATAAGTCCTACACTTTACATTATAAGTTAAATGTCTAAATAAAACCTAAATAGATTGGAGTATTAAATAAATTCGGTTTACATTTTATGGTATGCAATCTTGAACCGAAACTTATGCCATCTCCTACTCCTATCACATGTCTAAATGAGGAAATCCTATAATCATATTCAATTTTAACTTAAATAAGAGATGTGGTCTTCCAAAATTATAGCATAAATCACGGGCAAACAACCTATAATCTCGAACCAAACTTTCGTCATCAATATTTTAATGTGCACTCTTCACACGTTTTATAATAAAAATCTTTCTTTCTCCACTCAAAACTTAAATAAGACTCGCACATGTACGTTTAATCATGTATAAGTGATCCGTGCTAAAGTATATATAAATAATATCAGACGGATATGCGTGAAACGCGGGAAATGACAAATCAACCTTTTAGGAAAAAGGTTAACTTACAAAACCCGTGAATACGATATGTGTGATACCGGGCAAGTGATTACCCGGGTCGTGTCCCAGCGAGGTGTGAATCGAGGATTTCGTTATCGGTTTGGAATTAAAGTACTTGAAGATTGGATTTTGGATTTTTTGTGTTTTCTACTTCTAATAAAGATATGGAAAGTGAATTTACAAAGAGAATAAAGCAAACATCACAATTACACTAAAAATGCAAATCGGGAATTCCAAAAACGAGCTTAAAAACTAAAATCTTTGAAAATTAACCCTACAAGTTCAAATTTATTTTTCCTAAGTCCTAAATTATAAAAGAAAACTTTAGAAAAAAGAATTATATTTTTTTGAGTTTTATATTTTTTATTATGAATTAAAAACAGAATTTAAAAGAAAAATAGTAAATGAAAATGGAAAAGTATGAAAAATTCCAGAAAACTACTTAATTATAATCAGAATCTATGAAAAATAAAAGTGGGTTAACTGCTTATTGGGATAAGCAATTAATAAGCAAAATGAAGAATAAGCTTAAAAGGGAAAAACAAGGATAAATAAAAAAGTGGGTAAGAGTTATCCTGAAAAAAACCCTAGGGCAGTTGGTTTGTGTGTGGGTGTGTGAGCTAGAGGTACCAGGTTCGAACCTGGCCTCTGGCTTTTTGCTTGTTATTTTTTTTTGATTTTTCTTTTTGAATACTTAATAAGCACAAGGATATTAGCAACTTTGGTAAAAGAGATTATTTTTGAACACCCAAAATAAGCTCAGAATGGGCTGTTGAAAGCTGATCAGTGGAATAAAAAGGGAAACAACCCAAGGCTATTGACTGATAACTGTTAAGCTATGAATAAGCTAATGATGAACTACATAAGCTAAGATGTACTGATAATAAGCCAAGTATCAAATAAGAGAAGCTGAATAAGCTACAAAAACTAGCAAATAAGCACTGAACAAAACATAATAAGCCATAATGATTACTGATGGACAGAACAAGAGCAGGGCAAAATTAGGTCTTGCAGGACTTTTCCAACTTATTTTTAAGCACTCAAACTAGTTTCAAATTGCAAAAACTCAGTTGATTTATGAAGATTAGCTACTAGACTATCCAGAAAACCATTTTTTATACACTTTCAAAACCTTAAGATGATTCAAAATGCCCCATGAACACACCTGTGCAGACAGAAACTAGCCAAAACTTGACTTTTTCTAAGAACCACTAAGTTGACTTTTATGAACTTTGATTGATCCTAAATGACTGAGAATGATAAAATAAGCTAAGTTTAGACCTGATTAAGCTAGCTAAACTAATGTTGAATCTATCTTGATGATTTTGAAACTCATACCAACTGTTCTGATCACTCAAGTAAACCTTTAAGCTAATTTTGACTTTTTGGTAAAAGACCTATGGATATTATGGTTTAACTACTCTATACTAACCTAATGTGACTTAACTAATCTAGATTTGACTTTAAACACAGGTTTAAACACAGAGTTTAGGGTAAATCCAAACACCCCTATATCAAGTCTGTTTTGAACTTTTGAAATACAAATCAATGACTTAGGCCATGACATCTCAAAACCACTTTACACTAACTCAAATAAGGCTGAATTAAGCACAGTTCCACAGATTTAAACAACAATTCACAATTTTAAGCATACAAAGCAATGATGACAGATTTTTTAAACAGTTTTGAGAAAAAAGAGTAAACAAGCTAGAAACTGATAGTAACTACTTAATAAGCTAATAACATGATGTAAACAAGCTATAAGAACAGTAATAAGCTAATTCTAACAGAATTACACAATTAATCTAAGATATGCAATTTTTAAGCTAAAATGAGGAATTAGAACTTACTTGTTCCCTAGCTAAACAAGGGTACCAAGTAAATGGCAGCTACAAGCTCCCAGCTTATCTCAGATAAGCTGGGTAAAGTCCATCTGGCCCCATCCATTGCAGGCCACTTCCAATGCTTTCCATAGTCTAATGCAAAGGTTGACTTTCATTGATTTTTTGGGTTTATTGGACTTTAACTGGTTTAACACTAATAAAAGCTTATAAAAAGCTTAAGAGAGCTTTTATAAGCTTTTGGAAACAAAAAAGAAACTTTTACAATCACCACTTAACTTAAATTGAATTAACAGGAAGCCTTTTAAAATGAAAATTTCATTAACCTCAAAAGATGATACAATACTGAGTATATTAACAACTAATGAACTTAAACAAACTTAAACTAATTACTGAAACTTAAATTTCCATTAATTAAAATATTACACTAAAAATACGACTTAAAACTAATTTCTCCTTCCAAAATTGGCTACAATGGATGCCTATTTATACTAAAATGATGCTGGGAATATCCTCATGTCCTCTCCTCAACACATTCTGACCCTTGGATTTGCTTGAAATCATCTCAGCCATTAAAATAGATTTTGGCGCCAAAATGGTTTTAGTGGGTTACCCACTTGGTACTGGTAAACTTGTGATGTTGGAGAAGCATTAAATGCTTTGGAATGGGTAGGTGGAGTGTAGAAGGAGGGATGAGCAGGGTGAGGGGGAGGGTTGGTTTGTCAGGAGGAAAATGGTGGGTTGTGGGTGGTATTAGTTTAGGCGGGTTTGTGGGTTTGACTTTGGTCAAATCTGGTTTTGGCTACGGGAAAGAAACGGGTTGGGTTATGGTGTGTGTGGGTTTGGGTTATTTGTTTGGGCTGGAAATGGGTTGGCTGGGTTTAGTTTTTAGGATATGGGTTTTTAATTATTTTGGATTTAAGGGATAAGGGTTTTATTTGGTTTATGGGATTAAACTTGAAATGGGATAAGTTTTAGGGATTAATGTTGCCAAGTTTGAAAGCTGAGGGACCTCTTATGCCAACTTCTGAAAATTATTCCAAGGGCCAATTCTATCATTTTGATTATCTTGAGGGTTGACATTTGACACTTGAACAAATTTCTTGGTCCAAACTCATAAATCCTTTTCCCGGCTTCGGTTCTTCACGACTTTCCACTCTTGTGCTCGGTTTTTTGCCTGTTTTGCCTCGTTTTCAATCCTTTTGTACCTGAAAGATATAAAACACAAACCAAGGATATCTGCAGTATAATCTGGGTGTTTTTGGTCATTTTTACGTCTTTTATGGGTATAAAATGATGAGTATTTACACACTCATCAATCCCCCACACTAAACTATTGCTAGTCCCTAGCAATCCGATCATATGAAGTAATGAAAGGATCAAAAGAATACCAAGGATACCCCGTTTTGACTTTTTATTTGATGCAAGAAATTTAAACTAAAACAAAAATAAACACAATGCTTGATTTTCAAAAATGGTATCATGGAACGGGATTCACACAAAATGGGTGTCTCCAGGGAATTGAAATTGTCATCCTCTTTTTAATACTCCCAACAAAGCTTAAACTCAATGTGCAAACATTTTTGTAAAATGCCAACGCTACTTATACTAATAATCTATGTAAGTCGAGACTTAACTTTTCACTCCCATATTTATTATAGTTAGGTGAATGCGCTTGATTTTCAAAATTTTGATCACAAAAATCGACGTTTATATAAAATTTTGACTAATACTAGTTGAAAGATAGATTTAAAATTCACAACAAGCAAGTTTCAAAACTTTATTGCATTTTGCAATATCATTCCATTTTATTTTATTTTTTTTCTTTTCATTTTTTCATCATTTTTCAATTTTTTTTACTTGTGCAACATAAACTAACGGAGTTTCACGGGAACCAAGACCTTACACCTTCCTGGAATAAAGGATCCAAGGGCCGTTACAACGGAGAGTTCCAAGACCTTAACGCCTTTCAGAATTAAGGGTCCAAGGGCCGGTGTAAGAGGGTAGCCAAGACCTAAACGCCTTCCGGGAATAAGGATCCAAGGGCCGATCTTCAACCTTAGCTTTTTAGCACATTTATTTATTACTTAACTTTTTGCAACTTTCAAGCAACGTCTCACTTTCATTTTGCATTATTATGACATATGCTTGTTCCGAAGTTTAAATAAAGCCTTGAACTAGTATTTTTCAAAATCGTATGAAAAAATGATTTTGTGTGTTCAAAAGTTTGAAAATAAGCACTTATTAAATCAGATTAGTTATCTTCTGGGAGGAAAAGCCATAGATTAAATTTTGGTCAAAAACGGGGGTACTAGGGCACTAGAAGGTACATATGTGACAAAATTCGCGAGAATTCCCCCCCACACTTAGAATTGAATATTGCCCTCAATATTCAAAGTACCGGCTATTATGCCGACACTTAGAACGTAAAAAGGTAATACTAATAGCCAAGTGTGGAACAGAAATCTCCATTTTTCACAAAAAAGGTTGAAAAGATATCCCTAGATAAACGTTAGCAAAAAGATCGGATATTGGGCGGCTGGATTGAAAACAGGCGCATCAATCATCACGATCTTTGGGAAATCTGCAAACAAGAGCAAACAACACAAAAAAGCACAGCACAGCAGAGGAATTCCCCCACACTTAGTGTTAGAAAATAGAGAGAAGTCAGAAACATGGGCGTTTACTCATGCAATGCTAATGTTTTTGTTAACCGAGTCACTAGCTTGACTCGACCCCGAATTCATTTGTTCATGGGGAAGCAAGTGGAAGAAACAATCTCCATCGGACTTTCATTCAATGTGTTTGGATAAACATTTGAACATAAGAAAGTTCCACACCGACGAGATACCCACGGTATTTTAATAGTAGAAACTATTAGGGACGATACCGGGGTCAAAGATGGTGTCCTCATTCCCGAAGGAGAAAAGGGAAAGAGAAATCACACCATATGTGATGAAGAGAAGCAAGATTTTTATGATTATCATTAAAAACTCTTCATCATCAAAAACAATTTGGTCTTCAACGGGAGGGGGGGTCGGAATGAAATCTTCAAGAACCAAATCCTTATGATCAATAACATCTCCCCCCACACTAGAGTCATTCTCAATCTCGAAATAAAAATGATCAAATTCCGGCTGAGAGAGTTCACCGGGGAACTCTTCAAAGATAACCGGATCATTTTTATCAAAGAGAAACGAGTCATACTCGGGAAGAGAGATATAAGTATGAGAAGTGGTACTGCCACTACTCGTCTCTTCCAACAGATCGATATCAAAAGAAAAGGCTTCATAAGCCGGGAGAGAAAAATCAGAATGAGAAGTGGGATTGCCACTTCTCTCTTCAGCCGTATCAAAGATAAAACTTTCATATTCGGGAACAAAATCCTCGAGCTCGAGCTCTGGAGGATCTGACGGCTTATCTTCAAAAATAACTTCCTTCGGGGGGAGAAAAAATAACGGTTCATCAAATATCATTTTTTCTAATAACGGAGCATCCCCCCTCCCCCCCCGGATCACCATCGGGCTCAACAATTTCCGGCGAAATTGGAGCATCAAATAAGAACACCTCGAGCTCTTCCATAGATATATCATTTCTCTCAATCGGAGGAGAAGGATGGGAAGAGTCGGAAACAATCTCAATACGACAAACCGATTCCGGAGATGGGACAAGTGGTGTGCTCTTAGAGCTAGCAATTTTCACCACTTCTGTTGTGGTCTCCGATTCTTGTTCATCGTAATCAAAAACACTTTTTACTTCCCCAGCACATTTCTCAAACCATTTGCTTGTGCCAGGGGTAATTTTCATTGCTTTGAGCTCAGCACGTTTGTTTGAAGTACTCTTAACCTCGAATCTTGAAAGTATCGAATCACTTCTTTTGGAAGCAATTACGAGATCAGATTTTTGATTCACCGTAGCAACATTGCATTTGGTTAGAGGTTTAGAGTCTTGATTTATGTTAAACGTGACTTCTTCATTTTCAACACGAATGGTTAACTCTTCAGCATATACATCAATGAGAGCACGACTCGTTCTTAAGAAAGCCCTCCCCAGAATGAGTGGAACTCGAGGATCGGCATCAAAGTCTACCACAACAAAATCAGTGGGAAAGTGGAACTTTCCTACTTTCACAACGACATCCTCAGCTATTCCAAGTGGACGAGTTATAGTACGGTCCGCTAGCTCGAGTGTCATGCAAGTAGATGTAAACTCCGGAAGAGATAATTTCTTCCATACCGAGAGTGGCATAAGGTTAATGCTTGCGCTAAGATCGGCCAAGGCTAAGCACTGAACCATCCCCGAGAAATCACATGGGATTAAAAACTTGCCGGGGTCTCCGAGCTTTTCGGGAAGCTTCTTGAGGATAACCGCCGAGCATTGCTCGTTAAGTGGGGTTTTTGCCATCTCGGACAACTTATCTTTGTTGCTTAACAAACGTTTGAGTGTAGATGCAAACTTGGTCATAAGAACGAGAGCATCTTCGAAGCTTATGTCAAAGTGCAATTCATTGAAGATTTTAAAAAATTTCTCCATTTGTTGATTTGTTTTATCATGGAGCTTTTGTTCATTAAGCCTTGAAGGATATGGAATTGAAGGCTTAGGATTGGTCTTCGGAACATCGGGTTCCGGAATTTGAGATTGGACGACCGGAGGTTGGACGTGTGCGGTATTTCGTGGGCTTGTATTTTGCACTTTGTCCTTTGTCACCTCGGTCTCTCGATTCACTTCCCCGGTGGAGGGGGCATAGGAGTCGAGGGTCCATTATGCGTCTTACCACTTCGAGTGGTGACGGCTTTCAACTCACCTTTCGGGTTGGGAATGGTATTTCCCGGAAGACCTCCCGAAGTTGAAGCTTGATTCATTTGGTTCATGAGGCTAGCAAACATGTTCTCAATTTTACTTTGAGATTGCTCAATTTTATGATTTGTTGTTCTAAGTTCATTTTTGAGCTCATGACCTTGTTTTGTTATTGAGGTTTGAAAATCATTTTTCAAAGTGGTGATTTGATTTTGCATTGACCTCATGTTGGCCTCATTTAACTTGATGTAATTAGCAAGTTCATTTGAGGGACCAACGGGGGCTTAGTAATTAGAAGCTTGAAAGCCTTGATTGAAATTACCCCCTTGGATTGGGTATTGATTTACCGGGGCTTGAAATTGGTTTCGAACATCTTGCCCTCTCGGTTGGTTTTGATTGAATCTATTTGGATTGTTGGGTTGAGAAAATCCGGGTGGTCCACTTTGATTACTAACACGATAGTTCGGGTCAATTTGAGGACGGTATTGGTTACCTCCTTGGTTGTAAGCCCCGGCTACCGCATTAACTTCAAATCGACTACCATCGGTGGCAGTACAATTGTAGTATGCATGAGGACCACCACAAGTGACACAAATTTCTTCCACCGCTTTGACTTGAGTGGGTGAAGAAGTTTGTGGGGAAGATAGTTTCTTTTGCTTGGAAAGAACCAAAGCTTGAATAGCATCCGTGAGTTTTTCAATCTTAGCATCGGTGCTAGAAGTACTCACGTGAGATGAAGAAGGAGAAGCACTACTAACTTGGGAAACAACCGGCTTGCTTCGTGTAGTGCGAACCTTGGACTTATTCTCGATGATGGTTAATGCATCTTTCGTAGTCCGATTCAAGAGATTCCCACCGGCGGCGGCATTAAGAGAATCTTGGTCCGTTTGGTTCAAACCATTATAGAAGGTATCGAGTTGATGTAACTCGGAGAAACCGTGGTGTGGACATTTGCGAAGTAATTCTTTAAAACGATCCCACGCTTCACTAAAGGATTCATCAAATTTTTGAGTGAATTTGGTGATTTCATTTTTAAGGCTTGTGGTTTTAGAAGGGGGAAAGAATTCATTCACAAATTTCGACACCAAATCTTTCCATGTTTCAATAGAACGAGGGGGTTGTTTTTCGAGCCAAATCCGGGCTGCCCCCTCGAGAGAAAAAGGAAAAAGAAGAAGTTTGATAGCGTCTTGAGGAACATTTCGGTATTTGATGGTAGAGGTGATCTTGTTAAACCATCGAATGTGGGAGTGAGGATAGTCCCTCTCAAATCTGAAATATTGACTTGAAGTTACTAAGTTTAGCAACCCCGTTTTAAGCTCAAAGCTATCGGCAACGATTGCCGGAACAACGATAGCATCTCCGTAACCCTCGGTGGGTGCTTGGAGAAGCTCCGACATGGTGCGTTCATCTGCCATTGTGACAATGGGAGGAACGGGAATAGCACGAATCTCGGGTTCGGCTATAGAGGCAGAATGCCTACGATTACGTCTCCGATTACGTCTTCTCGGGGTATGCACGAGTTCACGTAAAGGACTTGTTGACGGAGAAGAACGAGTGCGCATGCACTAAAAACAATTCAATTAAAACAAGACCGAGGCAAAACACAAGTGAACTTAATTCTTAAATCAAACATGTGTACGGTAGCTCTTTGAAAGAAAAACGCACAGGGTGGCGGAGGAGCAAAGGTGGGCAATAAATGCTCTTTAAAAACCCGCTCCTTTCGGTTCGTCAATTTAATGACAAACCTCCTGAAACCTCCGTTAGAGTTTGTTAATCAATCAAAGGTGAGCCGAATTCGAAAGCGACACAAAGGCAAGTTTTATATCTTTTGTTTGGGAACTTATTATGATAATACTCCAAGTTGAGGAATATTATTTTGAGATTGCTTTTATCTTTTATTTTAACACAAGAAAACGGAAAATGTTTTTGTATTTTTGTTTTTTATATGATAATATATATACAAAAGAAAAGAAAAATATTTTTGTATTTTATGGGGTTTATGGAAAACGGGAACTTCACAAGGAAGGATCTCAAGTCACTAATCGTTAAAACCTTTAACAATATTGTCGCAACACAACCTCCCCGGCAGCGGCGCCAAAATTTGATCCGTGCTAAAGTATATATAAATAATATCAGACGGATATGCGTGAAACGCGGGAAATGACAAATCAACCTTTTAGGAAAAAGGTTAACTTACAAAACCCGTGAATACGATATGTGTGATACCGGGCAAGTGATTACCCGGGTCGTGTCCCAGCGAGGTGTGAATCGAGGATTTCGTTATCGGTTTGGAATTAAAGTGCTTGAAGATTGGATTTTGGATTTTTTGTGTTTTCTACTTCTAATAAAGATATGGAAAGTGAATTTACAAAGAGAATAAAGCAAACATCACAATTACACTAAAAACGCAAATCGGGAATTCCAAAAACGAGCTTAAAAACTAAAATCTTTGAAAATTAACCCTACAAGTACAAATTTATTTTTCCTAAGTCCTAAATTATAAAAGAAAACTTTAGAAAAAAGAATTATATTTTTTTGACTTTTATATTTTTTATTATGAATTAAAAACAGAATTTAAAAGAAAAATAAATTAAAAATAGTAAATGAAAATGGAAAATTATGAAAAATTCTAGAAAACTACTTAATTATAATCAGAATCTATGAAAAATAAAAGTGGGTTAACTGCTTATTGGGATAAGCAGTTAATAAGCAAAATGGAGAATAAGCTTAAAAGGGAAAAACAAGGATAATTAAAAAAATGGGTAAGAGTTATCCTGAAAAAGACCCTAGGGCAGTTGGTTTGTGTGTGGGTGTGTGAGCTAGAGGTACCAGGTTCGAACCTAGCCTCTGGCTTTTTGCTTGTTATTTTTTTTTTTTGATTTTTCTTTTTGAATACTTAATAAGCACAAGGATATTAGCAACTTTGGTAAAAGAGATTATTTTTGAACACCCAAAATAAGCTCAGAATGGGCTGTTGAAAGCTGATCAGTGGGATAAAAAGGGAAACAACCCAAGGCTATTGACTGATAACTGTTAAGCTATGAATAAGCTAATGATGAACTACATAAGCTAAGATGTACTGATAATAAGCCAAGTATCAAATAAGAGAAGCTGAATAAGCTACAAAAACTAGCAAATAAGCACTGAACAAAACATAATAAGCCATAATGATTACTGATGGACAGAACAAGAGCAGGGCAAAATTAGGTCTTGCAGGACTTTTCCAACTTATTTTTAAGCACTCAAACTAGTTTCAAATTGCAAAAACTCAGTTGATTTATGAAGATTAGCTACTAGACTATCCAGAAAACCATTTTTTAAACACTTTCAAAACCTTAAGGTGATTCAAAATGCCCCATGAACAGACTTGTGCAGACAGAAACTAGCCAAAACTTGACTTTTTCTAAGAACCACTAAGTTGACTTTTATGAACTTTGATTGATCCTAAATGACTGAGAACGATAATATAAGCTAAGTTTAGACCTAATTAAGCTAGCTAAACTAATGTTGAATCTATCTTGATGATTTTGAAACTCATACCAACTGTTCTGATCAGTCAAGTAAACCTTTAAGCTAATTTTGACTTTTTAGTAAAAGACCTATGGATATTATGGTTTAACTACTCTATACTAACCTAATGTGACTTAACTAATCCAGATTTGACTTTAAACACAGGTTTAAACACAGAGTTTAGGGTAAATCCAAACACCCCTATATCAAGTCTGTTTTGAACTTTTGAACTACAAATCAATGACTTAGGCCATGACATCTCAAAACCACTTTACACTAACTCAAATAAGGCTGAATTATGCACAGTTCCACAGATTTAAACAACAATTCACAATTTTAAGCATACAAAGCAATGATGACAGATTTTTTAAACAGTTTTGAGAAAAAAGAGTAAACAAGCTAGAAACTGATAGTAACTACTTAATAAGCTAATAACATGATGTAAACAAGCTATAAGAACAGTAATAAGCTAATTCTAACAGAATTACACAATTAATCTAAGATATGCAATTTTTAAGCTAAAATGAGGAATTAGAACTTACTTGTTCCCTAGCTAAACAAGGGTACCAAGTAAATTGCAGCTACAAGCTCCTAGCTTATCTCAGATAAGCTGGGTAAAGTCCATCTGGCCCATTCCATTGCAGGCCACTTCCAATGCTTTCCATAGTCTAATGCAAAGGTTGACTTTCATTGATTTTTTGGGTTTATTGGACTTTAACTGGTTTAACACTAATAAAAGCTTATAAAAAGCTTAAGTGAGCTTTTATAAGCTTTTGGAAACAAAAAAGAAACTTTTACAATCACCACTTAACTTAAATTGAATTAACAGGAAGCCTTTTAAAATGAAAATTTCATTAACCTCAAAAGATGATACAATACTGAGTATATTAACAACTAATGAACTTAAACAAACTTAAACTAATTACTGAAACTTAAATTTCCATTAATTAAAATATTACACTAAAAATACGACTTAAAACTAATTTCTCCTTCCAAAATTGGCTACAATGGATGCCTATTTATACTAAAATGATGCTGGAAATATCCTCATGTCCTCTCCTCAACACATTCTGACCCTTGGATTTGCTTGAAATCATCTCAGCCATTAAAATAGATTTTGGCGCCAAAATGGTGTTAGTAGGTTACCCACTTGGTACTGGTAAACTTGTGATGTTGGAGAAGCATTAAATGCTTTGGAATGGGTAGGTGGAGTGTAGAAGGAGGGATAAGCAGGGTGAGGGGGAGGGTTGGTTTGTCAGGAGGAAAATGGTGGGTTGTGGGTGGTATTAGTTTAGTCGGGTTTGTGGGTTTGACTTTGGTCAAATCTGGTTTTGGCTAAGGGAAAGAAACGGGTTGGGTTATGGTGTGTGTGGGTTTGGGTTATTTGTTTGGGCTGGAAATGGGTTGGCTGGGTTTAGTTTTTAGGATATGGGTTTTTAATTATTTTGGATTTAAGGGATAAGGGTTTTATTTGGTTTATGGGATTAAACTTGAAATGGGATAAGTTTTAGGGATTAATGTTGCCAAGTTTGAAAGCTGAGGGACCTCTTATGCCAACTTCTGAAAATTATTCCAAGGGCCAATTCTATCATTTTGATAATCTTGAGGGTTGACATTTGACACTTGAACAAATTTCTTGGTCCAAACTCATAAATCCTTTTCCCGGCTTCGGTTCTTCACGACTTTCCACTCTTGTGCTCGGTTTTTTGCCTGTTTTGCCTCGTTTTCAATCCTTTTGTACCTGAAACATATAAAACACAAACCAAGGATATCTGCAGTATAATCTGTGTGTTTTTGGTCATTTTTGCGTCTTTTATGGGTATAAAATGATGAGTATTTACACACTCATCAATAAGCAAAACCAAACCGATCAAGGTATCCCCATTCTTACCACTTCACACGTTTTGGCCAAGATACACCTTATCAATATACATGTTTAGCCAAGATATAGTCTTATCAATATACACGCTATCCTCTTAGTCGATCACAGATAACACATATTTTGATATATATCACGTATCCTTTTCATCACATCATCATTCCAAATAAAAGTTAAACCTTGTTACGTTAAACCTTGTTCGAGTTTGGAATTTAAGTGTGAATGAGTTACAGGTTCGATTGTGTCTAGTTTTACCTTCGCATTCATTTTCTTGTTTCGGCTTAAATCTTATGTCGTTGAATCATAGTGTTCGTTTGAAGTTTTGGGTTCGTGGCTGGTAGTTGTTTCGGTCTCATTCGTTGGGGGTGTTTAGCTCGTGACTTAGACTCGGTTCGCTGTGGTGTACGATGGGGTTGTGGGTTTCGATCGTGTATCTAGTTGCATCTTCGAGTTTGTGTCCTCGTTTCGGGTTCGACCTCGAATTCAGCCTATACTCGTTTTGGCTTGGAGGTAATCATTCGTGAACCATAAATTATATCCCTCGTTATATAACTTGTGACACCATAAATATAAAATTTAATACAATACGCTATATCAAGGTTTCATATAACGTGTTAGCAATGGCATGAATGATTTTTAAAAGTGATTAGGAAGGTTATATACTGAAACAACGATTATAGTTTAGAGCATGCATGCAAAGAAGAACAAATAGAATGATTTTTAAAAGTGATTCCGTTAATAGAAGAGCAAATAGAAGGATTTATATACTAAAACAACGATTATAGATTAGTAATGGCATGAATGATTTTTTTTTAAAAGTGTTAGCATGCATGACTATATACATTTGGGTCTCAAATAAATCATTTAATGTGATTCGAAAGGTAATTAGGGAGAGGTCTTTGTTAACTACATATTAAAAGACGACTGCATTTTTTTAATGAGATTGGAACTGAACATGTAAAACGAAGACGGATATGGTTCTTCGGTGGTCTTCTAATAAACTTTATGATTTTAAGTCCTTTTAATATCATTCTCATTCTCATATATATATGTATAAACTAAGAATATGATTATGTCCACATTTGAGAAAAGGCTAGTGCATATTAAGTAATATTTACATTTGTAAAATCAAGGACCGTCCCATGGTTTAACAAAAGCTCATATGACTAAATATTGTTTAGAACATGCATGCAAAGAAGTAATATATTAACAAAATATATAAGCCTTGTGAATATTGGAATTTAATATGACCTGTGTAAATGGAATATATAATTGGGAATATGTGTTAAACCATCATAGGCATAAATAATATATGGTTCTCTCGTTATTAATTAGCGACTCGTAACTCTATGTAGATCATTGGACCGGTAAATATATTTGAGACGTTGTCTAGCGTCGGGTTTGGCTAGCTAAGGTACGGATATTCTGACCTTATCTTTAAGGTTTCCTTTGTGACTTACAACCTTTGATATGAACCATAGTTATGAACCTTCATTATGAACCTTTGATATGAACCTCGCTATGAACTTTTGGACATGAACCTTTGCTATAAACCCTTGATGTGATTATGATGGCTCTTATTATGTATTCTGTATCTGTATCATTAGTCATGGGGGTTCCATGACCATGTCATTGATGCACTAATGGCATGACTCTAGGGTGGTTGAGTGATGTTCCAACCCGTCCCTTTTATTTTATATTATGTATGGCCACGATGATTATGATTTTCTGCAGGGGCGTATGGATGCATCCTAGATCTGGATCTGTATCTGTTATATATATATTGTATCTGGTGTATGGTGATTGTGTGCAATACACGCCATACACACATGGGAGTTCGCTACTCCATTTATATTACTTAAGAGGTCTCCTTTTTTTTTTTTTTTTTTTTTTTTTTTTTTTTTTTTTTTTTAATTTATGAGAAGTAAAGACTGTGTTATGTTTTCGAGCCAATGGTATTATGATTCTGTTTATGCAGGCGACTGCATAGATTCCTATTACTTAACCTATACACTATGTTACTTATGTTTCCCCATTGTACTTCATTTGAACTTCACATTTATATTTCTGTTTTCTATTATCATATATCCGTTCACTGGGCTTTTTAAGCTCAACCGCATTTCTTTTCACCGTGGCAGGTTTTAGAGGGAAGCTGGGATATGAGTGAAGAGTGCATAAGAGCTTTTAGAGGACTACACCTTTGATAGCTACCTTGGATTAGAGTTGACTTGGAGATTTTCATTACTAGACTTAATCCTTGTATTTCATTTACCTTAGATTTCATTTGTAACCTTTGAATTTAATTGTATTATTAAAGTCTTCCACTTGTGTATGTTCTGTTTGACACCATGAATGTGATATCTTAACCCTTGTCGGGTTGGGGTGTTACAATTATGGTATCAGAGACCAGGCTGCGACTTGTAGTACATAAAACCTTGACCTGTGAAGTTTGGACCCTTAGGCTTCCACTGTAAGAGCTTATAAGACAACCCTTGAAGTTTTGCCTTAGGTTTTCCCTATAGAAACTTTAGTTATGACCGGTGAGGATTGGGTAGATTATGCGATAAGACTTTGATTATTTATCTTTCTTCCGCGCCACTCTGATTTATGCCTCTGCTTTCAATTAGGCTCTTATAAAACCATTCGTTCCGGAGACTTAGGAAATTTAGACAGATACGCAATATAAGTTTAGTGATCACATAAGTTTAGAATGCTTTGAGACTTTTGTAGTAATGTCTTACAGGTTTCACTCTCTGATGTGATCGCATTCTTTGAGTTTCGATCTCCGATTCGTTTATGATTCGTTTGGATACCTTTTCATTCATTCAGAGAATTCGTATATGTATGAATCCGATATGTTCGACACATTCTGTAGTTTCCATTGCTTTTGCTAAGCAAATTAAGGTCCCCTCTGCACTATTAGAATCTGCTTCACTCATTTCTATTCCTATGAGAAAACTTGTGATTATCCGTCACGAGTATCGAAATTATCCAGTATGTTTTGAAGGTATTGGAAGATAAGTTCGTTCTTCTAATCTGCTCCCTTTGGGAATGTTTAATTCGATGTTATTTTGAATATGGATTTGTTGACTAAGCATCGAGATGCTAACAACAGTCATATTAAATTTGTAATATTTGGCGATTTGAGAAACTCGAACTCTGTACCATGGGTCCCAACCTGGTAAATAATTATGATCTCACCTGTTTTAAAAATTCGTACGTTAATCTGTCGCGGTTGTGAAGATATTTCGTTTGAAACTCGACTCGAGAGTTATTCGGTTGTTTGAAATTTTCGTAATGAATTCCTAAATAAACTATCAAGATTTCCATCTGAGTGTGATCTTGTTCTGATCTGGTTATGAAGTTTGTTTAGTCACGACTCGAGGTAAACTACGATTGCAATAAAGGCATGTGTATATGATGCAAGTATTATGACGCCTGGCCAACGTGATAATAGTTACATCATATAACTTGAACTTATTGGGATCATAGGATGTCTTGAGAGGTGCCTGAGATCAGTAAGTTGGTTGATTCAGAAACTCTATCCGTATAAGAGCAATGTTTTTCCTAATTCTGAAACTCCGTATCTTATAACATCGGTTGAATGGAAAGAATTGAAGGACCAGCTTTTAGAAAGTGGTTTTATCCGTTTGAGTGTGTATCCGTGGTGTACCCAAGTTGTATTCATGAAGAAGGAAGATGATAGCATGAAGTTGTGTAGTGATCCCGGGAAGCTGAATAGTATTGTGGTTAGAACCGTTATCCGTTACCTCGAACCGACGATTTGATTAATCAACTCCAGAGTGTGAAGTTTTCCCAATGATGAATTTTAGATCTGATTATTTTTCAGTTATGCTTAAAGGAGCGAGATGTTCCAAGAATTGCTTTCCGTATTCATTTTGATCTCTATGAGTATTGTGATGCCAATCGTATTGGCTACTGCTCCGACTATTCCTATGAACTTGATGAATCATTTCTTTTATGAATACTTGGACAATTTGTCATAGTATGACATATTGGTAGATTCAGAGACGAAAGAGAAACACGGAAATCATTTTCGTATATTGTGTTGGGGTTTCTACGTCAGAGGAAGCTGTTGGGAATAAAATGTTCAAGTCAAAGAGCTTGCCAGATGAAGTATTATGTAACACCCCAACCCGGCAAGGGTAAAGATGTCACGTTAATGGTTTCATATCAGATCAAACAAAGCATACTTCAATAGTAATACAATAAAATGTCAAAGGTTACAAATGAAATACTAACATTATAAGGTTAAGAATGAAACAAAACTAAATACTAAGTCTGCAAATGCAATCCTTCTAATGACTTCTACTTCAGAATAACTATCAAGGTCTTCTAAGTCCAAAAGTCTCTTCACTCATACCCAAACCCGTCGTCCTGCTTATAACCTGCCGCACACGAAAAGAAAACGTGCGGCTGAGCTTAAAAAGCCCAGTGAACAGATATAACGATAATAAACAGAAATAGAGAATAGTACAGAATAACAGAAACAAAGGTCAAACAGATGTAATATGGTTCAAGGGATAAGTCAATGAATAAGTATAAGGGAAAGAGAAAGGGATAGTAATCCACCACGAGCCCATAAACAGATCATATAGAGGGGAGACCTCTCAGATAATCAGATAATATGAGGGGTGTCCTCATTCTTCAAATGGAGTAACCAGCTCCCAGACAAATATGTGAAAGGCATGTATTGCACACAGTACCAGTCACCAGAACAGAAATCATATCATATATAGATTAAATCCACTAAACAGAACAGATCTAGGATGCATCCATACGCCCCTACCCAATCACATGCAGACCAAAACAAAGGGACGGTGTAACCAAATCACTAGGGCTACACACTAGTCATGCCAGTGGTGCATCACAGACACGGCCATGTTACCTTCATGGCTAGGGTCACAAATTTTGGCTCGGGTATCAAACTAAGAGTCAGATATCATATCAGATCAGAGTGTCATATCACAAGTTTCAATATCAGAAGGTCAACATCAGAAGGTCAATATCAGAAGGTCAACATCAGAAGGTCAATATCAAAGTTCCATAGTAACAGTTCATTTAAAAAGGTTTCTAATTACGAGTCCATTTAAAACTATCTTTTAGATGACGGTTTTCATAAAAATGATCCTTCAGAGTAGTTTTCATAAAATGATATTTCAAAAGGTTTTTCGTAAAGATAGTCTTTTAAACTAGTTTTTATAAGGGTTAATAAAATCCCAATTAAAAGAGTATTGTATCAAAATTTGCAGACATCATTCTAAAATAGCTTTTCCTCAAATCATTTTCCAGGTCAGAATTAAAAGGTTTCCATAGCCCAAGTTCATATCATAGGTCATACCGGAGGGAGTCATAGCAAAGGTATCAAATCAGAGGCTAAACAGATCAGAACATGAAAGAGATCATAGGAAACCTTACAGAGAAGGTCAGAATATCTGTACCTTATTCCAATGCAAGCAAGAATACAAGAGTAGCAAAGACTGACAGGAATCAAATCACCTTCCTCGAACCTAAAGAGTAAAGACAGAATTACTAATGATCCCACTTTCCATATTAAGCGGCTTTCTATTTTTAGCAAGTTTCCATTTTTAGAAAGTTTCCTTATTTAGTAAGTTTCCATAATTAGCAAGGTTTTATAATTAGCAAGATTTAAGTATCATGATTTAGTTAAGTCATTAATTTAGTATCATTATGGAATTAGGGTTAATTTTAGCAAGTTATCCAAGTTTAGGGTTAAACATGACAAGTTCACATAGTTTAGGGTTTTAATGTAAATTCATCAAGGTTAAAGGTTTTAATCAGAAATATCATAATTATACCATTCGAACACTTAGTTTTCCAGAATTACATATTTAACCTTCAAGTTTCATAATTTACACCTTACACCCCTTTAGTTTATTAATTTACAAATTAAACCTTATAATTACATAAATTACAATTTAACCCATATTATATCCTTGATTACACCATTAACCCTTGTATTCAATCATTTACAGAATATACCTTCCAAATTTATGCATGGTACGAATTTACCCCTTAGTTTTACATAATTACACATTTAGTCCCTATAGTTTAGAAAACTTATAATTTAAATCATAAATTCATAATAATTACACATTAGGCCCATAAATACTCAAAATTACAAAATACACTCTTAATATTATTATTTACACAAAATCACTTCAAGTTTCCAGAAATTACATTTTTAGTCCCTCAATTTAAATAAATTTCAATTCGAATTAATAAACATATATATTTACCCTTTAAACCTTTTAATTTCAAATCTAACACTTGTGGCCCTCATTTTATATTTTTACATGATTATTCCCTGATTATAACACATTACAAAAATATCCCATGAGTTTTAAAAATTACAAAACAGCCCCTTATACTTTTATTTTCAAATCGGTATATACAAAATATAATCAAAATTAAACCCTAATGGTTCCCAATCATTATACCATCATTAGGCCATCATTCTATCATCATTATACAATATTTATTTCTAGATTTTACCCATGAAAAACCCTAGATCCATTCGTACCATTTTTCTCCATAATTTACCTTTTATTATCAAAAACCCGATAATCAATTAAATCCATAAATCATGAATTCGGCTTCAAAAATTAAAATGGATATTTTTCTGATGTTATATGACACCCATAGAACCCACGAAAAATATGAAAGAGGTCCAGAAAAATCGCATGACACATATATAGAATTATTTCGTTTTTAGGGTTTAGATTTCTTATAATTTTATACGATCACTAGAGCTTGCATGATTTAATTTTAATATTTTATATGTGACTTATATGATATATAGAGCATGATAAAAATACCAAACCAAATATAGGTCGAGTGGAACAAGCTGAACGAAAATAGGCTTTTCGGCTAGGATGAAAACGACACCAAAATTCTCCACGAGCACAACCGCGACCAATAAACCTTGGAATCATTTTTCACAGATCATACATGATGTGAGGAACACAGGAAAAATAGAAAATGAATTTTACCATGATCGAACGAATTAAAATGGAATTGTTACCTTACGTGTGATTTAGAACAAGAAAATTCGACACCTCTTAATTCCGGCCACTATAAATCGAAAGGGTATTTTTCTAGACTTCTTGGAATGTTTAAGAACACAGGAAAAATGATGATGGACCTCCAGAAAATCGGATGGCAATGGAGATAATTTTATGTGTGTTTTGCTTAATCGATATATGTTTATTTAGGGTTTAAATGTGATTAGCTAGAATATATGGTAAATTGCCGAGATTTGTGGAGAAATGGCTGGCCAAAACGTGTGAAATTAATGGCCCAATAATATGCATAATTACTTTCCTTAAATTTGCATTTAAATGTATTTAATCTTATTTATAAAGTTTAATTAGTAATTGTAATAATATATAAAGTATTCATTCGGCCCTTAAGGGCATTTTGGTCATTTTGTAACTTTTAGGAATATTAATCGTAGTTGCCAAGATTATTTGGTATCATAACTTGTCTATTTTCAGAAGTTCGGGATTGATTCGGTACTTTATAAGCTTTTAAATAAATTTTTAAACTTGTAGGGGCAATTTAGTCTTTTTGCTTGCTTTCAGATTTTAGGGTTTTACAACTCTTCCCCTCTAACAGAAAAATTTCGTCCTCGAAATTTGCAGGAAGCAGAGAGAAAGAGAACGGAATACTCATACGGAATGCGAACAAGAATTTCAAATCGAATTAATTGTATCTCCAGCAGAGAGCTCTTCAAGGGGTTTAAGATTCATAACTGAGGTCAACAGAATGCAACACGAGAGTCCAAACTAATCCAGATATTTAACGAACGAAGGTAGAGTATACGCATAGGTAAAATGAACCTAAGGTCTCACTAATCACAAATAATCCCTCGGGAATCAAGTTCTAAACTTCTTAGGTACTTCCCAAGATATCCTATGGCCACAATGAGGGCACGTTATATGGTGTAAGTATTATCACGTTAATAATACCAGCACCACATAAATATGCCTTCATGATGATCATACTTTATCTCGAGTCGTAAGCAAAACAATCTATCTTCATCCACCTAGTACTTCTACAGTCTTAGAGGTCAACAAAAACAAATGTCATAATCAAGAGTGAAAGCCAAACTACTCACCATGGAGATTCTCAAAATGCCCAAGAGGCATCGAAATGATTAACAAAGATCAGAGGTCAGAGTCGGAATCTGAAGGTAAGGATTAAATAGTGTCAGGAATTTACTATGCAATTCTTAATGCTTTCAAGATTCATTTAGGTTTCAAAACTTAGGTGGTGCAAGACATAAGCTTCCAATTTCCAAGAGGGATCTCAAGAGGCTTAAACCAAGAGTAAGGTACGAATCAGGAGTGATGCGGAAGCAATGATACCTAAACAAATGCCTTATAGTCTACCTATTCCTCACCGGTCAGAACTTAAGCTCCTATAGGGAAATCCTAAAGCAAATTTCCAAAGGTTGTCTTACGAGCGCCTACAGGGAAAGCTTAGTGGTCCTAACTTACACAGGTCAAGGGTAAATGTATTACGAAATCGCAGCCTGGCTCTGATACCATAATTGTAACACCCCAACCCGGAAAGGGTAAAGATGTCACGTTAATGGTTTCATATCAGATCAAACAAAGCATACTTCAATAGTAATACAATAAAATGTCAAAGGTTACAAATGAAATACTAACATTATAAGGTTAAGAATGAAACAAAACTAAATACTAAGTCTGCAAATGCAATCCTTCTAATGACTTCTACTTCAGAATAACTATCAAGGTCTTCTAAGTCCAAAAGTCTCTTCGCTCATACCCAAACCCGTCGTCCTGCTTATAACCTGCCGCACACGAAAAGAAAACGTGCGGCTGAGCTTAAAAAGCCCAGTGAACAGATATAACGATAATAAACAGAAATAGAGAAAGTACAGAATAACAGAAACAAAGGTCAAACAGATGTAATATGGTTCCAGAGATAAGTCAATGAATAAGTATAAGGGAAAGAGAAAGGGATAGTAATCCACCACGAGCCCAGAAACAGATCATATCATATCGTAACCATAATCTTCATAATCATATAGAGGGGAGACCTCTCAGATAATCAGATAATATGAGGGGTGTCCTCATTCTTCAAATGGAGTGATCAGCTCCCAGACAAATATGTGAAAGGCATGTATTGCACACAGTACCAGTCACCAGAACAGAAATCATATCATATATAGATTAAATCCACTAAACAGAACAGATCTAGGTTGCATCCATACGCCCCTACCCAATCACATGCAGACCAAATCAAAGGGACGGTGTAACCAAATCACTAGGGCTACACACTAGTCATGCCAGTGGTGCATCACAGACACGGCCATGTTACCTTCATGGCTAGGGTCACAAATTTTGGCTCGGGTATCAAACTGAGAGTCAGATATCATATCAGATCAGAGTGTCATATCACAAGTTTCAATATCAGAAGGTCAACATCAGAAGGTCAATATCAGAAGGTCAACATCAGAAGGTCAATATCAAAGTTCCATAGTAACAGTTCATTTAAAAAGGTTTCTAATTACGAGTCTATTTAAAACTATTTTTTAGATGACGGTTTTCATAAAAATGATCCTTCAGAGTAGTTTTCATAAAATGATATTTCAAAAGGTTTTTCGTAAAGATAGTCTTTTAAACTAGTTTTTATAAGGGTTAATAAAATCCCAATTAAAAGAGTATTGTATCAAAATTTGCAGACATCATTCTAAAATAGCTTTTCCTCAAATCATTTTCCAGGTCAGAATTAAAAGGTTTCCATAGCCCAGGTTCATATCATAGGTCATACCGGAGGGAGTCATAGCAAAGGTATCAAATCAGAGGCTAAACAGATCAGAACATGAAAGAGATCATAGGAAACCTTACAGAGAAGGTCAGAATATCTGTACCTTATTCCAATGCAAGCAAGAATACAAGAGTAGCAAAGACTGACAGGAATCAAATCACCTTCCTCGAACCTAAAGAGTAAAGACAGAATTACTAATGATCCCACTTTCCATATTAAGCGGCTTTCTATTTTTAGCAGGTTTCCATTTTTAGAAAGTTTCCTTATTTAGTAAGTTTCCATAATTAGCAAGGTCCTATAATTAGCAAGATTTAAGTATCATGATTTAGTTAAGTCATTAATTTAGTATCATTATGGAATTAGGGTTAATTTTAGCAAGTTATCCAAGTTTAGGGTTAAACATGACAAGTTCACATAGTTTAGGGTTTTAATGTAAATTCATCAAGGTTAAAGGTTTTAATCAGAAATATCATAATTATACCATTCGAACACTTAGTTTTCCAGAATTACATATTTAACCTTCAAGTTTCATAATTTACACCTTACACCCCTTTAGTTTATTAATTTACAAATTAAACCTTATAATTACATAAATTACAATTTAACCCATATTATATCCTTGATTACACCATTAACCCTTGTATTCAATCATTTACAGAATATACCTTCCAAATTTATGCATGGTACGAATTTACCCCTTAGTTTCACATAATTATACATTTAGTCCCTATAGTTTAGAAAACTTATAATTTAAATCATAAATTCATAATAATTACACATTAGGCCCATAAATACTCAAAATTACAAAATACACTCTTAATATTATTATTTACACAAAATCACTTCAAGTTTCCAGAAATTACATTTTTAGTCCCTCAATTTAAATAAATTTCAATTCGAATTAATAAACATATATATTTACCCTTTAAACCTTTTAATTTCAAATCTAACACTTGTGGCCCTCATTTTATATTTTTACATGATTATTACCTGATTATAACACATTACAAAAATATCCCATGAGTTTTAAAAATTACAAAACAGCCCCTTATACTTTTATTTTCAAATCGGTATATACAAAATATAATCAAAATTAAACCCTAATGGTTCCCAATCATTATACCATCATTAGGCCATCATTCTATCATCATTATACAATATTTATTTCCAGATTTCACCCATGAAAAACCCTAGATCCATTCGTACCATTTTTCTCCATAATTTACCTTTTATTATCAAAAACCTGATAATCAATTAAATCCATAAATCACGAATTCGGCTTCAAAAATTCAAATGGCTATTTTTCTGATGTTATATGACACCCATAGAACCCAAGAAAAATATGAAAGAGGTCCAGAAAAATCGCATGACACATATATAGAATTATTTCATTTTTAGGGTTTAGATTTCTTATAATTTCATACGATCACTAGAGCTTGCATGATTTAATTTTAATATTTTATATGTGACTTATATGATATATAGAGCATGAGAAAAATACCAAACCAAATATAGGTCGAGTGGAACAAGCTGAACGAAAATAGGCTTTTCGGCTAGGATGAAAACGACACCAAAATTCTCCACGAGCACAACCGCGACCAATAAACCTTGGAATCATTTTTCACAGATCATACATGATGTGAGGAAAACAGCAAAAATAGAAAATGGATTTTACCATGATCGAACGAATTAAAATGGAATTGTTACCTTACGTGTGATTTAGAACAAGAAAATTCGACACCTCTTAATTCCGGCCACTATAAATCGAAAGGGTATTTTTCTAGACTTCTTGGAATGTTTAAGAACACAGGAAAAATGATGATGGACCTCCAGAAAATCGGATGGCAATGGAGATAATTTTATGTGTGTTTTGCTTAATCGATATATGTTTATTTAGGGTTTAAATGTGATTAGCTAGAATATATGGTAAATTGCCGAGATTTGTGGAGAAATGGCTGGCCAAAACGTGTGAAATTAATGGCCCAATAATATGCATAATTACTTTCCTTAAATTTGCATTTAAATGTATTTAATCTTATTTATAAAGTTTAATTAGTAATTGTAATAATATATAAAGTATTCATTCGGCCCTTAAGGGCATTTTGGTCATTTTTTAACTTTTAGGAATATTAATCGTAGTTGCCAAGATTATTTGGTATCATAACTTGTCTATTTTCAGAAGTTCGGGATTGATTCGGTACTTTATAAGCTTTTAAATAAATTTTTAAACTTGGAGGGGCAATTTAGTCTTTTTGCTTGCTTTCAGATTTTAGGGTTTTACATATTAGGTCTGCCAGTTCATTTTGAAGAAGATGAAGATAAACTAACAGTACCTTCTGGGTTAGAAGGTACTGCTAGTTAAAGAAGGTCCTGCCATTTGAATGTCAAGTTGTTAGATATTTATTTGAAGATATTTAGTTGTATTATTAGTCTTTGTACAATGTAACACGTTAAGTATAAGTAGTGCAGTCTTCCATGTTGTGCAGAAGATTATATTGAGTGTTTTACATTGGAAGTTGTAATAGTAGGTTAGAAAGTCTTGTTATCTTATGCAACTTGACAACATGTAAAACGGTTCCTTATCCTATAAAAGAAACCCTTAGTCACCACCTTAGAAATATCTCTTCAACTAATAACTTCGTAATATCCTTAAACAAAATAACCTCTCTAGTAACTTAGTTACAAATTCACAAATCCATCAAAGATTCAAGGTTACCTTTGTAATCCTGGTGATAGTTTAGATCATCCGTATTATCTCATAAATAATATTGAATCGTTTTGTGTTATTCAAGTTGTGTTCATTGTTTTAAATAATTCACATTTGCATATTCACCACCTTTGTTCCTTTAAGCGTGTTATAGTAAATTCCGCGTACTACATCACATTCATTCCTAAATATCCCAAACACATTATTAAGATTAACATCCCAAGTGTTTGTATAATCCTTCACAAGTGGTATCAGAGCTAGGCTGATATTTACGATTTAAAAGAACAATGGAAGTTGAACACATTCAAACCAATGTAGCTGCAAAACTTCCATTACTCAAACAGAATGAGTTTGATATGTGGAGACTGAGGGTAGAACAATACTTCCAAGTGCAAGACTATGCACTTTTGGAGATTATTGAAGAAGGAAACTCATTCAAACCCACAATCACCACCTCCACAGTAAACGATGCAATAGTAACAAATGTGCAAGTGAACCCAACAACAGCAGAAGAAAGAATCCAAAAGAGAAATGATCTTAAGGCAAGGAGTATGCTTCTCATGTCTATTCCAAATGACCAACTTTTGATCTTCAACAAGTACAAATGTGCTAAAACCCTCTTTCAAGCTATTGTGGCTAGATTTGGTGGAAATGATGCCACCAAGAAAACTCAGAAAACTCTCCTCAAACAACAGTTTGAAAACTTTTCAGCCACAACAAATGAGTCTTTGGACAGCATGTTCAATAGACTACAAAAGCTTTCAAGTCAGTTAGCTATTCATGAAGTGATGATATCTCAAGAAGACTTAAACTCCAAATTTCTTAGGAGTTTACCCTCTGAATGGGCTATGCATGTCATTGTCTGGAAAAACAAACCAGATATTGATCAAATGAGTCTTAATGATCTTTACAGCAACTTCAAGATAGTAGAGCATGAAGTGAAGAAGTCTACTAGTTCAAGCTCAGGGAATATGGCCTTTGTTTCATCACCCAGCACCTCAAGGATAGTAGATGAAGAAAAAGATGATAGAGAAGAAGGTATTGCCAACACAAATTTTGGTACTGCCAATACTTCTAGCAATACAAAAACAATTCTAGATGAAACAATTGGTTGTGCTTTCCTGACATAACAACACAATGGTTCCATATTGACTTTTGAAGATATTCAAGAGATCAATGATGATGATCTTGAGGAAATGGACATAAAGTGGCAACTTTCACTTCTTAGCATAAGGGCTAAGAAATTACTGATGAGGACTGGAAAGAAGATTACTAATAAATGGTAATGAGCCTGCTGGGTATGACAAGTCTAAAGTGGAGTGCTACAACTGCCACATGAAGGGTCACTACTCAAGAGAGTGTAGAAGACCAAAGAAGTAGGATGATAAGGGAAGAGGTTTTGAGAACAAGAACAAGGGAAGCTTTGAGAACAAGAGCAAGGCTGTGGAAGTCACTGAGCCTAAAGCTATGGTAGCTATTGATGGGCTGGGTTTTGATTGGAGCTTTATGGGTGAAGAGGAGTCAACTTCAGCTGAAATGGCTTTAATGGCTTTCTCCAATCCTGAGGTACAAATTACTAAATGTTCTAATACTTGTAAAGTTTTTGAAGAATTAGAAACTTTAATAAAACTTTATGATGAACTGAAAGTAGAACAGAGAAAAACTCATCAAGACCTAGTTAATCATAAGTGTGGTATGGCCAAACTTGAGAAGCAGATAATCCACTTTAGGGAAAATGAACTCACTTTTTCTGACACAAAAGGCATTCTTAATAGGGAAATATTTTTGAAAGATGCTGAAATAAACCTGTTAAGAACTGAGTTTGCTAAAGTGAAATTGGCAAACGATAATATTCAACTAACTGTTACCACATTAGAAACTGCTTCTGACTGTACTAGAAGCATAGTTGAAAATCAAATGAACAAGAGAATCAAATCTGGGATTGGATACAAGACTTGTCCACCTCCTTACAGAGGAATCCCCTGTCCCCCAGGTATAGATCTTGCAGAATCAGGTTTACATGAATTCAACAATAAACCACTTGATAATAAGAAACCTGTAGAGAAAAGTGAACCTTTTGAGAGTGCTAGTTTTGCTTCACTCTCTAACAAAAAGGTGCTCACTGATAAGAGCTCAGATGCTCCAATTATTGAAGATTGGACATCTGATGATGAGGAAGAAGAGACTGTTTCAAACAAAGGAAACAAAGTAGGACCACCCAGTCCTAAAAGTGTAGAGATTAAGACAAAGGCTAAAACTGTTCTGAAAACAGTTGAATGTTGTGCTAAGTGTAATAGCAAACCTAGAGGTAGCCAGAGAAATTGGAACAATCTTAAGTCACACCAACTTGGTGATGATTTTGTTATGTACAATAAGGCCTGCTATTACTGTGGTAGTTTTAATCATACTCATGCTTATTGTAATAATTAGGTTTCTGGGAGTACATCAAGGTCTAAAACAAATGGAACAAACCCCAGAAAAAGTTTTGTGAAGTCTAACACACCAAAAGTTAATCATACTGTTAGACCAAATAAGCCTGTTAACTCAAAACCAACTACTAAGAGTGCAAGAAATACTTTCAAACATGCACCAAGAGTTATGAAAAGTCCCATTGAAAAGAAATCTGTGGTCAAAACACAAGATTGGAGACCAAAACCAAAAGGTCCTGCTAGACCAAATGGTACTGCCAAAATTAGTACTGTCAGACCAAGGACCACAAAATTGGTAAAAAGGGAAAATGCTGTTAAGTCCTCAGCATGTTGGATATGGAGACCACTCCAATCAAAAGGTGCATCAACAGTCCTAAAGAGGTTTGATTACATTGATGCAAGAGGCAAACCCAAGTCAGTCATGATTTGGGTACCCCAAGGAAACTAATATGTTTATATATGTTGATGAACTCAAATAAGTACATTTTATTACTATCATTTATCCTATTAATTTGACTTATTTTACTATATTATGTATGAGGATTGATACTTAATCGTTTACTTTTGTAATTCTCAGTTGAAAACAAGCATTTGGTGAAACTTGGCGATTTTGGACTAATTATGGAGCAAAACATGCAAGAAGTTAAGAGTCTACCGAAATGCACAAGATCAAGACTATTCTGCTCCAGATGCGCCGCATCTCACTCATTACATGCGCCGCATCACTATCAAGATCTCACCAGATACGATCCAAGATACAAGAGGACATGCGCCGCATCCAAAGATGAAGATACGCCGCATCTCCTGGCGGTGTACGAATATTCCTGAATATTATAATCTTGGACCCCACGCGAAGTTAAGTACATGCGCCGCATCTACTTACTAGATGCGCCGCATCTTACCCTCAGACAGAAACTATAAATACCCCAAGACCAGACGAATTCGGTGTGACATATATTATATACGTGACCGAAGTAAAGAAACCAAGGACGAATTCAGTCAAGGTAGCAGCACAAGACACACCCAAATCAAAGATACAAGAGCTGTAAGAAGGTGCTGCATGTGTTTAATTCATTAAGTAGTTTTGTTTTATTGTGTTAGTAAACTTTAATTCATCAAGATTGGTGGCTTGTGTAATGTGACAACGGAAAGGTTGCACTCCCTTAAAACTGCTTTCTCATTAATTAAAGTTTATATGTTGATGTCATTGGTGACTTTTATTAGTGCATTGATAACCTCTGTGGCTAGCTGAGCGTTGATCGGGTCGCCATGCCTCTGCCCTCGCCTGTTTATTAGATGCCTATGTATTCTATGGTCTGTAGAAAAGTAGGAGAAAGATAAACGGATAGTCATAAGTAATCATTAAGGGTTTACTCGCCGATAAGATTAGAACCAACGAGAAAGGACTTAATCTCGGTGCGTTGCATCGAACTATACACTTCATATAACACTAGCAATAAAACAAGTGACAAACTACTTATTATAAGGACAGCCCTCTTATTGTCTCGAGTATTTATCTGTGTACGTGTGTGCTACTTGCTGATTCGTGCCTATTGGTTTAGTTTATTATTTAATTGCAACCAAATCGTGCCAGTCTCTCAGGCTGAACCCCCTTGCGTTAGATTAGGTTGTATAGCTAACTTAATATATTAAAATACTGATTAGAATAACTAGATAATACGTTCCACTCTTAGTGATCGACACTATACTTACCATTATATTCATACTGACCGGGTACACTGCTCGTTAAGTGTGTGTGTTATTGATAAGTCGGCTAAATATAAATTTAAAACTTGATTAGGCATTAAAACTGCTAAACCGCAATGACACATCGCACGCATCAAGTTTTTGGCGCCGTTGCCGGGGAGTGAATTGTTATTATCTGTTAATTTGATTAGTATTTTAATTAGGTTTTTAATTATCTAACCGCTAATTGTGTTGTGTATTAGTTTAATTTGCATTCATTGTACTATTTTGCATATTTTCTGTTTTTGTGTGTTATTTGTTTGCTTTTGTTTGTGTTTATTTTTGTTCGTGTGTTTTTAATTGTTTTTATTTTTTGTATTTTTTGTATTCTGCTATCATTGTACTGAGCTAAATCGAACGATACGGCGCATCTGATTTATTAGATACGGCGTATTGCGTTCAATTTTTATAAAATACAACGCGTTTAATTAATTCGATACGACGCATCTTTTCCCCAAGATACGGCGTATCTGTTTTTAATAAGAAATTTTTTCTAAGCGATAAAGTAATACGACGCATCTGCTTCAGCGGATACGGCGTATCTGTTTTTGATAAAATTTTTTTCTAAACGTTAACGCCATACGACGCATCTGCTTCAGCAGATACGGCGTATCTATTATTTTAATTAAAAACAGTTTTCGAATTATTAAACAGATACGGCGTATCGATTTTTATCGATACGGCGCATCTTCTGAATCAAAAATCTTATATTTTGAAACGTAACGAAAATACGGCGCATTAACTTTTGTTAATACGACGCATTTAATTTTAAATAAATATCAATTTTTGATAATTAAAACAGATACGGCGCATTCAAATTTCTAAGCGGCGTATCTATTTTCTGAATAAAGTCTGATTTAATTTTAACGATTATAAGATACGGCGTATCCAACTTTTTGGATACGGCGCATCGTCTGAAGATATCAGCTATTTGTATTCATATATCCGTTTCTATATTCATTAATTTCTCTTCTAGCGAACAAATCCTACTGATGATTTTACCTTTGATGACAGATTTTGCTATGGAAGACATGTCAGTTAACGGATATCTTGCTAAGGAATGCTTGCTTTCGGATTCATTCAATGTGCTCATGATCGATACAGATTTATTCTCTTGGGAGACACCTCTTGAAGCTGCTTTTAAGGAATTCATGCGTTTATGCAACATTGACAAAGGGGTATTCTCTTATGATGTATTTGTGAGGTACACTAGAGATGAATTGTCGCTCTTATGGCCTATCATTGAATCCAAAGGAATGAACTGGACTACTATCAATGAAGATGATGGAAAATTCTACCTTGCATACATGGACTCAAGCAACAACAGCTGTGGTGGAGACAATACCCATATCTCTTACATGCCTTGCCTCATAAAGAAAAAGACCCAGGAAGTTTTACTTTGCCTTGTTCAATTAATAATATATCTTTCAATAATGTGTTAGCTGACTTAGGAGCTAGTGTTAGTGTTATGCCTCTTAAGACATTCACTACCCTAGGACTAGGTAAATTAGCACCGACTAAGTTACTTATTGAATTGGCTGATAAAATGGTAAAACGACCTGAAGGGATTGCTAATAATGTGCTAGTTAAGATTGAGAAGTTTATTTTCCCTGTAGACTTTGTTATTTTAGATATGCCCGAGGATAATAAGATTCCTTTAATCCTTGGTCGACCTTTTCTGTCTACTGCCCATGCTAAGATTGATGTGTTTAAAAGAAAAATCTCATTAAGGGTAGGGAATAATAAACTGGTCTATAAGTGCCAAGATCCTATTAAAAGCATAATCAGAGGTGTCTACATGCTAGGATTAAGAGAGCGTATGGACCTAGATCTTGAAGCCAGACTTATGGGGGAAACATTGATTCAAAACAACTCAACTAATCCTAATCATGAGAACTTTGAAGAATTTATTGACCTTAATGTACCTACCGAACTTAGACGCGATGTTGTCAATGATTCTGATGATGAGTGGTATGATTGTGTAGTAATTAACAAACGTAGGAGAATAGTTGAGAAAACAAATTTGAATAATGATGTGTTTATCGAACTACCACCCCACCTTGCTTATTTATGCTTACATGATAATAAGAATTTCCCGTCTATCATTTTGTCATCTCTGCCCGAAAGGGACAGAACTTTATTCATACAGATATTAAAGAAGAACGACGTGGAAATTAAGGACGAGCAAGGCAAGTTCAATATTACTGAATTGGCGATGAGGGAGCGCGATGTTTCCGACTCCTTCAATGATCGATATTAAAGAGCTGAACGTGAGTCCAACTTGAAGACTCTGGAATAAAGACAAGTGCTTACCGGGAGACAACCCGGATTTATCTTTTAATTTTCTGTTTGTGTCGCGTCAGTCAGGCCGCGGAGGATACGGCGCATCTCAATTCTGAGATGCGACGCATCTCCTGCAAATGGTCATATCTTACTTTATTTTATTTTTCTGCATTTTTATTTTCGAATTTAAAACTTTTTATCAGTTTATTTTAATGCGGCGCATCCCTGGTTAAGGATGCGGCGCATCTTTTATTCTGATCCGTATTTATTCCAGGCTCGATACGGCGTATCTTCTTCCATAAGATACGGCGCATCGACTGACCTGATGATTTTCATTTTTAATTTTTATGTTTTATTTTTACCTAACTACTAATGTGTTATGCAAGTTTGAACCTTTCTTACCTTAGGTGTGTTTTGAAGCCTTGGTGGTATTATAGATTCCTGCATTTCCTGTGGATACATTGATTATGAAGCTTAAACGTTCTAATCCACAAGAAAGATGATTTTTGCTCTAATACTAATGGAGGATCATACCGAGCAAATCTCAGGGGAGTTTTTCTGTTCTAATTCTTTTATTTCCAAGTTTTTAACCTTTAATACAAACAACGAGGACGTTGTTTAACTTAAGTGGGGGGATTGGAGAATTAGAACACTTAACATTTACTTGTCCTAAACTTTTCAAAATATGCTTAAAATGTGCTTAATATATCAAAAATTTAAAATTTTTTAGCATGTTTTTGTTTAAAGTCTAAGTTGCATAGCTGCACACATGACGTTATTTTCAAAAATTGTGATTTTTCAAAATTCACAAATCTATGAGTGTGCCGGTGACTTGTAAACTTTAGAACTTGGCTTGTATACTATTCGAGACCACCATAATGAGTATTATTTATATAATTGGAATGACTTGTCTAAATTGGTAAATTTCTAGGATTACACCCAAATAGCCTTATATGTTATGTGTTATTAGCTAACTACACTGGTTAGTTAACCCCCGTATAAAACCCTTTTGTTACTCTCATTTTTAGAGTAAGATACCCCTAGAAAAACACTCAGAGCCATTCCTTTCGTTTCATACACCTATGTTTTAAAATGTTTCGTTACACCCTTACACCTTAGCCTACCCTGTAGATTAGAATCCGTGGTTGGTTAATTGCTATAGGCAAAGTGTGTTTCCTTACATTACCTGTGTTCGCGTGCGTAATTCATTATCTATGGTTAGGTCGGGAAATTTCACAATGCGATTGGAGTGAAAGTAAATATTGTATAATTTGAGTCTTGTTATTTTTCGTGTGTTTACTACTTTCACTATTACCGTTATTTCTGAAGTTATAAAAAGTATGAAAAAATTATCCAGAATTATCATTATAGTGATGTGGTGAAAATTTACACATCTATGTTTATGTTGATGTCAAAAAAAAAAAAAAAAAAAAAAAAAAAAAAAAAAAAAAAAAAAAAAAAGGAAAAAATGAGAAAAGAAAAAGAAAAAGAAAAGTTGGATGTTTGATTAAACCAACGATGTAAAGTTATGTAAGTGGTCGATATCACCACTAATTGTTGTACTATATATTTATGGATTGAATGGGAGTTGGCAGTTATGGGAACGTCAACTAAGGTTTATTCTTTGATTAAGATCTTGTTGAGTATAATTCGTGTCTACCTAAAGCGTGTGTTTCAAGTGTTAAAGCGTGAGTTATTCAATGATATGAGTCTTATACATGGGATGGTTGGGATAGTGATTAACCACACTTAGGATTTTAATTTATTTGTTTGTTTATTTATTTTTTTTTACACCAATTTATATCCCAAATATTATCCATACCCTATTATTCTTTATCCAACCAAACCTTTGATTTATTGAGATTAGGGATTTGAGCAATCTTAAGTATCGTAGTCGTGGATTCGGCTATGTATTTATGATTTTGTCGCCCTTTTTGATATATTATTATTGGTGAAGTTTGGACCTATCTTTAGCCTATTCGAGTTAAGGATTTGAGCAATTGCAAGTATCGTGTTCGTGGATTCGATCATGTATTTGTGATTTTGTCGCCTTTTCTGGAATTTGAGATCGATAGAGATTAAGGATAATTAACCCTTAAGCCTAAAAACCCTTTTTACCGCTTTAGACTTGTTATTCCTTAGCTTTAGTGGTGGAGATGTGTATACTTGCCAAGCTTATGATAGAATATTCGTCGCGACTGGACAGTTAAACGATTAGATTTGCTTTTATCAAATTATTTTATTTTACTTCTAATTCGTTAAGTGTTTAGTTGTGTGATTATGACAAAAACGAATACATGCATAAATATAAAAATAAATCCTAACATCTTTAGGATACATTTTCATAAGATTAATTCTAAGGTTTACTTGGGGACAAGTAAAGTTCAAGTGGGGGGATATTTGATGAACTCAAATAAGTACATTTTATTACTATCATTTATCCTATTAATTTGACTTGTTTTATTATATTATGTATGAGGATTGATACTTAATCGTTTACTTTTGTAATTCTTAGTTGAAAACAAGCATTTGGTGAAACTTGGCGATTTTGGACTAATTATGGAGCAAAACATGCAAGAAGTTAAGAGTCTACCGAAATGCACAAGATCAAGACTATTCTGCTCCAGATGCGCCGCATCTCACTCATTACATGCGCCGCATCACTATCAAGATCTCACCAGATACGATCCAAGATACAAGAGGACATGCGCCACATCCAAAGATGAAGATACGCCGCATCTCCTGGCGGTGCACGAATATTCCTGAATATTATAATCTTGGACCCCACGCGAAGTTAAGTACATGCGCCGCATCTACTTACTAGATGCGCCGCATCTTACCCTCAGACAGAAACTATAAATACCCCAAGACCAGACGAATTCAGTGTGACATATATTATATACGTGACCGAAGTAAAGAAACCAAGGACGAATTCAGTCAAGGTAGCAGCACAAGACACACCCAAATCAAAGATACAAGAGCTGTAAGAAGGTGCTGCATGTGTTTAATTCATTAAGTAGTTTTGTTTTATTGTGTTAGTAAACTTTAATTCATCAAGATTGGTGGCTTGTGTAATGTGACAACGGAAAGGTTGCACTCCCTTAAAACTGCTTTCTCATTAATTAAAGTTTATATGTTGATGTCATTGGTGACTTTTATTAGTGCATTGATAACCTCTGTGGCTAGCTGAGCGTTGATCGGGTCGCCATGCCTCTGCCCTCGCCTGTTTATTAGATGCCTATGTATTCTATGGTCTGTAGAAAAGTAGGAGAAAGATAAACGGGATAGTCATAAGTAATCATTAAGGGTTTACTCGCCGATAAGATTAGAACCAACGAGAAAGGACTTAATCTCGGTGCGTTGCATCGAACTATACACTTCATATAACACTAGCAATAAAACAAGTGACAAACTACTTATTATAAGGACAGCCCTCTTATTGTCTCGAGTATTTATCTGTGTACGTGTGTGCTACTTGCTGATTCGTGCCTATTGGTTTAGTTTATTATTTAATTGCAACCAAATCGTGCCAGTCTCTCAGGCTGAACCCCCTTGCGTTAGATTAGGTTGTATAGCTAACTTAATATATTAAAATACTGATTAGAATAACTAGATAATACGTTCCACTCTTAGTGATCGACACTCTACTTACCATTATATTCATACTGACCGGGTACACTGCTCGTTAAGTGTGTGTGTTATTGATAAGTCGGCTAAATATAAATTTAAAACTTGATTAGGCATTAAAACTGCTAAACCGCAACGACACATCGCACGCATCATATGTTTATATATGTGCAGGAACATTCAAATGATATTGCTGATCAAGGATATGTAGATAGTGGATGTTCAAGGCACATGACAGGCAACATGTCTTACCTCACAAACTTCAAATCATTTGATGGAGGATATGTTACCTTTGGGGGAGGAATCAAAGGAAAGATTACTGGTAAAGGTACAATCAAAACCTGTAATTTAGATTTTGAAAATGTGTACTTTGTGAAAGAGCTTCAGTTTAATCTCCTCAGTGTCTCACAAATGTGTGACAAAAAGAACAATGTTCTCTTTACTGACAATGAATGTATGGTTCTTTCTCCTGATTTTAAAATTCCTGATGAAAGTTAGATTCTTCTTAAAATCCCAAGACAGAACAATATGTACAGTGTTGATTTAAAGAACATTGTTCCTAAGGAGAGTTTAACTTGTCTAGTAGCAAAAGCCTCATTGGATGAATCTATGCTATGGCATAGAAGGCTTGGTCATATAAACTTTAAAACAATCAATACAATTGCAAAATATGATTTGGTTAGAGGTTTACCCAAAAAGATTTTTCAAAATGACCAAACCTGTGTTGATTATCTTAAAGGCAAACAACATAGAGCTTCTTGTAAGCCCAAGACCCATAACTCAATTTCTCAAGCTTTATACATGCTTCATATGGACCTTTTTGGTCCTACTAATGTGAGTAGCTTGAATGGTAAAAAATATTGTCTTGTAGTTACTGATGATTACAGCAGATTTTCTTGGGTTTTCTTTTTAAGATCTAAGCATGAAACTAGTGAGATCCTTAAATCTTATATAACTGAGATAGAAAACCAAGCTGATAAGAAAGTGAAAGTAATTAGATGTGACAATGGGACAGAATTTAAGAATAGGGTTATGGATGAATTTTGCAAAGAAAAAGGAATAAAAAGAGAATTTAGTGTAGCTAGAACCCCACAGCAAAATGGAGTAGTAGAAAGGAAAAATAGAACACTAATAGAGGCTGCTAGAACAATGTTAGTAGACTCTAAGTTGCCTATTTCATTTTGGGCTGAAGCTGTAGGTACTGCTTGTTATGTGCAGAACAGGGTTCTTGTGATTAAACCCCATAAAAAGACTCCTTATGAACTTTTCTTTGGTAGAACACCATCTTTAAGTTTTATGAGACCTTTTGGATGTCATGTCACTATTCTCAATACCAAAGATCATCTAGGCAAGTTTGAAGGAAAAGCTGATGAAGGCTACATGATAGGGTATTCTTTGCAAAGTAAGGCCTATAGAGTGTATAATAGTTGCACTAGGCTAGTGGAAGAAAATCTGCACAGAGTTTTAAGAGAAACTACCAAATGTTAAAGGCATTGGGCCAGATTGGATGTTTGACATTGATAGGCTTTCAGAATCTATGAATTATGTGCCTGTTGCAGGTACAAATACTAATGATAATGCAGGTTTTGAAGACAATGTTGAAACAGCTGAAGATCAAGATTACATCTTGATGCCAATTTGGAAAGGATTGGATTTATCTTCAAGTCATGAAGAACCTTCAAATACAACAAATGAAGGTGTTGAAGATGATCATGGAACTCAGGGTCAAGAGAATCAAGAAAGTAGTACAAATGAAAATGGTACTGCTAGTTCACCAGATGGTACTGCCAGTTCACAAGTTGGTACTGCTGAACCATTAAATGTTCAATCAGATGATTCTTTACCAGAAGATGTGGGGATTGGCAATCTTCCACTTACCTATGAAGTTCATACAACTCACAACACAAGAATTCTCAAAGATCACTCCATTGATAATTTGATTGGTAGCATTGATTCTGGTGTTAGAACAAGAACTCAAGTCTTAACTTCAAACCAAGAAGGGTTTATCTCATCTGTTTATGAAGAAAAGAATCATGAAGTTGCCAACATATGCCTGTTTTCATGTTTTCTCTCACAGGCTGAACCCAAAAACATTAACAAAGCCTTAGATGATCCAAGTTGGGTTGAAGCAATGCAAGAAGAGCTTCTTCAATTCAAGGTTCAGAAGGTTTGGAAACTGGTTGATTTGCCCAAAGGTCACTGGGCAATTGGAACCAAATAGGTGTTCAGAAATAAGAAAGATGAAAGGGGGATTGTAATCAGAAACAAAGCAAGATTGGTGGCCCAAGGGTATACTCAAGAAGAAGGGGTGGATTATGAAGAGGTTTTTGCTCCAGTTGCAAGACTTGAAGCAATAAGGCTATTCTTGGCCTATGCTTCTTTCATAGGCTTCACTGTTTACCAAATGGATGTTAAGAGTGCCTTCTTGTATGGTACTATTGGAGAAGAAGTGTATGTTTCTCAACCTCCAGGCTTCATTGATGCAGAGTATCCAGACAAGGTGTATAGGGTTACCAAGTCTCTTTATGGTTTACACCAAGCTCCTAGGGCATGGTATGAAACAGTGGCTTTCTATTTATTGGAAAATGGATTTCAAATAGGCAAGATTGATCCAACTTTGTTCATCAAAAGAACCAAGAAAGACATCTTGCTGGTGCAGATTTATGTTGATGACATTATCTTTGGATCCACAAACCAAGAGTTGTATGTAGAGTTTGAAAAACTTATGCATAGTAAGTTTGAAATGAGTTCCATGGGGGAACTTACTTTCTTTCTGGGTCTCCAAGTAAAACAATCAAATGAAGGCATATTTATCAGCCAAGATAAGTATGTAGCAGAGATCCTGAGGAAGTTTCAGTTTGCAGATTCTAAGGTTGCAAGTACACCAATGGATTCAGAAAAGGGGTTACTCAAGGATGCTGAGGGTAAAGATGTGGATTTGCACAATTACAGATCAATGATTGGGTCCTTGATGTACCTTACATCATCAAGACCAGATATCATGTTCTCAGTATGTGTATGTGCAAGGTTTCAAGTAAATCCCAAAGTTTCTCATCTCACAGCAGTCAAAAGAATCTTTAGATATCTCAAGGGTCAACCTAGGTTGGGTCTATGGTATCCAAGGGAATCATCTTTTGACTTGGTGGCTTATTCTGATAGTGACTATGCTGGTGCAACTCTAGACAGAAAATCCACAACTGGTGGATGTCAATTTCTTGGCTGCAGACTCATATCATGGCAATGCAAGAAACAAACAATGGTGGCCAACTCTACAACTGAAGCAGAATATGTTGCTGGTGCAAGTTGTTGTAGGCAAGTCCTTTGGATCCAAAATCAAATGCTTGACTATGGGTACAATTTTCTTAACACCATTATTTACATTGACAATAGCAGTACTATTTGTATCATTAAAAATCCAGTTCAACATTCAAAAACAAAACACATTGAAATCAGACACCATTTCATAAGAGATTGCAATGAGAAAAGGTTAATACAAGTTGTCAAAATTGATTCTGAAAAGAATTTTGCAGACCTTCTCACCAAAGCTTTTGATTTAGGTAGATTTAAATACCTGGTAGGAGGTATTGGAATGATTAATCTTTGAAAAACATGTGTTTTGTACATAAAATAAATGGTACTGGCTCTTAAACATGGTACTGCTAGTTAGTCAAAAGGTACTGTCAGTTCATAAATGGTCCTGCTAGTATAAAGTTTGCTCTGTTTTGTTCATCTTGATAATTAAATGTTTACAATGCTATAAAACAAGTGCTTTGCACTCTGTTCTTTTGGTCTGCAACTAACAAATTTCAGGTTGATAACAAAACAAGAGATCTTCCAATCAAAGGGGGAAATAAATTTATTTATATCTCAGGGGAGGTAACAATCTCAGGGGAGGAAATAATAACCTAGAAAAAGGAAGAAAAACTCAATGTTATGGAAGGAGAAGACAAAAGCATACAAGATGATGACATAGAGGTTGAAAATGATAGGAATAGATCATATATTCAGAAGGGATGAAGCATTCCTAAAGGAGAAAGTTCTATCTAGATCAAACGAAGGAAAGTTTCAATTTCAGTTCATTATGTTTGTTCATCACTTGCAAAGGCATGTTGATAGATGATTTCACTTGTTGAAACAAGCATCCAAGATACACAGCATCATTGCCTCTTATAATTCCTCCATCCAAGGAAATTGCACCATCTTTAGGTCAATGTGAAAATGGTATTCAGTTCACCAAGTTTTACAAACTTAAGAGTTGGCTAGTCCATAAGCAAACGGCTTTTGGTAAAGACACATCAAATCCGTTGATGGTTGATAGTTTACCAAAAACTATATGGTATTTAACTAACCATACTTTACAGTAAATAGTTGACTAGTCCATAAGCAAATGGCTTTTGGTAAAGACAAATCAAATCCGTTGATAGCTGATAGTTTGCTAAAAACTATAAGGGATTTTTGCTAAAATTTCAAAGATACTGCCAAGAAAAATTTACTTTCAAAGGTACTGGTAGTTCAAATTTTGGTACTGGTAGAGTAAAATGGTACTGCTAGATAACCGTTGAGTCTGGCAGTTAAAATTATAGCCGTTAGGTCTGGTAGTTAAAATTAGCCGTTGGGGTAATTCTATAAATTTCTGATGTTATATTATATTATATTTCTCATATAAAAGATCTTTTTAACCGCCTCTTCATTTACTTATTATAAATTTTCTTATTGTCGGTTAAAAGTAAATTTCTCATAATATCTTTCATCAGTCATTATCAAAATTAACACTCACCTTTCATCTTCTACCAGTACCACAATCAAATCCCACCATCCTAATCAAGTTTTTCTTTAACTTTCACCATGGCTAATCTAAATTTTGTTAAACGTCACAACCAGTTAGCATTTTTGGAAAAGTATGAGGATAATGCATCTTTTCATCAAATAGTGGACTTTCTAAACGATTCTTACATCAGGTTTGCCTTACTTGTAAATCCCACTATTTATGAATCTCAAATTTTACAATTTTGGAAAACGGCTAAAGTTGAAACTTTTGAAAATGGGGACCAAAGGATAAAAGCCAAAGTGGATGGCAAAACCTTGACTCTTACTGAGTCATCCATTAGAAGACATCTTCATTTGGATGATTCAGATGGTATTAGTCAATTGCCTGATACTGAAATTTTTGAAAATTTGGAAAGAATGGGGTATAATGTTGATTCTACTAAACTCACTTTTCTTAAAAAGCATTTTACCCCACAATGGAGATTTTTTATCCATACCATCCTTCATTGTTTAAGCCAAAAGAAAACCTCATGGGAGCAGTTTAGTGGTAACATGGCTACAACTCTCATTTGCTTGGCAACAAACAGAAAATTCAACTTTTCAAAACAAATTTTTGAAGGATTGGTTAAAAATGTGGATAGCCAAACAAAGTTTTTGATGTATCCCAGATTTATTCAATGCATCATCACAAAATCAAAAATTTTGTTACTTCCCCCACACTCTCCTTATGAAACACCAAAACTTTCACACAAAGTGTTTTCAAATATGAAAATTGGTTTTTAATGGGAAGAATACCACTGTTTGAGGAAATGTTACCACAACATGCTGAAGAACCATCCCCATCATCTGAATCACCATCATCAAGTTCTTCACCTGGTTACATATCACCATCTCATCATCCATCACCAATCCATCTCCAGTACCATCTGTAACAACACCATCACCATCATATCATGCATCACCATCACAATCACCTCAACATCAATGTCTGGATTCTCAGACTTTGAAGGAACTAAAGGAGAAAGTGCAGCTCTTGGAAAATGCTCTTCAAAGTCAGAACATAAAATTTTCTAAGATCAACACCAAGCTAGTTAAGAGGGTTAAGAAATTGGAGAATGAAGTGAAGATGCTGAAGGGTAAAAGATCTTCAAAGTTCGTTTTATCTAGTTCTTCAAGTTCTGATGCAGAAAGCATGGGTCTCTCTTCCAAAAAGGGGAGGATGGGTAGTTCAGAAGGTGAAGAGGAGGCTCAGTTTCAATTTCATGAAGGAACACAAGTATATGATGAAGAGCCTGCTGGTACAGGGAAAGAGCCTGCTAGTGCAAAAGAGCCTGCTGAAGCAGAGCAAGAGCCTGCTAGGATAAAGAGGCTGTTGGCTATGGATTATAGAGGTTCTGCTGAAAATGTTTACAAAAGAAAGAGGGAATCACAGCCTCAGGGGGGTTGTTTGTTCAAGGAAGGTTATTTATTGCTGATGAGCAATCTGCTGCTCCAAGTCAAGAACCAACACCAAAAGATAAGGGAAAGAATATTATGGTTGAAGATGAACCTAAGCCCAAAAGGTTGAAGAAAAGAGAGCAAGTGCAGATGGCCTTAGATGAGGAAGTATCCAAAAAGCTTCATGAAGAAGAAATGCAAAAAGCTTTAGAAGCTTCAAGACTGCTTGCAGAAATGCAAGAGCAAAAGGTTGCTGCTCAAACTCTTCTTGACACTCAAGCTGATCAGGAAACATTTGATGCTCAGATGCAATGGATTATTGCCAATGATCTAATTATGAGAGGTCAAGCTGCCATAATTATGGATGACAAGAATCTTAACACTGAAGAGAAAACAGCAGAGCTTGAAACTTTTATCAACAAAAAGTATAGAGAAGCAGCTCTAGATGATATTTTTCAAAAGATTCAGGAAAGTCAGAAGAGAGGTTTTAAGGTGGGCTCATCTGAGAAAGATCAAGTGATTTTCATGAAGAGGTTTCTAAGAAGTCAAGCAAATTGGACTGAATATCAACTGAAGAAGAAATCTCCTGATGAAATCTACTTCCTTTATCTAAATGCCTACAAGAGTCTTTACTTCAAAATCCCATCTGGTGCTAAACCTTCAAAGAAAAAGAATGGTGCTCAAAAGACACAAGAAGCAGAATTGGATCCAGAACATGTAAGTAAAATGATAATTGCTTTACCAACAATTATACATGCTGATCCAATTAGGTCTAGACACCCTATTATAGATTGGGAGATTCACCATGATAGATCAGGAAAGGCATGGAAGATAACCAGGGTTGGGAATCAAACTGCCATTTTCAAAAAATTTGAAAATCTGATAAGGGCATGTGATAGAGCTGATTTAGAAGAGTTGTGGAATCTAGTTCAAATCAGGCTAAACACTAAGCATAAGACTGATGTTAAGGAACACGAACTTTGGGTAGAGTTCAATAGGATGTATGATCCTGATCCACAGGATGTTCATTGGAAGTTTCCATATCATGATCCTACCACCACATGGGAATTCCTAAGTCTTAGCAGTGTGCATCATCTTTTTACACAAAGTGGGATTGAGCTCTTTATGTTGGCTGAAAAAGAGTATCCTCTGAGCTATGAAGTTCTTACAACCATGATTTCCAAGAGGTTAAGGTGTGATAAAGATGAAGAAAAGTCAGAAGTTGTTCAAAGTTTGTTGATGAACATTTTTGAACAATGTGAAAGAAAAAGGAAGAATAGAGAGTAAAGTTTTTGGAAGAGTTCCCTCAGATCCTCAAGGTATGGATTTTATTCATAAGAAACTTGTTTATTTTAAAGGGAATAACAAGTTTAGGGGAGGATTGTTGGGAATAAAATGTTCAAGTCAAAGAGCCTGCCAGATGAAGTATTAGGTCTGCTAGTTCATTTTGAAGAAGATGAAGATAAACTAACAGTACCTTCTGGGTGAGAAGGTACTGCTAGTTAAAGAAGGTCCTGCCATTTGAATGTCAAGTTGTTAGATATTTATTTGTAGATATTTAGTTGTATTATTAGTCTTTGTACAATGTAACACGTTAAGTATAAGTAGTGCAGTCTTCCATGTCGTGCAGTAGATAATACTGAGTGTTTTACATTGGAAGTTGTAATAGTAGGTTAGAAAGTCTTGTTATCTTATGCAACTTGACAACATGTAAAAGGGTTCCTTATCCTATAAAAGGAACCCTTAGTCACCACCTTAGAAATATCTCTTCAACTAATAACTTCGTAATATCCTTAAACAAAATAACCTCTCTAGTAACTTAGTTACAAATTCACAAATCCATCAAAGATTCAAGGTTACCTTTGTAATCCTGGTGATAGTTTAGATCACCCGTATTATCTCATAAATAATATTGAATCGTTTTGTGTTATTCAAGTTGTGTTCATTGTTTTAAATAATTCACATTTGCATATTCACCACCTTTGTTCCTTTAAGTGTGTTATAGTAAATTCCGCGTACTAAATCACATTCATTCCTAAATATCCCAAACACATTATTAAGATTAACATCCCAAGTGTTTGTATAATCCTTCACAGAAGCTATATGAGTAAATTTTGGATTGGGATGAAGAATGAGAGGAGAAATTTTGAGAAGCTGAAAAGAGAATTGTTCTACTCAAGAAGGGGACTTAGCTTTTGCCCTTATGCAACTCGGGAAGATTGTTGGTACAGCTAGAACTGCAAGAAGTGAACTATCCGACGCATGGCTTGAGAGTGACTGGTGACAGGCAGGAAGAAGCTCGGAAGCAAGACGGTGAAGCATGATCTATGTTAGGAGACTTGAAGGAAGCGGTTTTGATTGAAGCACACTATTTTGCTCTATTCATATTAGTTGTACTATTATGTGTAGAGACTTGCTGCAGAAATTTTGATGGAATGGTATGAAGACGGTTGTGACTACATTAGTGGTGAAGTGGTTGGCGTGTCAACAGGTTAAGATTCAGTATCAGCGTACAAGTGGTTTTCTTTAGTGTTGGATGTTCGTATGTAGAAGTGAGATTAAGCTTTCAGGGATTTGGTCACAGGAATTCCACGCACATTTGGGAAGGACAACACGACTTGAGTGGTAGAGGACGGTTTGACTAGGTCGGCTCACTTGGAATATTGGCAGTGATTTCTTTCGACAGAAGATTATTCAAAACTACATGGCGCACCTGCAGTGATCGTGTCATAGATTTGCGTTTCAACATCACATTCCTAGGAAGAGCTATTGAAGGCTTGAGGGACCAGACTCGAGTTAGTAATGCTTCGCACCTCCAAACCGATGAATAAGCAGAACGACTATCCGAGCTTGGAAGATGTGTTGAGCAGGATTTTTGACAGAGCTGAAGAACACCTTTTGGGTTAAATTAGGTTAGGGAGCTGTCTATTGAAGGACCTGAGTAAATTCAATGACTAATGGATTAGTTATCATGTTGGAAGAGAAATTCTGAAACTCTAGACCGGGAATTTGTGTGTTCCGTATGATGTTCCGTACAGAAGAGTTAGACGTTTTGACATGTAAGGAAGATTTAGTTCGCGATACGTTAGACCTTAAATTCATTCTTATCCGTACGATTATTCTACCCATTCCGTTATGTCTTCTGATACGTTTTGATATTCTGATCTATGCTTAATTGATCGTCAGTACGAATATGTTAACCACCTCTTTATGAAGCTCTTGATACGTTTGATGATTCGGTATGTGCTTCTCTGATTATTAGCCAGTTTCTCAGTTCACTTAGAATCTCGATAGAGTTGATGAGGTTTTATCATTTAGCACTACCTCCGTATTTGCCTCGTGTGTCTCATGTATCTCTTAGTGAGATTACAAATATCATCTGTCATGTATATGTTCCGCATTCGTTCGATCGAGAATTGTTATGATTTATCTGTTATTGAAGAGCTAGAGGCTATCATGGAGCGTCAGGTTTGGGTCATGAGAATTTGAAGAATTATACGTATATGTCATCCACACATCTTCTATGATTCGATACATTTTCATCTGATCTCTCTACTTCAATTTCGAGGACGAAATTTTCTTTTTAGAAGGGAAGAGTTGTAAAACCCTAAAATCTGTAATCACATTTTTTTTTACTTGGAAATTTGGATTTTAATCGGGTTTGATATTTAACTTCTTACATTTAAATTATAGGTTATAAATATAAGTCCTAAACTTTACATTATAAGTTAAATGTCTAAATAAAACCTAAATAGATTGGAGTATTAAATAAATTCGGTTTACATTTTATGGTATGCAATCTTGAACCGAAACTTATGCCATCTCCTACTCCTATCACATGTCTAAATGAGGAAATCCTATAACCATATTCAATTTTAACTTAAATAAGAGATGAGGTCTTCCAAAATTATAGCATAAATCACAGGCAAACAACCTATAATCTCGACCCAAACTTTCGTCATCAATATTTTAATGTGCACTCTTCACACGTTTTATAATAAAACTCTTTCTTTCTCCACTCAAAACTTAAATAAGACTTGCACATGTACGTTTAATCAAGTATAAGCAAAACCAAACCGATCAAGGTATCCCCATTCTTACCACTTCACACGTTTTGGCCAAGATACATCTTATCAATATACATCTTTAGACAAGATATAGTCTTATCAATATACACGCTATCCTCTTAGTCGATCACAGATAACACATATTTTGATATATATCACGTATCCTTTTTATCACATCATCATCCCAAATAAAAGTTAAACCTTGTTATGTTAAACCTTGTTCGAGTTTGGAATTCGAGTGTGAATGAGTTACAGGTTCGATTGTGTCTAGTTTTACCTTCGCATTCGTTTTCTTGTTTCGGCTTAAATCTTATGTCGTTGAATCATAGTGTCCGAGTGAAGTTTTGGGTTCATGGCTGGTAGTTGTTTCGGTCTCATTCGTTGGGGGTGTTTAGCTCGCGACTTAGACTCGGTTAGCTGTGGTGTATGATGGGGTTGTGGGTTTCGATCGTGTGTCTAGTTGCATCTTCGAGTTCGTGTCCTCATTTCGGGTTCGACCTCGAATTCAGCCTATACTCGTTTTCGCTTGGAGGTAATCATTCATGAACCATAAATTATATCCCTCGTTATATAACTTGTGACACCTTAAATATAAAATTTAATACCATAAATTAGGATTTTAAGTCCTTTTAATATCATTCTCATTCTCATATATATACGTATAAACTAAGAATATGATTATGTCCATGTCACAACTCGTAATTTCAGGTTATTTTCCAAACCCCGACAATTTACTATTCCTGAGTTACTATTCATCAATCACTATTCACCGATCACTATTCATCATTTCACTATTCATCGTTTTTGAAGTCAGTTTGAGACTTTGAGAAGTCGTCAAAAATTTTACTATTCACGTGACACTATTCATTCCCGGAGGGAAATCACTATTCATGAGCATCATTCATCATGTTGTAAACTTGGTTTATGGGTATTCAAATGCGCGTAACCAGTTAGGTTTAGCTGTGTATTCATGCATCATCAGTAAAGACACATCATACAGACTAGAGTAGTTGCATATCATCAGTAACGTCATTATCATATCAGTTCATGCATGTGTTTGTGTGATTTTCATTAACGTATGCTTAATTGTTTAATTAAGGTTACCACTCAGTCATTTCTACTAACGTTATACCCAATACTCCCGACTATGATCCTAACACATTTTCAAACTAATTATAATGATATAGAGATTATATTATTACTTTACCCGGTGTTTTTAAACCAATCGCTATATTTTTCGTTTGACGCTTATAACTCCGTCGGTTTACGAAATTTCAACCCAATAATCATTCTAACACCTGATTCATGCAAGGAATATGGTTTTACAATTTTTACAACTTCGTCGTATTTTATTTCACCTCGTCATGATTCATTTCTAGTTAACTCGGTACCCGATAACACACAATGTATACCTTAAACTAGCTAATTCTAAATAAATTGGAGACAAGTGCATTAATTTGCATCAAATCATCCCTCTTTTCTTCACATGTGCCCCCCCCCCCCACATGAGCCACCCTAAACATCTACTACACTTGATTTCTAAGGCTTCATTAATTAAAAGATTCTATGTGTTTTCTTATTTAATTTCCATAACACTTTTCTTATCATTTCAACTAGCAAAATAACACACAAACTCTCTCTTTTCCTCCTTCATTGTTCGGCCAAAGGAAGAACATCAAGAGCAATCCATCAATTTTTGAAGTTCAAGTATTAATTAAGCTCAAATTTCATTTCTAGTTAGGGTTTTGTGGTAAAAACCCTAAGTTGTTAGGAACACGTTTTGTTAATTTTGCAAGTCTTGTTCATTTAGTTAAAAATGTTGCACGTTAAGGACATTATATTAGTATTCAAGGTCCGGTCCATTAGATGTCCATGGGCCGGCCTTCTTATCATTTTCCTTCTAGAAGAATTCATGTAAGAGTTGCCCTAGCTAGTAGCCTATAAATAGAAGGCTAGGGAACTCATTATTGTAGTTGGTTATTCATGTAAGTGGCGCAAGCTTTGTCCTTTTATCGTATGAATTGAATTATCATTCCAAATCTCTCTTCTTCATCTCTTATTCTTCTTCTCTTATTGCTTATTAGTTTATCTCTAAATCGTAGCTTATTAGATTAATAGTAGTACAAGTTTTACTTTGTTATACGTGTGTGTGTTTTTGAGATATACACGACCTACAAGTGGTATCATTCGCCAAAGGGATAGTTAGGATTGTGTTTGAGTAGATCTAATCGTATTTAGATTGGTTTTAAGGATTAAGCAAGGTTTTTGTTTTTTGTTTCATCGTTAAACTCTTTTTGTTGGAACGTATTCATCATCTCGTCAAAAAGCTTTACAAATTTCATTAAATTTCCATTTACAACGCTCTTGTTCGTAAATTTCATCATACTTTGGGGTTTCTAATCGTTAACAATCAAAATAATCGGTTTGTTATTGGTTTTCTAGACGATTCAGTAAAATCCGGAAAAGTCGCGTATTGGTAAAGTTGGTGAAAAGTGCACTTTGGCTTCTGGGTGAATAGCGACAAGTTAGGGTTTATCGCGATTCGAATAGCGACAAGTTAGGGTTTCATCGCAATTGGTAGATCTTCAGATTATCGGCATTGGGACTCAGTATTTTACTTCCTTGTAGGAGAAAGTGAAAATACTTCGACTTGGTTGCTTCTCTTCTCTTGTATGAGAGTTGAGAATTATTGAAATTGGAATTTAGATAAAATTATCGAAATTGCCATAAAATATCGCAATTCTGATAAATTATCGCAAATTGCCTTTTCTATCGCAATTTAAGATAACTTATTCAAATTGTCATTTTTATCGCAATTCTAAGTTTTATCGCAATTTCTATTTTTCCTTATCGCTATTTGGAGTTTATCGCAATTGGGTGAACAGTACTTATCGCAATTGGGTGAACAGTAATTATCGCAATTGGACAAAAAACTTCAGTTAACCGAAACCAACTTAACATAACTCATCACACAAATCTTAATTATCTTCAAGATCCAGACATGTCTCAACCACCTCACTTCAATTACTACTATCAGCTACAACAATATCCTCAACAACAGCAATTTCATCCTCAGTATCAACAACAACAAGCATTCGTGCAACAACATCAATTTCTCTCTCCACCACAAGTATCCCCACAACAAATCATGCAACAGAATCAAATGCTGAACAATCCATCCTACTCCAGAGAAATACATTGGTTTAACAAGATGTGTGAGGCAATCAGCAGTTAGCAATCCCGACATGAGGCTGGGAATCAGGACACTCCACCTATGCTGACACCTGGTAACTATGTGCAATGGGCTAGTAGATTCCTCAGATTCATTGAACTCCGAAAACCCCATGGGAAATATCTTAAGCAAGCCATTGAAGAAGGACCCTTTCCACTTCCAGTAACTGTTGTTCCAGGAACTTCAGAAAGAGAAGAAACATCAACTCCCATTGCTGTCGCTAACTACACAAATGAACAAACACTGCAACAAGAGGCAAATCAATTGGCAATGTCTTACATACTTCAGGGGATTCCCAATCCTATTTACTGAAGAATTGATGCTCAAAAGACTGCCAAAGACATGTGGGAACATGTGCATCTTCTAATGGAAGGGACAGAGTTAAATCAAGAAGATCTTGAGTCAAAGCTTTACATGGAATACAATAATTTCATCATGGAACCAGGGGAGACAATTGAATCACACTACCACCGTTTCACAAATGTTGTAAATGACCTCGATCGTCATGACATCAAGTTACCTAAGATTGCTATCAATTCAAAATTTCTGGGTTGCCTTGGACCAGAATGGCAGAAATATGCAACATTTGTCAGGCAAACAAAGAAGATTGGTGAAGTCAAGTATGGACTAATGTATGAATTTCTGAAACAACATCAATCTGAGGTAGATAAGGAAATTGCAGCACGAGGCGGGTTCACATCAGCACCAACACCTAACTCGCTTGCTCTTGTTGCTCAATCCAACTTTCCACTACCAAACCAGGAATTTGGCCAAACATCTTTCCAACCAAGTTTTCATCCACAACCTTCTAACCAAATCATCCCATATGAAGCACCATCACAATACTCTGACAACCAAATGGTTCCATATAACAACTCAGATTCCATGTTGTACTCAAACGCTGATTATGATGAAGAGGAGGATGCATTCAACTCTCTTAATGAAGCATTTGGATTAATTGCTAAGGCATTTGGCAAGTTCACCAAATCCAACAATCGTCTTCGTTCATCTTCCAATACCAGGAATCAAGCTGTTATTAACGATGGCAGAGTGGAAATTCAGAATCGGTCTTCAGGCAGATATGGTTCAGGAAACAGTGGAAACTATGGGTCTCAGAGGTTTCTGTCATGAGGGAACAGGTTCAATTCTGAAGGGGGTAACAGCAACAATATGGGAACTACTCAGAGAAGAAATCAGATGGCTAGGAATACACAGAAAGGCATTGCAAATACTTCAATCACATGCTACAACTATGGTGGGAATGGTCATATGGAAAATGCGTGTCCAAAGCCTCGTACTATGGGCAGTGCATATCACAAGGAAGCTCTTCTAATGGCTCTCAAGGATGAAAAAGCAGCCGGCATGTTAACTCAGAACGAGCAAAGTTTCATGGCTAATGCTGCATCTGATGATGAGATGGAAGATCTTGAAGCAAATGCTGCAGTAATGCTCATGGCAAACATGCAAGAGATGAACATGTCCGAGACAGGCCCGGTTTATGATACCGATGGTCTATCTCAGGTACCTGATCCACAATGTCTTATACATGAAATTGCTTCACCTTCTGCATCTTCATCTACAAATGACAATTCTGTTCAACATGACTCATCATTCTCATCTCCATCAGATGATCAAATAAACACTGTTGTATCATTTGATGATGATAAAACCGTCGTTTCATTTGATGATTCTATTGACGATGAAAGTTATGATCATCTTGAACAAAATGATCCTTTGCCTGATCAAGATTCAGAGCTTCAAGCCTTGTTAATGACCACCCAATCACAAATTGAGAAATGCAATGAAATCAATCAAAATCTGAAAGAAAAAATTGCATTGTTAACGAAGGATAATGAGTGCTATAAACTACAACTTTCAGGATATCAAAAACAAGAAAAACGTGAAAAAGGTTTTGAGATTGCTTTCCAAAAGGAGTACGTCAAAGTTCAAAATTTAGAAAATCAAGTTCGTGAGTTAACCGTTTCTAAGGCTGAGCTCCTCTCTCAAAAAGAAAAGGATCAATTTGAATTCAAAAAACAAATTAATACTTTAAATTCTGAGCTGTTAAAAACTCAATCTGAGCTTTCAACATCTCAAAATAATCTTCTTGAAGAAAAGCAAGCCTCAAGTAAACGTGTCAACTCATATCTTGAAGAAATTGTCACTTTGGAATCCAAACTTAAAGAATTTCAAACTATTGTATACAAAAATGGTGAATCCATAACTCAAATTCAAAGGCTGTCGGTAAAACCAGTCCCGAAAGGATGTGGATTTGCTATTGGCAGTGACCAACCACATTTTCTTTCAAAAGCACTCAAAAAAAATCCCAAGTTATATAATGCAGAATTATTACTTGACGATACCTTTCAAAGAGTTGTTGTGCTTGGTAATGATGAAGAACTTGAAATTCTTGAACGTCAAAAAGAACTTGAGAGTCGACCAAAAACTGACAAAGATTTTTCCAGAATTCATCATGATTATAATGCAAGACGTCATATCAAATTTGTCCCCTCAAAGGACGAACCAGAACAAACGTTTGTTAACACAAACATACATGCTTCTCCTACAATACTTCCTGTTTCCAAAAATGTTGCACAAATCAAGGATTCTTTGACTAAGGATGATGTTGATCCAAAATTACCAGAAAGTAAATTATTTCAATATTTTGATACAATTATGGAAGACATATTTCTTTTAGAAAATGAAATTGAGTTTAATTCTCAAATCGAAGTCTCTACTTTTCTTTCCCCAGTCGCGAAAGAAAAGCGAGATATTCTTCAAAAGAAAATTCTGCCTCATGTCAAACATCTAAAGAAATGTGCAACACAATGGGAACAAGAATTATTCACGGAAGTTGCATCTATGAAAAGCATTTTCAAAGAACAGGACGACAAACTTCAAAGACAAAAACATCAAAAGAAAAATTTGAAACAAGAGAATGATCGACTCTTAGAAAAAGTTCTGTGTTATGACTTTGTTTCTGTGATTATGAATTCGCTTTATGAGTCATGCAATGAGTTACTTGTGAAAGATCATGCTGTAAATGTTGAGATGTTGCAAATGGAGATAGAAAATTTGGTCAAAGAGAATGAGGATCTTCGACAAACCAACAATGATGTGGAAAACAAAGTTTTTAATCTTCAAAAAAGGCTTGATTGGTGTCAAACTCAAAGTGCAGAATTTGAACTAAAATTTCAAACTCTCATAGGATCTCTATCATTTCAAAACAGTCATGTTCCTGAAAATAATAAGGAAACAAAGGCTTTCTTAAGACTTAAACTGTTTGAAAATGAAAAGGAACTGGATGAAATTCTTCAAAACAGAAATGACACAGTCCGCCTCAACAGAAAATTAGATTCAAAAAATCAAGAATACCAACACATCATTGTTGATCTGAAAAAGAAACTCAGAGTTTTAGACAAAGACAAAGCAAAAGTTCATAAGATTGCCCCAGGGATGTATGTAGTAGACAAAGCAATTACCCAAGCATCAGACTCAACCACTAATGCAAACACTTCTACTTCCACAGGACTAGACACTATCTCTAAGGCTAGCAGTTCCAAGAATCCCAAGAAACAACAGAAGCGTAGAGTCAGGAAGTCTAGGAATGGATCATCTAAGTCTTCAGAAGTTAAAGCAAGTAGTTTGAATAACACACATGTAATGTCAGGAATAGAATCGACCTTATCTAAGTCCAATTCTAGGAATGATGTAACAGATGTTGAATCTATGAATGTTAATGTTGATGTTATGGTTGATGCTAGTTGTATTGTTTGTCGTGCTAGTATATTATCTGGTGATCATCAAAACTGCATTGCTAAAACTCTGTTGAAACGTAAAAAGAAACGAACTAGTGGATCTTCCTCTAGGATTAAAACTGTTGCCAAGTCCATTTTAGGGAAACCACCACTAGTTGTTTCTGAGCAAACCATTGAAACACCCATAGCCACACCTAAGACAACCAAATCACCTAGTGCATTCATTAGGAAAAAGGCTGAGACTAGTTGGACATGGCAACGTTGGTTACAAAACACAGCAAGCTTTAAATGGGTCCCAAATTTAATTAACTCTTGTGTTACTAACCCAACGGGTCCAACCGTTACCAATTCTCCACCTGTTTCCAATATTTGTGATGCAGGTGATTCAAATTGTCCTATGGATTGTTGATAGCGGGTGTTCCCGACACATGACCGGCAACCTCAAGCTTCTCACAAACTTTATCGCAAAGTTCATCGGAACGGTCAGGTTCGGGAATGATCACTTCGCAGCAATAATGGGCTACGGAGATTATGTTAATGGGAACATCGAGATCATTCGTGTATACTATGTTGAAGGCCTTGGTCATAATTTATTCTCAGTGGGACAATTCTGTGACGGAGACTTAGAAGTAGCATTTAGGGAGAAAACTTGCTTCATACGTGATCTTCAAGGAAATGATTTGATGAAAGGAAAACGGGGAACCAGTCTATACACCATATCCTTTGAAGGCATGACAGCTTCATCTCCTATTTGTTTACTCTCCAAGGCTAATCCCACAAAGGCTTGGTTATGGCATAAAAGATTGTCTAATCTCAATTTCAAAACCATGACTGACCTTGCAAGGAATAAATTGGTTGACGGATTACCCAAATTCAGATATGCCAAAGATCATTTGTGTTCTGCATGTGAACAAGGGAAAAGTCACCGTGCTCACTTTCCTCCCAAAACAGAACACAGCACAGATCATGTCCTCCAGCTGCTACATATGGATTTGTGTGGTCCAATGCGGGTTCAAACTATAAACGGGAAAAGGTACATTTTGGTAATAGTTGATGACTACTCACGATGGACATGGGTCTACTTTCTTCGGACAAAAGATCAAGTTCCTTCAATGGTCATCACGTTTCTCACAAAGATTCAAGTTCAAGTCCGTAACACCGTCAGGATTATTCGAACAGACAACGGCACTGAATTTAAGAATCAAACCCTTCGGGAATACACTGAGAAGCATGGGATTGTTCATCAATATTCAATTGCTCGCACTCCCGAACAGAATGGTGTAGTTGAAAGACGAAACCGTACGCTTGTGGAAGCAGCTAGAACAATGTTGATCAATGCTCAATTACCAGATTACCTTTGGGCTGAAGCTGTTAATACTGCATGTTATACCCAGAACCGCGACATGATCAACAGACGACACAACAAAACTTCATATGAGCTTATTCAAGGCAAAAAACCAAACATCAACTACTTTCATGTTTTTGGAGCACTATGTTACCCAAAAAATGATAGAGATGATCTTGGTAAACTTAAGGCTAAAGCAGACATTGGGATATTCGTTGGCTACTGTGAGAATTCTAAGGGATATAGAATTTGGAATCGTCGGACCGGGGAAATTCAAGAAACTATACACGTAAATTTTGATGAACTCACGGAAATGGCTTCTGAGCAAGACCGCTTGGAACCCGAACATAACCGTCTAAACTTCCCTGAATCTTCGGCTGCACCTTTACACTTTAACAGGAAAGATCTGGAAGATTTGTTTGCACCAATGTTTGATGAAGTTTGTGTTAGTAGAGCATCAGATGCTTCCACCAATTCCGCTGCTCAACATGTTCAACATCAAGCACCTGATCAATCTGCAACTACTTCCACAACAGATGATAACGATGCACCTCAACCTGAACCCTCATTACACATGGAACAAACACCTCCACCTGCAGTTGAAGATTCTTCCCCCACTTCAAACCAAGTTCCCACACCTTCAAATTATGACGGGAATGCATTTTTTAATCCATTTGCTCCACCACCAACCATTCCAGAAACAGGAGAATCATCCTCGAGCAATATGGACCCGTCATATCACCAAAACAACATTCAACATTTCCCATCCACCCACAAATGGACAAGAGATCATCCTCACTGGTCAGAACTTAAGTTCCTATAGGGAAATCCTAAAGCAATTCTTACAGGTTATCTTATGAGCGCCTACAGTGGAAACCTAGTGGTCCAAACTTCACAGGTCAAGGGTAAATGTATTACGAGTCGCAGCCTGTCTCTCTGATACCATAAATTGTAACACCCCAACCCAACAAGGGTAAAGATATCACAATAATGGTTTCATATCAGATCAAAACAAAGCATACATTTACAGTAATACAAGAAATCTCAAAGGTTACAAATGAAATACTGAAATTACAAGGTTACAAATGCGAATACTAATTCTAAAACATAATAACTTCTAATCAACTCTAATCCAGAATAACTGTCAAGTCTTCTAAGTCCAAGGTACTCTCCACTCATTCCCAGCTTCCTACTAAAACCTGCCGCAGGAAAAGAAATGCGGCTGAGCTACGAGAGCTCAGTGAACAGATACATAAACAAAGTAATGATAACGAAACAGAAATAAGATATGGTGCAATGGGGAAATATCATAAGGTATAACAATGAGAAAGTATAAGGAATAGGATAGGATAGTAATCCACCACGAGCCCAGACAAATCAAATGTAGTAACCATATCTTCATAATCATATAGAGGGGAGACCTCTCAGATAATCAGATAATATGAGGGGTGTCCTCATTCTTCAAATTGGAGTGATCAGCTCCCAGATATATGTGAAGGGCATGTATTGCACACAGTACCAATCACCAGACAATAATAATCATATATAGATAATCCACTAAACAAAACAGATCTAGGATGCATCCATACGCCCCTGCAGACAAATCGTGGCCATATATATACTTGAGCTCATAACAGATAACAGATTAGGGACGGTGTGGAACATCACTCAACCACGCTAGAGTCATGCCATTGGTGCATCAATGACATGGCCATGTTACCTTCATGGCTAGGGTCACAAATTTTGGCTCGGGTATCAAACTAAGAGTCAGATATCAAATCAAATCAGAATGTCATATCCAAAGGTCCATAACAGATGGTTCATAATCAAATATTTCAGAAGTAATATCAAAGGTCCAAATCAGAGCTTATCAGATAAAGGTTTACAAAGCAAAGGATCATGGCAAAGGTTCACAACAAAAGGGTACATAGCAATGGCTTCGGGAATCTTAAACGAATCAGAATTCAAAGTCAAAATCAAGGGAATAAGACACCCTTACTGAAAAAGGGCAGAGTATCTGTACCTTATCGCGAATGCAAAACAAAGAAAAGAATAGAAAGCACAGAAATGGATCAGGACCTCTCCTTCTTCACACCTAAAGGAGTAGAAGAGAATTACAATAGGTTCTCAATTACTTATTTTAACTTTCCCTTCCATTTTAAGTAACTTTCTATTTTTAGCAGGTTTTCACATTTAGTAAGTTTCCATTTTTAGAAAGTTTCCTTATTTAGTAGGTTTCCATAATTAGAAAGATTAAAGCATTATTATTTAAGTTAAGTCATAAATGAAGCATATTATGAACATAGGGTATATTTTACCAAGTTATGATAATTTAGGGTTAATAATAACAACTTTCCATAATTTATTGTTTTAAATGTAATAACACCAAAGTTAAAGGTTTAAAATGAAAATACCTCAAGTTACTCATTTAATACATAAGTTATTCAGAATTACACTTTTAACCCTTTATGTTTAACAATTTACAATATATACCTCTTTAGTTAATAAAATTACAAATTAAACCTTATAATTAATTAATTCATAATTTAACCCTTACCATATTTATATTTACACATCAAGCACTTTATTTTACAAAATTACAGAATATACCCTTAAATTTACATGTGGTACGAATTCCCCTGCAGATTTCATAATTTACACAATTAGTCCCTTTATTTTACAAAACTTATAATTCGACATCATATTTATTAATAATTACACATTAAGCCTTTAAATATTCAAAGTTACACATTACACCCTTTATATCATCATTTACACCGAATAACCTTAAGTTTCCAGAATTTACACTTTTAGTCCCTCCATTTAATTTAATTTCAATTCGACACATATAATTACCATTTAAATCCTTTCTTGCAAATTTTACACATAAGACCCTCATGTTATATTTTTTATACATTACCCCAGATCTAAATAACATTACAAAAATATCCCACAAGTTTCAAAGTTGGCAAAACACACCCTTCTTATTTATTTTCAAATCGGATTACTTTTTAAATTACCAAAACCTAGCCTAACTATTCCCAATCATTGAACAATCATTATACAATCCTTAAACACATTAATTATCCAGATTTAAACCCAATAAAACCTAAACCTAATTCGTTCCTAGGGTTTTTGTAACTTTTCTTGATTTTTCCGTAAACCTGATTATACAATTAATTCAAGAACACATGATTTAAGCTTCCAAAAATCAAAGGGCTATTTTTCCAGACTTATATAATCATGATAGAACTCATAAAAATTATGAACATAGCCCAGAAAAATCGTATTATCAGATTTGGAATTTAAGTGTGTTTTAGCTCTCTAAAATTCGTATGATCATTCAAGCTTGCATGATTAGATTCTATCAATTTATATGAGTCATATATGATAATATAAACATAAGAAAAATACCAATTCGATTTTTGAACGTGTAGATTGATCGTAATAATTATTTACCTCTCGGATGAGTTAATCGACCAAAACAAATCCCTACGTTCGAACCAGTGATTCCACGACCCAAATTCTATTTTTTCCCAGCCTCCTTAGACCTTGATGAACACTAGAAAAATTCTATATCTCTTCCATAAAATCGGATGAAGTGTGTGTGAATTTGTGTGTGTCGATTTAGGGTTTTGGGATAGGAAATAATGGAAGATAATTAAATAATGAAATTACCGAGATTAGGGGGGGAGGAAATGGGTTGGAGTTTCGGTCAAAGCTTGACAAAATTAGATTTTTGAATGTATAATTTTATTTCCTAATTATTGGTCAATTATCTCTTTGTAAATTTATTTAAATATTAAATAAATAACTTATAAAACATTTTCGATTTAGGTAGATATATTTGTGTGCAATAATAATTTTTTTGGACATGCAAAAATGTTAAAATGTTGCCTCAAAATTATTTTACTTCATATGTAGCTCATTACCAGAGGTTTGGAATTAATTTGGTACTTTATATGCTTATTAATCAAATTTTAAGATTATAGGGGCAATTTGGTCTTTTTACACGTTTTAGATTTTTGGGTATTACAACTTCTTCCCCTCTAAAAAAAATTTCGTCCTCGAAAATGGAAGTGAAACGAAACGGAAAGCATAACGGACTGCGAACGGAAATGTGAATGACTAGTTTCTCATGATTCTCTCTTGTTGATCAACGCTTCGTTTTCCCTCAGAAAAGACAACTCATACTGAATCCAGATCAAAAGAATAATATACCAACCGTAATAGATGATAATCAGATTCCCTCGGAAGAGACAAGGAAATACATAGGATTTTGACGGATATGTCGTTCACAGAATTTGATTAGACAAATCAGATGAGAACGTACAGAAAATAGATTGTCGATAACGTCATTTGACAGAAGTTCCACAACAGAACCTAAGATAGTTATCAGAAGTACAGAGATCAGCGGAACGTGTGACGAGAATCCAGACGTATCAAATCGCAAAACGGTGAAAGCAGATTACGCGTATAGGTAGAATGAATCCTAAAGTCTCAATCAGATATCAGAAATTCTAAGATTTCTAAGGCACTCCTCGAAATATCCTATGATCACAATGAGGGTACGTCATATGACGTAAGTATTATCACGTTATCTACTCGTCATTATACCAGCATCATATGAGTATACCTTCATGATGGTCATACTTTATCTCAAGTCGAGAACAAGCTTCTATCAACCACCTAGCAGTCCATTCTACACCCTAGGGTTGGTCCAACTCGGTCATCACTAAAATTCAAAAATCAGGGATACAGATCGTACAAATAACGTAACGGAATTAGTAAGCATCAATGAAGTACGTCGTCCAAGGCGTCAGGTCTTTCACAATACATCAAAATTTTCATACAAAACCGTCATCCAACATACGCAGAAAAACACCAAACGGAAATATTAACGGAGAACCCGAATCATTCGAAAGATCTTATCATCAGGTAACGGGAGCTTAAGTGGGTTAAGCAGAAGTGAACACGCCATCAATAACTTCGTCCTTCACGAAAGCAACTCATCCAACCACAAATGATCATTCCAAAATTGTCCACTCGAATACATGATTTCAAATCTCTTCCAAGTCCGAGTAGTCTATCTACGCTTGTCCATCTGATCATACGGTGAGAAGGGGTTGTTGAATCTAACACGCCTGCTAGATCTTTGAGCCTATGTAGATCGGTAGGGTGCCTATGTAATCACAAGCACACTACAAGAGAACCTCTGATTATGAACAAGAAAAGAAAAGAACTAATGCTATGATCCTCTATGGATCGTATAATGAACTAAAAGAATATTTTTATTGAAGATTGTTAACTTACAAAGATATATCAAACTCATAGACGGGGTGTTTCTTTTATAATGATAAGAAACCCTAACCCTAACCCGTCCTACAAGAAAACGTGTAAAGAGATAAACATGATCTCTTCTAAAAATAAACATACTAAACATACGGATAACTAACAATAATATCCGCAGCAACAAACACTATCAGCAGAAACAAAATATAACTATCAGCAGCAATGAGCTTCGGCAGGAACCAACTTTCACTATCGGCAGCAACAAGAAATATCTTATTTCCAGAATTCCCAACAATCCTCCCCTAATCTTGAGGAAATAGCTCATTTCCGAAAAGATTCCCTAAGCGTTCACTCTACTCTGAAAGTACTTTGAAGTTCATAGGGAGAGGATTAGACCAGCAGCAGCATCAGTAAGTAACCAGCAGGAACACTTGAAACTTCCAGCAGCAACTTCGATAGTTCAGCAGCAATAGGAAATCATCCTCAAAAGAAGATCTAAGCTGGTCACCATGTCATTCTTGATCTTGACTGCTACTATGACAATATGTACATCAAATCACTTAAGTTTCATACTATTCTCATCACATCCAGGTGTGTTAACTCCTGTGAGAGGTGAATCATTGAAAATTAATGGATTTGATGTCTCTTTACCAATAGCCATCACTACTGGAGTAGCCAATGTTTAGGTGTGTAAGACCATGGTACATTGATAACCATCTGATTTTTAGTAAACCAGCAACTATAAACGGATTTGAGTTGTCTTTACCTGTAGCCGTTTGCTCAGGACTAGCCAATTCTTTGGTTTCAACTGAACCTTGGTGAATTGAATACCAAATATGGATACCAAATGTCTTTACCACAAACCATACTTTTGTGGACTAGCCAATCCTTTGGATCCCATAAAGGGTTACATCCATGGTGAATTGAGAACCATTTTCAACTCTCAGGAATAAACCATGGGTGAGTTGAAGTACCCTATAGCTTTGAGCAAGCTATTACAGCTATCAACGGATTTGATTATCACACTAGAGTCGTACCCTCATGGTGAGTCAACTCTTTCTTGTCTGAGAGACATGGTGAGTTGAATACCATTTGTTGTGTAGGTGTAAACACCAACACTGTACCTGCAAGGTGTTGCTCAAACCAACGTATTAGCACACAAAATATACAAGAATTTTTTTTTTTTTTTTTTTTTTTTTTTTTTTTTTTTTTTTTTTAACTAAAAGAAACCAGAAACAAACCAAAAGAAAGAAAATAAGAAAAGAAAGAAAGATATACAACAACAACAAGAAACCTCCCCTTAGGCTTAAACCTCCCCTTAATCTCAGCACCTAAGGATTGAGCATTCCAATATGAACCACCAGTGATGACGTATAGTCTACACCCGGGTCACGGACCCGATTAGTAAACAATACTAAATACTTAAGCCCACTACGCATGGGCCGCTATGGCGCTAACTGGACTACCAGTTATACGGCTTGGGCCTACAAGGTCCAAGCCCAAAGTTATTTTCGGATTAGATATGGAGTATCTCCTAATTAAAGGGGATATATACCAAATATCCGATGTCGGCGAATGCACCGAGGAGTAGGGAACACGAAACCTACTAGGGTTTCATATGTATATAAAGGGCACCCAAGCCCTCGGTAAAGGTACGATCTCCTAAAAACCCTAACTCTTCACTAAACCCTAAATTTCGATTACTTACTCTCACGCCGGAGGATAATCGGGGGAGACAATCCCTCGATAAGCCTAACGGTGTTTGCTCTTTTTCTTAGTGCGCAGGTTCCATCAAGCATTAAGATCTAATTGGTACGAGAATAGGAGTCTTAACAAGGAACGCCCAACTTTTGTATCAACAAGTGGCGCCATCCGTGGGACCCTACACTAAGAATTTTACCAAGAACTAGAATGACGAAACACGGAAGTCACAAGAGTCCGCATGGGAAGAAAGCGCATGATGACTCACTAGGGAAGAAGCATCAAACGGATGCGCCCCCTAAGCAGGCCCCTGGAACAACCAGCACGCCTAGAAGCTTAGGAGCGTATTCAGATCTGGTCTTTCCTACAGTGGAATCACTTACCAAAACTACCCCCCGCTATTACAACAAGTACTAGCGCGGTAGAACTGGAGCGCACTCCTCTTACCATGCCAGAGGTGAACTTCACTGAACCTCCCAATGCGCCTATCCGAAACAAGGATCCTGCCTTGGAAACAGACTCCATCGCGCTAGAAGGAGTCACTTCCGAATTGGCGCCAAGCGACTTTGTATCTCAAAACTACGAAGCCTTGGCTGCGCTCATGCGAGAGGAGGCAAAGAAGAGGTCAAGCCAAAGTCTGCACGGCAGACTCAACTTCGACCCTGAGCATGAGGCGTCCCCAACGCGCTACCGAAGGGAAAGACGCGAGAAGGATAGCCGCAAACAACCAGTGTTTACCAGGATTGGAAGGAGGGTTATGGATGATGAAGCAGCCGATCTTCAACATCTGGAGGAGCCTGAAGAGGGGAACGGCGAGCCAATGTCCACGCTAGGCTTGGCAGTCGCAGGATCCAAGATAGGCTTGGGCGACGATGCTCCCCAAGTGAAAGCCCCCCAAGCTCTGATTCTGAGGATAGTCGGCGCAAGCGCCGCAGAGGAGCAAGCTCAGACTCTGATGATAGTCGACGCAAGCGTCACAAAAGAGTTCGCTCATCTTCAAGTGATTCCTCGGACAGCGAGACTGGACACTGGAAATCAAGAGGAAAATACCGCGACCAGGAAGACGAAGACATGTCTCTTCCCTGGCGTCGCCAAAAGGTTGATGCGTTCACTAGGCGCATCAGCGATTTTTCGGAGAATAAGAAAAGGCGCATGCCTGCTAACGTCAAAACATATGATGGGACAGGTGATCCTGATGATCACCTAAAAATTTTCGAATCAGCAGCTACTATCGAAAATTGGCCACAACCTGTGTGGTGCCATATGTTCAACTCTACATTAGTAGGGAATGCGCGCAACTGGTTTAGCAAGCTTCCACGTAGAAGCATCGATGGGTTTGAGGAGTTGCGCAAGGCGTTTCGCTTAAACTTTACTCAAAGAAAGAAGTGCGCCAAAAATCCTGTCGAACTCGCTAGGGTTAAACAGCGACAAGGGGAACCCACAAGTGCTTTCATGGAACGCTTTAAGGATGAATGCATGAAAGTCAAGGCGTGTTCAGAGATACTAAAAATATCGGGTTTTATGAATGCGATCAATAACCCAGATTTGATAAAAAAGTTAAACGATAAGGTTCCCTTAACTTTCGATGAACTCATGAAGCGCACGAGGTCTTTCGTCCAAGGAGAAGATGCCGCTGCGGATAGCAAGAAAGGCTATTCGAACCATAGGCCACAAGAAGAGTCAAGGAGACAATCCAATGACCAGAGCGGCAATCGTAATAGGAGTTATCGCACTCAAGGCGGTGGAAGGGGAAACGACAAGTACACCCCATTAACAAAAACTCCAAAGGAAATATTCGCGACGGAAGGGGCTAACTTCCCGAAACCACCACCAATGCGCACCCCAGAGGATCGGCGCACAGGGAATGGCTATTGCGAATACCATGGACAGAAAGGCCACACAACCAACGAGTGCGTCCAACTGCGCCAATTGATTGATAAATTAGTAAAGGAAGGAAAGATGGACCACCTCGTAAAAAACATCAAAGAAGGGAAAGACAAACCAAAACCAGGGGCCAAGAAAGAGACATCAAAAGAAAAGGCAGATATCATCTACATGATACAGCCATGGCAGCGCGCGACAAGACAGAAAGTCATTCAAAGGTTCTCTAAGGGAAATGAAATTTCTTTCCCCTCCCTGACTGCGAACAACGCGGTAGTGGATCCACTTACCATTGAAATACATACGGGGGGTCACGACATCCGTCGCATGTATATAGATGGAGGCGCATCCGCTGATATTATATATGAACACTGTTTCAAGAAGCTGCGACCTGAGATACAGAGTCAGTTGATCCCAGCCACAACGTCGCTCACTGGCTTCACAGGGGAGAAGATATGGCCCATGGGGTAATTACGTCTACTCGTAGAAGTTGGTGACAAACCACACTCTACAGTCACCTGGATGAACTTCATGGTAATCAGATCCCCCTCTCCGTACAACGGTATCATCGGAAGACCTGGAATATCATCCATCCGCGCCGTTCCATCCACAACGCACGGGATGCTCAAGTTCCCAGTAGAAGGAGGTATTGTCACTCTCTACAATACCACCATACCACCCAAAGAATGCAACGCAGTGACAAATGACGTAGGCGATGTTCCAGAACAGCGCGCAATCAAAGTCCCAAACCTAAGGGTCGCCATTCACCCTGACTACCCGGATCAACAGGTATCTATTGGCGGGTCTTTGTCTGACAAAGGCAAATCAGCTATATGCGCACTCCTGCAAAATAACTTAGATATTTTTGCATGGGAACCAAAGCACATGACAGGAGTGCCACGTTCCATCACGGAACACAAGCTACAAATCCGACAAGGATATCCTCCAATACGACAGAAAAAGCACGGACAAGCTCCAGACCACGCAAAAGCCATCCTGGAAGAAGTACACAAACTAGTAGACGCAGGCATCATGCGGGAAGTCTACTACCATGACTGGCTTTCCAACCCAGTAATGGTAAAGAAGAGCGATGGCAGTTGGAGAATGTGCGTAGACTTTACAGACCTCAACAAAGCATGTCCACAGGACTGCTACCCGCTACCGGAGATAGACTGGAAGATCGAATCTCTGTGTGGATATCCCTTCAAATGCTTCCTGGACGCATACAAGGGATACCACCAAATTCAAATGGCGGAGGAAGACGAAGAAAAAACGGCCTTCCACACAAGTCAAGGGGTCTACTGCTATACAAAGATGCCCTTTGGCCTAAAGAACGCAGGAGCAACATACCAACGATTGGTAGACACTGCGTTCGAGAAACAAGTAGGCCGCAACTTGGAAGTATACGTCGATGATCTCGTCATCAAAAGCCATACGGAGGAAGAACTAGTGCGCGACATGGAGGAAACGTTCAAAACACTGAGGAGAATCAACATGAAATTGAACCCCAAGAAGTGTACATTTGGCGCAACAGAAGGCATGTTTCTCGGGTATTTGATAGAACCTGATGGGATCAAGCCTTGCCCAGAAAAGACCCAAGCAGTCATTGACCTCCCCTCACCGCGCACACTAAAGGAGGTTCAGTCACTAAACGGCAAACTAGCCGGACTGAACCGATTCTTATCTAAATCAGCGGACAAGTCACTTCCCTTATTCAAAACACTCAAGAAGTGCACAAAAAAGGGAGACTTCAGGTGGACCGCGGAAGCAGAAGAAGCCTTCCAACAGCTCAAACAACACATAGCAGCGCTCCCAAAGCTTGTCGCACCCCGACCAGGGGAAGAGCTGATCATGTACCTATCTGCGACCCAGGGAGCAGTCAGCGCAGTGTTACTGACAGACAGGAACTCTGTCCAAACACCCATCTATTTTGTTAGTAAGGCGCTCAAGAAGACAGAGATTAACTACACTGCAATGGAGAAGTTGGTCCTAGCCTTAGTGTTTGCAGCAAAAAGACTGCGCAGGTATTTCCAGGCGCACCCAATCGCTGTTATCACAGACCAACCCATCAAACAGGTTATATCGAAACCCGACGCATCGGGACGCCTACAAAAATGGAGTGTGTTACTGGGTGAGCATAACATATCATACAGACCGCGCACTGCAATTAAAGGGCAGATATTGGCCGACTTCATCATTGAGAAGCCGGATACTGACACTACACCTGCGACAAGCAAGGAGGAACCTCAAGAACCATGGATTCTATTCACTGATGGATCCTCATGCGTAGATGGATCAGGAGGTGGTCTTATTCTCACTAACCCAGAAGGAGATGAATTCACCTACGCACTGCGTTTTGAATTCACAGCCACGAACAACGAGGCAGAATACGAAGCACTCCTAGCTGGGTTACGCATCGCAACTCAAATGGGTGCACGCAACCTAGAAGTAAACGTCGATTCACGGCTAGTTGCTAACCACGTGTCAGGCGAATATATAGCAAAGGAGGAACACATGATCCAATACCTCGAAAAAACCAAATCTCTGATCCAGAACTTCGATAGGTTTACCATCAAGCAGGTTCCCAGGGGTGAAAACAGGAAAGCAGATGCGCTGAGCAAGATTGCATCCACCAGTTTTGCGCATTTATCAAAACAAGTATTGGTGGAAACCTTGAAAAACAAGTCAATCGTAGAGATGGAAATATCCACGGTGATAGAAGAGGAAAATCCTACGTGGATGACACCAATCATTGACTTCATTAGCAAAGGCATACTCCCCCAAGAACAGAAGGAAGCTCGAAGAATCCGGCGCACAGCGCAGCGATTCGAGCTTAGAGATGACGTCTTATATAGACGCTCATTCCTGCAACCATGGCTTAGGTGCGTTGGACCTCTCCAGGCAGACTATGTACTTCGAGAAATCCACGCAGGCTCATGCAGCATGCACTCAGGACCACGGTCCATTGTAGCGCGCGCCCTAAGGTCTGGATACTATTGGCCAACTATGCACCTTGACGCGCGAGATTTGGTACGGAAGTGTAATGATTGCCAAGTTCACAGACCCATTCCGCGCCGACCACAGCATGAACTAACGCCTATTACATCGCCATGGCCATTCTACAAATGGGGTATCGACATCGCTGGACCTTTCCCTATTGCCGCAGGTGGACTGAAGTTCCTTATTGTGGCAATAGACTACTTTACTAAGTGGATCGAAGCAAAGGCAGTAGCGACCATAACAGGTAATCAGATAAAACGATTCGTGTGGGACAACATAGTATGTCGCTTTGGATTACCTGGTGAAATTATCTCAGATAACGGAAAACAATTCCGTGATAACCCGTTCAAAGATTGGTGCGAACAGCTGAACATCACGCAACACTTTGCATCAGTAACTCATCCACAAACCAATGGTCTGGTTGAACGCGCAAATAGAAGCCTAGGTGAAGGAATCTAAGCGCGCCTGGACAGACACAAAGGAAGATGGGTAGAAGAACTATCACATGTTCTCTGGGCGCACCGAACAACCATCAAGGTTAGCAACGGGGACACTCCCTTCTCTTTGGTCTATGGGACAGAAGCTGTAATACCAGCTGAAATTGGAATGCCAACCATCCGTACTGCGGAAGTTAATGCGGCAACCAATGATGATGAGCGGCGCATAGACTTAGATCTATTGGAAGAGCGACGTGAACGCGCAGCAATACGCGAAGAGAAAGCCAAGTCAAGAATGAAAGGATACTATGATGCCAAAGTACGCAGCACGTCATTCAGACCAGGTGACTTCGTATACCGCGAAAACGACTCAAGCCGCGCAGAAGACACTGGTAAGCTAGGACCAAAGTGGGAAGGACCTTACGAGGTCATAGAAGCACTTGGCAATGGAGCGTACAAGCTACGCGACAAGGATGGACATGAGCTACAGCGAACGTGGAACGTCCGCAACCTTAAGCGGTGCTATCTTTAAAGCAGGCTACGGCCCAACATGGACACTCACGCACTTTAGAAAGTGCCCCCAATAAAGATCCATGTAATTTTATTTTTTTTAAGCATTATCTAGATAAGTATTCTCTTTTAAAACTTGCAAGTATTAATAAAACGTTATGGTTTCTAGCTAACTCCATAACACATTTAACTCTATTGTTTGCATCTTTCATTATCATGTCTCAATATTGTTATAATCCCGCCTACATGGCGTGCATGCACACACTAAGACCCACGATGGCAGAAAGGATGAGTAAACCTACTAAACAACTCGTTGAGTAAGAGGGTTGCAAACCCATCAACATTGGATCACGAATCCTTGTTAAACACCTTGCGCTCAAGACGTTGGCGCAAGTTCCTTACGCACCCCACGACGGATGCGCAATAAGGCACACTGTGCGCGTTTAACAACTCAGGAACTCAAGACTCTTGATTCCTTAAAGTAAAATACGACAAGTAAACTTATAAAAATACATAGACGACTATGATTCCCTTCTTTACATTAAGTTGGAAAAATTCAATACACGACTACGGTCCTTATTTAAGGAAATTCATACATAATGATTCTTCTTTTCTAAGTACGCTTAGACACTTAAAGATATCTTCACGCAAGGATACATAAGAACTACGAGTTCAAAAGCATAAGTATTTTGGAAGTTGTAAAAACACTAAGTACAAAAGCAACCTTTTATTTATAGAATACGTTTCTACAAAAAGACTTGTACAAAAAAGCTAAATGCTATATGTACGCCTTAGCTGGCTGGAGCCCCCACTCAAAGCCGTTTCCTTTGCATCCTCGAGTCGCTTCAACAACTCTGCATCATCAAGGGAAACAGTGGCCACGGAGACAGGCACACCGTCGGATCTAGGCTGATGCGCAGCGCCTATGCCGCACAGAATGGCCTTCCCTTTCACGCCTTTCTTTCTTGCGACTCTGGAAACATGAGCATTTAGAGACCTTTGCAAAGAAATCTCTTTCTCAATACGGAAAGGATTCAGAATATCACGAGGCTGAGCAAAAATGGGTACCTTCAACTGCGCTACGTCAGGCTTCAAGTAGAAGTCCAATTGCTGATCTGCATCATCCTGCAGATGCCTGGGAAGAGTGAGCCCCGCCATGATCACGCTGATAGGCTGATCCTGATCACGCTCTAAACGAGCGATATGCGGAAGCTCAAGCTTTTTTAGCTCTTCCATGGCAGCAACAAGCTCAGCACGGGCATTCGCCTTGTACCCAGGGACCTCGGCAAGTGGCACAGTCAACAACTTGGCCTCATCAAGCTTGTTTGCGGCCAAAGTCTCACCATGCGCAATAGCGCACTCCACAACCTTTCCGAAGGACGTGGTGACCTCGGGATGCTCCAAAGTACACATGGCAGCCAAGCGAAGACCATGACTGATCAACCACCTACGAAATAACACAAGTGTTAATAAGAAAGAGGGTCTAAATATATACAAGTTATAAAGAAATAAAGCAGCATGTACCTGCGCTCAGCCACGGACTGAACCATATGGGGGTATAGCTCCTCATCATATTCGATGCTGAGCCTGCGGAGCTTCTCCTCTTGCATCTTCAGCGCAAGCTCCACACGGCTACGGAACTCCTCAATGTTGGCAAAGTGCTTGCTCCTATTCTGTTCCAAGTACTTCAGCGCCCATGAGGAGTTACGCCTCTGACGGTCCGCAGCAGCATGCTCCCGCTCCAACTCAGCCATCACCAAGAGCTTCCCCTCACCCAATCTTTGCGCAGACGCCTCTGCGCGCTCCAGTTTAGCCTTGGAGCTCAGCTGCTCAGCTTTAGAGCTTGCTAACTCAGCCTGCACAGACGCTAACTGCGCCTGCAGTCGGGAAACTTCCTCAGACTGGTGCACCCTGGCTTGCGCCACCAGCTCAGACTGGCGCACAGCGATGGAGGCCAGCTCCTCCATCGCAGAGTCAAACGGACTTAACTCCTCTCCAATATCCCTTGGTGAAGGCACCTCAAAGGGACTCACCTTGGGGGGCGCACTCCCATCTACGACGCCAGCGTCCTCCACAGGCTGTTCACTACACGAAAGAGCAAGAAGCAAGGTCAGCGCACGAAAAACAGTCAAGTATATACAAAATCCTGAGGGATTACTACAAAATACTTACATGGGGGGAGGAGACGAGGACACGTCCTTCTCAATCTCAGGCATGGACGTACTCCCACCAGACTTCTCATCCACACTGAGGACACGAAGAAACAAAGTTAGAATAAAAGTATAACTTGACAAAAGTTCATAACTAATAACTACGATACTTACTTCATCTGCACTTCAGTAAAGGATGGGCTCTCCTCAGCATCAGGTCGCGGCCTCTTGGAAGGCCCTTCGCCATCACCACCATGCGCTCTCTTGCGCGTCAGTTGGGAGCGCTCCTCCATTTCACTGTCAGTCTCCTCTAAATGGATCACCGTTTTATCGGGAAGAGGCTGCGCAGTGTCAGGATCCTGCTGCACAGGAGGAGCCACCTCCTGCAACGGCTCAGCTACCACCACATCAGGGGAGCCCTCGGACTCTGGAATAACCAAGTCCACGACACGCCCGGCCGTCGCCTCCAGAATGGTCTTCTCACCGTCCCCCAGAGGACGCACCCCCACTGCCACAGAACGCGGTTCCTCCAAGTTAACAACCGCAAACAGATCCATCTCTGCGTATAAATTAGACAAAGAGAAGCAAGTTACATAAAGTATGGAAAACGAAGAAACGCTTACACTAATAACGACAGTAAGACGACAGAATGAGCACCCACCCGTGCCATCCGCATCCAAGAATGTGGGAACCTCTGTCTCATGCTCGAAGTAGTTGCGACTGATGCCCATATGCACCAGGAACGCTTCCGGGTATGGCTTGATGGGAAGGCGGTTCTCATCAATGATCGCCGCATGATCCGCGTTATACCACGTCTCGGGGGGCGCTCATCCTTGGGCAGATTGGCACGGGTGTAAAATTGAAAATTGGAAGGGAAAACGGCGGCGTCAACCCAAAAGAATTTCTCCCTCCAGTCCTTCAGTTTATCTACCTTCTTCACATAGCATTGTAACTTGCCTACGTGTTTAGAGAAGGTAACCCACCCATTTGACCACGTTGCGTGATAGAACGCGCGAAATAATTGGCGGGTCGGGTGAATCGCTAACAAGCGACGGTTCACCTCAAAATTCGCAATCTTCCCAGCACCAATACAGTGCAACTGGGAGATGTGGAGCTCGTAATAATTGAGTATATCACTCAACAGCACGGATATGGGTACGCGATGATTCACCCACTCGAAAAAGCGCGTATATAACCCCACCTTCCCTACGGGGAAATTCGCGATGGTGTCATTTAAACCTGGCACTTCTGGACGCAGATCCAAAGGGATAAAGTAGTCCGAGGTGAACTGATTCAGTTCACCTTCGGTTATGTTAGAAGTGAAATCCTGAAGTTGTACGACCATTTTGTGTTTCAGACTGTGCGCACGCGCTATTACCTTCAAATTTTTCGTTCTTGATAGCAGATTCGAAGATGTTAAAATGGTGGAAATATGATGTTTTTAACTGTGGATATCACAGTGAATGGAGGCGGTAGTTTATATAGTTTTCTACCCACCACAGATGATTGACACGTGTATCCCACTAACTTAAATCGTGTGGCTGGGAGATGTGACGGTACAGAACAAGTGGATAGCTTCTCCACTTCCCAAGGTACCCGAATTGCACTTTTTTGGACTAGATACATCATACGTGCGTTTTTGGCGGCATATTTTTTCAATCTTCCCGCGTACGCGTGGGGAATAATTTCGACACGACTTTAGTCTAGTATCCGCAGGTTTTACCCTGCGCACACTAGACTGGGGGGACATGATGACGTATAGTCTACACCCGGGTCACGGACCCGATTAGTAAACAATACTAAATACTTAAGCCCACTACGCATGGGCCGCTATGGCGCTAACTGGACTACCAGTTATACGGCTTGGGCCTACAAGGTCCAAGCCCAAAGTTATTTTCGGATTAGATATGGAGTATCTCCTAATTAAAGGGGATATATACCAAATATCCGATGTCGGCGAATGCGCCGAGGAGTAGGGAACACGAAACCTACTAGGGTTTCATATGTATATAAAGGGCACCCAAGCCCTCGGTAAAGGTACGATCTCCTAAAAACCCTAACTCTTCACTAAACCCTAAATTTCGATTACTTACTCTCACGCTGGAGGATAATCGGGGGAGACAATCCCTCGATAAGCCTAACGGTGCTTGCTCTTTTTCTTAGTGCGCAGGTTCCATCGAGCATTAAGATCTAATTGGTACGAGAATAGGAGTCTTAACAAGGAACGCCCAACTTTTGTATCAACAACCAGATAGTTGAACCTTGGACCATCAAATGCTTTAGTCAACAGGTCAGCCACATTCTCATCAGAGTCGATCTTAAGCACCTGAATGAGATGCTTCTCATAAGCATCCCTTATGAAATGATGCCTAATCTCTATGTGCTTTGTTCTTTGATGAAACACTGGATTTTTAACAATACAGATGGTACTTTGGTTGTCAATGAAAATTTTAGTGCTCATGAAGTTGAACACATAATCCAACAATTGATTTTGCAACCAAAGGACCTGTCCACAGCAACTAGCAGTAGCAACATACTCTGCCTCAGTAGAAGATGTAGCCACAATAGTCTGCTTCTTGCATTGCCAAGAAACCAATCTCCTTCCCAAAAACTGGCAACCCCCAGTAGTAGATTTCCTATCAAAGTTTGCTCCAGCATAGTCACTATCACTATAAGCTTTCAGCACAAAAGAAGAATCCTTTGGGTACCAAAGTCCCAGCTTAGGCTGTCCTTTTAAATACTTGAAGATTCTCTTAACAACATTTAAATGGGAAGTCAAAGGTGTAACCTGATGTCTAGCACAAGCACAGACTGCAAACATGATATCAGGCCTTGAAGCTGTCAAATACATCAAAGAACCTATCATAGATCTGTATAAGTGAACATTTACAGCATCATCAGGTTCATTATTAGATTTAGGCTTTGGAGCTTCAAAAGGTGTTGTAGCAGTCCTCACATTGTCCAAGTCAAACTTCTTAAGTATGTCATGAACATACTTTTCTTGGTTAATGAAGATACCATCTGGCCTCTGTTGAACCTGTAAGCCCAAGAAGAATGTCATCTGCCCCATAGCACTCATTTCAAATTCACTTTTCATTAATTCCTCAAAATCCTTACACCAGGCTGCATTAGTGGAACCAAAAATAATATCATCTACATACACTTGTACCAAGATGATATCTTTAAAATTCTTCCTAATGAAAAGTGTTTTATCTATTGTTCCTCTTCTGTATCCATGTTTAAGTAGAAAGGCAGACAACCTGGCATACCATGCTCTTGGTGCTTGATGAAGTCCATAGAGTGCTTTCACCACTTTATAAACCAAATCAGGATGTTGTGGATCCACAAACCCCTGTGGTTGAGTAACATACACTTCCTCTTCAATACTTCCATACAGAAATGCACTCTTCACATCCATCTGATAAACCACAAACCCCATAAATGAAGCAAAAGCCAAAAACAATCGAATAGCTTCAACTTTTGCTACTGGTGCAAACACCTCATCATAGTCAATACCCTCTTCTTATCTATGTCCCTGAGCTACCAATCTAGCTTTATTTCAAACCACAATTCCCCTAGCATCCCGTTTATTCTTGAGAATCCATTTAGTTCCAATTGCATGTTTTCCTTCAGGCAATGGTACTAATACCCATACTTTCTGATTCTTGAACTGCTGCATTTCCTCTTGCATAGCCTCAACCCAATCAGAATTATCAAGGGCTTGAGCTACACTACTTGGTTCAGTTTGAGATAGAAAGCAAGCATAGAGACAATGAAGATAGTCAGTGTGATTGCTCCTTAACTGTTCCTGAATGTAACTTAGAAAAGCAGATTCTCCAAACTTGGATTGATTCAACCTTCTTCTTGTTTGAACAGGAGAATTTAGATCACCAAGAATCAAAGATTGAGGATGTACTGTGTTAATCCTCTTGGTAACAACAGGATCTACCTCATAAGTTGTGGCTTGATTAGTAATAGAGGGATTTGCTTCACCATCATAAGAGGAGTGAGTGAAAATTCCAGATCTTGAGTGATGATGAGGATCATTCAGCTTAGCTGCTGAAGAGAGTGAATTTCCCAGATCAGATGGACTTGGGAATCTAGTTGGAGGCTCACTGAATCCCAACAAATCAGTAGATGGAGTAGACAAAGAAGCAGCATGATTAGTGACATCGGCAGGAACAGCAGATGTATCAGCAGTAACAGGTGAACTACCAGCAGAATTGACATCAGCAGGAACAGGAATCCCACCAGCAGAAGCCATTTCTCTTCTAACTTCAGCTTCAGCATTTCTCAATAGCTCCACTGTTTCTTTTGAAAACCCAGAACCAAACTTTTCAGCAGCTCTCTTGGCTTGATATTCTTGTCTTTGAAGCCTAGCAAGGTCTTCTGCAAAACTTGAATTATCTTCAGTCTTATCAGAAGAATCTTTTAGTTCTGTACCTGAAAAGTGGTTAGAGGGAAAAGAAGGAACAACTATTGGTCGTTCATCAGACTCTGAATCAGACTCATCATCTGAGGTACCTGCATTGTTAGATGAATAAACATGTGTACCTACAGATTGATTAGCTTTATATCTAGAATAACCCAAAGAATCAGTCAAATAATCTAGGTCAAAATACCAGTCATGACCTGCACCCTGTAAATTAGGTTTGTCTTCTAGAAACCTTAAATTGAGTGTTTCTTCTACCCTCTTAGCAGACAAGTTATAAACCCTATAGGCCTTACTATGAGCAGAATATCCAACAATGAACCCCTCATCTGCCTTCTCTTCAAATGTAACACCCCAACCCGGCAAGGGTAGAAGTGTCACGTAAATGGTGACATATCAAAGGCAAGCATAACATATGACTTACATAATACAAATGGTTTACAATGTTACAAAGGAAAATATACCAAATCTACATAGTCATACATAAATGAATACTAAAACTAAGGTATCGTCTTCATAAGCTAATCTCTCATCCCAAAGCAAACCCAAGCTCCTGGCTTCCTACTAAAACCTGCCGCAGGAAAAGAAATGCGGCTGAGCTTAAAAAGCCCAGTGAACAGATATATAATAAACGGAAACAAAATCAAATGGAAATGAACAAACATATCATAATGAATGAGATATAGGAAAAGGAAATAAAGAGTAAAGTTTAGGACAGTAATCCACCACGAGCCCAAACAAATCAAATCATATCATATCATATCCAAAATCTTCAAATCATATAGAGGGGAGACCTCTCAGATAATCAGATAATATGAGGGGTGTCCTCATTCTTCAAATGGAGTAGCTAGCTCCCAAATTTTGTGAAAGGCGTGGATTGCACCCATCATCAGTCACCAAATCAAATCATATCAAAACGAACTGTCCACGAACACGGACACGAACCTAGGATGCATCCATTCGCCCCCCAAACAAATCATATTGGCCATAACAAATCATATCATAGTGTGCTAGCATATCATAATCAAAATGGGGACGGTGTAACCAAATCACTAGGGCTACACGCTAGTCATGCCAGTGGTGCATCACAGACACGGCCATGTTACCTTCATGGCTAGGAAACGAACTTGGCTCGGGTATCAAACTGGGGTCAAAGGTCAAAGGTTCATATCAAAGCAAAGGTTCATATAATCATAGTCCAAATATCAAGGTTCAAATCACAGGGTTCATATCAAAAGCTTCATATGCCAAAGGTTCAAATGTCAAAGGTTCATAGCAAAGGTCAAGGTCACATCAAATCAGAGTTCAAGAAACTGAAGGCACCTTATTTAAAAAGGGCAGAATATCTGTACCTGATCACGAATGCAAACACGAATACGAAATAGAAGACATAGATGCGGATCAAAACCTCCTCCTTCACACCTAAAGGAGTAGAAGAGAATTACTACTGATTCTTAATTATTCATTTTTCCTGACTTTCCATTTTAAGTAACTTTCTATTTTTAGCAGGTTTCCAAATTTAGTAAGTTTTCATTTTTAGAAAGTTTAAGCATAAATTAAATCATAATTATCGAGATAGAGTACCTTTTAACAAGTTATGATAGTTCAGGGTTAAATATAACATATATATATATATTTTAGGGTTTAAAATGCCATTTTATCAAAGTTTAAGGTTTAAAATGCAATCATAATATTTTATCCATTTTAACCCTTAAGTATCCCATATTAACGATTCACATCCTTCAAGTTCTACAATTTACAAAACATACCCTTTAATTTATTAAAACACAATTCGCTCCTTAATGAATCAATAATTACACGCTAAACCCTTAGGTTTCCAAAATTACACATTAAGTCCTTTTATCTTTAGTTTTACGAAACACCTTTAACTTTCCAGATTTTACAAACAAGCCCCTCCTTTTTATTTAATTTCAATGCGGATTAAATGGTATATAGCGATTTCAATAAAAACCTCCAAGTTACACACTTTACATAAAAGGTCCTCGTATTATATTTTTCACGAATTACCCTTAATCCAAAGTATATTACAAAAATGGTCCCCACGTTTTAAATATTACAACACGCCCCCTTTACATTTTAAAATCAATTCGTAACATATTTTTTATCCACAAATCGAACGCCCAAATTTCCAAATCATGAACCAATATTTTTCATGTCATTAACACCTTATTAACAAGCCAAATTCATCCCAAGAAGATCAAAACCCAAGTCGTTACCTAGGGTTTCCTACTTTCTCATTCGATATCCATAAAACCGATTACAATTAAATTCGACCACGACAAATCTAGACCTCCATAATTCGAACTAGCATTTTTCCATGATCATATGGTTCGTATAAGGTTCAAATAAAATAATTACAACACCCAGAAAATTCATGTTGCTTATTTTGGATTTTATATATGTTTTAGAAATTAAAATTCATATCGATCGATTTAGCGTGCATGGATTGGTTAGACTAATTTTTATAGATCATATGTGATGTAGAGGGCATGAGAAAAATACCAAATAGAGTTTTGAATGATCGGATCAGTCGTACCAAATTATATCACACGGATGAAGCTATCGACCAAGAAGATTGTCCCACGATCGAACCAAGGATCCCACAACTCCAAAACCATTTTTCCAAGGCTCCATAGATGTTGATCAACAGCAGAAAAATGCCCAACGAATTTCTCCAAGGTCGAATGATTGTGAGAGAGTTTTTGTGTATGTTTAATTAGGGTTCGGTATTATGCAAGTAAAGAATAAAAGGGAGCCGCGTTTTAGAGGAGGGGGAGGCACAATTTTCGGTTCTTATTTTAGGATAGGATCAATTAACGTGAAGATTTCCCATATCAATTTGTAGTTATCTTGCTTCTTTTTGATTTTTTTCTCTATACCGAATTTATATAAAAGAAATAATAATAATACATATAATTAAATTAAATCGGCCCATATGTTTTAATTGCGTGATCATAATTTTTGTAGCTTCAAAAATGATAAAAGTAAAAGTACAAATTACTTGGCTTCATATCTTGATCATTCCCGAAGGTTTGGAATTTATTTGGTAATTCAATTACTTAATAATCAAATTTTAAATTATCAGGGGCAATTTGGTCTTTTTGCACTTTTCAGATTTTTGGGTTTTATGAACCCCTCATCTGCCTTCTCTTCAAACTTACCTAGGTGATCACTAGTATTCAAGATAGTTACATGACATCCAAAAGGCTTAAGGTAACTTATGTTGGGAACCTTTCCAGACAAAAGCTCATAAGGAGTTTTGTTGTGGGGATTAGTAATAGATACCCTATTCAGCACATAGCAAGCAGTGCTTACTGCTTCAGTCCAAAACATGGTAGGCAACTTAGAGTCAGCTAGCATAGATCTAGCTGCTTCTATAAGGGTCCTATTTTTCCTTTCTGCAACCCCATTTTGTTGTGGGGTTCTGGCACTACTATAATCTCTTTTAATCCCCTTATTCCCACAAAATTCAATTAAACTAGAGTTCTTAAACTCAGTTCCATTATCACACCTTATAGCCTTAACTTTTCTATTTAGCTGATTTTCAATTAAGGTAATAAAATCCCTAAGCACAGAATAGGTTTCATTTTTAGTACCTAAAAAGAAAGTCCAAGAAAACCTGCTAAACTCATCAGTAATCACCAGACAATAATACTTATGGTCTCTACTTCTGATAGAAGTTGGACCAAAAAGATCCATATGAAGCAGTTGCAGAGGCTCAGAGATGGTGCTCACAGCAGTAATGGCCTTGTATGATGCCCTGTGTTGCTTTCCTTTATTACAGGCAACACAATTGTGTTCATTTGTGAAGGTCTTGAAAGGGAGTCCATGTACTAAGCCATTCTTTGCCAGCTTGTTGATTGTCTTGAAGTTCACATGTGCCATCCTTCTGTGCCATTTGTTTGCTTCATCCACAGAAGCCTTTGCCACCATACAAGCAAGATTACCCTCAGGGTTAACATCATTCAGATTGAAACAATACAGATTGTGAGTCCTTGGAACTTTGAGCACTATCTCACTATCATCAGGCATCTTGAAACCCTTGGAGAGCACAAGACAGTCAGTCTCAGTGAAGAGAACTCCATTCTTCTTATCACATATTTGTGAGACAGAGAACAAATTAAAGTTCCTAAGTTCCTTCACATAGAGAACATTCTCAAAGTCCAGTTTAGGAGTCTTAATGGTTCCTTTTCCTATAATCTTTCCATCACCTCCTCCAAATGTCACAATTCCTCCATAAAAGGGTACAAAGTTATGCAACCTTTCCAAATTTCCTGTCATACTCCTTGAACAACCACTGTCAACAATACCTACTTCTTTACTTTTAAAAGGAATGTCCTACAGAACAAAATATCATACAACAATGTTAGATACATGGGAGGCCCAAGTCATTACTGACTTGGGTCTGCCTTGTGGATCAATAAAAATTAAACCATGGAGATTGATAAGATCCACCATTGTTCTTGGACCCCATTCTCATATATCTGTTATTGTTTCTCGAAGAACAACCTGCTGAGGACTTAACAGCAGTTCCCCATCTTGCCTTTCCCATTTTTAAGGTGTCAAAATAAACAGGCCACATATCATTTTGAAAGTAAGTGCTGGTAGGTCTGTAGTAAGGTCAAGAAACATTGCTTCTCCAATCAGCAAGAAAGGACTTATCAGCAGCAACTGGCTTACCAGCAGGAACTGGCTTGCTAGCAGCAACAGAAGCTCTACAAGAGTTTATTCTTGCTGCTGGTGGAATATATGGAGGAATTGCACTGACATTGTTCCATACAGACCTATTTTGACATGCATATTTACCCATCTGTTTTTCATAATAGTCACAATCTTTAATAAGATGATCATAACTATGACACACAAAGCAAGATTTCTTTCTAGGGGCCTTTTTCTTAACATTCTCTTTCTTATTGCAATCAGAAGAATTCAAACCAACACTATTAAAATTATTCTTAACCAAATTAAAATCATAACCAGAACTGTTTGAAACAAAACCAAAACTAGAAACATTATTGTTTTTAACATTATCAAAAGAAACATCTTCAACTCTTTGGGATTCATCAGTTTCCACTTTTGAAGACATATCTTCTGATTTTATTGATGCAGACTTCTCACTTGATCCACACGTGGCATAGTCATCAGTCTTGATTTCTTCAGATTTGTCACTGTTAGAACAAGAGACAAATTCATTAGAGTCACAATCAAGATCAGGCAAGTTCGTTGCCTTTTTGCCATAAGTCATTTGTGAATCATCAAAGTCAAGGTCAAGGGCTGTGTGGATAGGGACAGGCTTAAAAACACCTCTTATAGGTGGAGGAACTGCATTCATCCCTCCTTCCTTAACAAACTTAACAGGTTTTTGATAATCAACTTCCTTAGGGGTAGGGTCAAATATTCTAGGGTGATAATCCCCAACATCAAATCCCAACCCTTTCTTACGCCAACCTGACTGATTACCATAATTTACAAGATATTTTTCAGATTGTTGCCATGAGTTTATCCTAGCCACTTCACTATCCAGTTTAGCCTTTAAATCCTGATTTTCTAATTTGATCTTAGCAACTTGAGATTCAGAATATTTAAGACAGTTATTGGAGTTCTCTAAATCTCTTTCCAAAACCCTTATCTTTTGTTCATATGCAAGCTGATTAGCTTCATGCCAAGCCTTTTGTTTTTCCACAGTTTTAAGAGCCTTTTTATAAGCTTGAATATCTACAAACAATTTATTATATTCAGGCTCCATTTCATCAAATTCCCTTTTTAACTCAGAGTATTTATTTTCACTATCCTTTTGCAATTTAGTATATTTAATTTCACAATCAAAAGGACATTTTAGTACCTGAGTTGGATAGCCCATCATTCCAAATTCTCCAGCCACATGTGTCTCAGCTCCATTTCCAGCAATCATCCCATAGATCCGTGAAGCTCCAGTCACCTCATGTTGTTCCCAATCCAGCATTGCATCCACAGACACTAGGGCTTTATCTTCCTCTGGCTCCAATTCTTTCATTCTGAATGCTGAATACCTTGATCTATCATCAACTTTCTTGTCTTGGCATTCTCTGGCAAAGTGACCTATCTGACCACACTTGAAGCACTTCACCTTCCTTCTGTCAAACCTTGCACCTTCCCTTCCATTGAGATTGAGCTTCCTCCCAGACTGCTGCTCAAACCTGTTAACCTTTAATGACAGCATAGCCAGCTGCCACTTGATATCCATCTCTTCCAAATCAAATTGATCAATTTGATCAAAGTCATCATACATCAACTGCTGTTGTGGAGTACTTTCAGCAACAAATGAATGAAGAATTTCCTCAACAACATTGTCATTCTTTGATTGAGATCTTGATGTTGCAGGAGAATAGGAAATAGATGAAGATGAGGGGTTTGGGCTATCACCATGAGAGACCTTGTTAGCACTTGAAGCACTAACAAATGCAGTATGAGTAGGTGTATGAGATGAATAAGTAGAAACCCCTTTGATGTCAATCTCTAGGGTCTTGAGCTTGTTGTACAGATCATCAAAGCTTAGGTAGTCCAATCCTCCTTTGGCTTTCAGAGTTATAGAAACTTGAGACCAGGATGAAGGTAAAGCCCTCAGAAACTTTGTGTTGCAGTCTTCATTATCTGGTCGAGCCTGCAACTGATTAAGTTGGCTGAGGATCTTGTGAAATCGATCATACCCTTTGTGAATACCTTCTTACTCAGAGATCTTAAACTCCTGAAATTCCTGCTTAAGCATTGATTTCCTCATCTTTTTGGACTCCTCATTCCCATCGAATCTAGCTTTTACAGCAAGCCAGATTTCTCTAGCATCATCCAGGTGATGAAAATCACCCATGTGATCCTCTGGAAGAGCCTGAAGCAAGAGAGTTCTTGCTTTAGTTTCCATTTGTACAGCCAGCTGCTCCTCAACTGATGCAGGAGCAAGAATAATGATTCCCCCATTCTTATCTCTTCCAATTCTCTTCTTGCTATTCCCCTTGAGGATAACATTCCAAAGATGGTGATCACTGTTGGAGATCCAGTACTCCATCTTCATCGCCCAGACTTCGTACTCTTCCTTCTTAAGATATGGGAACTTAGCATTACTGTTGGACACAGTGGTTGTAACAATTTGTTGTTGAACTTTTGTGGGTTCAGGTTCTTCATTGTTAATGGCAGCGAATTCAGGGTTTTCAAATTCAGGGTTTTCAAATCCAGGGTTTTCATCGCCCATTGTGAAAGGGTTTAAAGAGATTGTTTTGAGAACTTTTGCTTCTTGATCAGAGATCCTCACGAGGCTCTGATACCACTTGTTGAATCTAACACGCCTGCTAGATCTTTGAGCCTATGTGGATCGGTAGGATGCCTATGTAATCACAAGCACACTACAAGAGAACCTCTGATTATGAACAAGAAAAGAAAAGAACTAATGCTATGATCCTCTATGGATCGTATAATGAACTAAAAGATGATTTTTATTGAAGATTGTTAACTTACAAAGATATATCAAACTCATAGACGGGGTGTTTCTTTTATAATGATAAGAAACCCTAACCCTAACCCGTCCTACAAGAAAACGTGTAAAGAGATAAACATGATCTCTTCTAAAAATAAACATACTAAACATACGAATAACTAACAATAATATCCGCAGCAACAAACATTATCAGCAGAAACAAAATATAACTATCAGCAGCAATGAGCTTCGGCAGGAACCAACACTATCGGCAGGAACCAACTTTCACTATCGGCAGCAACAAGAAATATCTTATTTCCAGAATTCCCAACAGGGGTGATAAACTTGAGTCTGGTCCTTCAAGCCTTTGGCACTTTTTCTTGAGACTGTGATGGGGTAATGTGGATTTCTGGCATGATCTTTAAATCTCTTCATCATCCAGTCTGCTTCCGCTCTCAATTCATCTTAGTACCACCAAGATGAATAGGGAAGTGAGACTGCATGTCTTCATCAGCTCCAGGCTCACCATCTTGACTAGAATTTCTTCTTCTGCATCGCTAATGTCTTCACTCTTCAGGGTAGCTGCCGTTGTTGTCAACTCCAGGTCCGGCAGGGAAAATAATAGTGATAGCCAAGGTTTAACAATAGGTAATTGTAGTAGGGAGTTCGAAATTGTTTCAAACGCCAAAGGTGAGACATAGAGGGATAGTTGTCAATATTGGAATACTCAATCACCCAATTTCTTATCAGAATAGAATCGAAGTTTAACTAATCAAGGAAAGACGGATCACAAATCAAATCTTTATCATTCAAAAATAAGGGGAAACATTCTTATACTCGTGGTCACAACCACAAGACTTCTCATAGGGACAGAGATGGGTGAGACGAAATCAAATAGGGTCGGAAGATTTATAGACGTTTATCAAAGCAAAAGACAAATAACAAAATGTGTCAAGTACGTCATCGCCATGGAGATTCTCAGAATGCCCGAATAGGCATCAAGGTGATTAACAAAACGATCAGAGTGAAACGTGAGTCTTTATCAAAAGATTAACAAAAGGAATCTGAAAATAAGGATCAAACAGTGTCGGGCAATCATTATGCAATTTCAATGCCTTCACAATTTAGTGTTTCAAAACTTAGGTGGTGCAGAGCATAAACTTTCACTTTCCAAAAGTGGTATCAACAGGATCTAACCAAAAGCAAGGCACGAATCAGAGTGATGCGGAAGCAATGATACTTAACCAAAAGCCTTATGGTCTACCCATTCCTTACTGGTCAGAACTTAAGTTCCTATAGGGAAATCCTAAAGCAATTTCTACAGGTTATCTTATGAGCGCCTACAGTGGAAACCTAGTGGTCCAAACTTCACAGGTCAAGGGTAAATGTATTACGAGTCGCAGCCTGTCTCTCTGATACCATAAATTGTAACACCCCAACCCGACAAGGGTAAAGATGTCACAATAATGGTTTCATATCAGATCAAAACAAAGCATACATTTACAGTAATACAAGAAATCTCAAAGGTTACAAATGAAATACTGAAATTACAAGGTTACAAATGCGAATACTAATTCTAAAACATAATAACTTCTAATCAACTCTAATCCAGAATAACTGTCAAGTCTTCTAAGTCCAAGGTACTCTCCACTCATTCCCAGCTTCCTACTAAAACCTGCCGCAGGAAAAGAAATGCGGCTGAGCTACGAGAGCTCAGTGAACAGATACATAAACAAAGTAATGATAACAAAACAGAAATAAGATATGGTGCAATGGGGAAATATCATAAGGTATAACAATGAGAAAGTATAAGGAATAGGATAGGATAGTAATCCACCACGAGCCCAGACAAATCAAATGTAGTAACCATATCTTCATAATCATATAGAGGGGAGACCTCTTAGATAATCAGATAATATGAGGGGTGTCCTCATTCTTCAAATTGGAGTGATCAGCTCCCAGATATATGTGAAGGGCATGTATTGCACACAGTACCAATCACCAGACAATAATAATCATATATAGATAATCCACTAAACAAAACAGATCTAGGATGCATCCATACGCCCCTGCAGACAAATCGTGGCCATATATATACTTGAGCTCATAACAGATAACAGATAAGGGACGGTGTGGAACATCACTCAACCACACTAGAGTCATGCCATTGGTGCATCAATGACATGGCCATGTTACCTTCATGGCTAGGGTCACAAATTTTGGCTCGGGTATCAAACTAAAAGTCAGATATCAAATCAAATCAGAATGTCATATCCAAAGGTCCATAACAGATGGTTCATAATCAAATATTTCAGAAGTAATATCAAAGGTCCAAATCAGAGTTTATCAGATAAAGGTTTACAAAGCAAAGGATCATGGCAAAGGTTCACAACAAAAGGGTACATAGCAATGGCTTCGGGAATCTTAAACGAATCAGAATTCAAAGTCAAAATCAAGGGAATAAGACACCCTTACTGAAAAAGGGCAGAGTATCTGTACCTTATCGCGAATGCAAAACAAAGACAAGAATAGAAAGCACAGAAATGGATCAGGAACCTCTCCTTCTTCACACCTAAAGGAGTAGAAGAGAATTACAATAGTGTTCTAATTACTTATTTTAACTTGCCCTTCCATTTTAAGTAACTTTCTATTTTTAGCAGGTTTTCACATTTAGTAAGTTTCCATTTTTAGAAGTTTCCTTATTTAGTAGGTTTCCATAATTAGAAAGATTAAAGCATTATTATTTAAGTTAAGTCATAAATGAAGCATATTATGAACATAGGGTATATTTTACCAAGTATGATAATTTAGGGTTAATAATAACAACTTTCCATAATTTATTGTTTTAACTGTAATAACACCAAAGTCAAAGGTTTAAAATGAAATACCTCAAGTTACTCATTTAATACATAAGTTATTCAGAATTACACTTTTAACCCTTTATGTTAACAATTTACAATATATACCTCTTTAGTTAATTAAATTACAAATTAAACCTTATAATTAATTAATTCATAATTTAACCCTTACCATATTTATATTTACACATCAAGCACTTTATTTTACAAAATTACAGAATATACCCTTAAATTTACATGTGGTACGAATTCCCCTTCAGATTTCATAATTTACACAATTAGTCCATTTATTTTACAAAACTTATAATTCGACATCATATTTATTAATAATTACACATTAAGCCTTTAAATATTCAAAGTTACACATTACACCCTTTATATCATCATTACACCGAATAACCTTAAGTTTCCAGAATTTACACTTTTAGTCCCTCCATTTAATTTAATTTCAATTCGACACATATAATTACCATTTAAATCCTTTCTTGCAAATTTTACACATAAGACCCTCATGTTATATTTTTTATACATTAACCCAGATCTAAATAACATTACAAAAATATCCCACAAGTTTAAAAGTTGGCAAAACACACACTTCTTATTTATTTTCAAATCAGATTACTTTTTAAATTACCAAAACCTAGCCTAACTATTCCCAATCATTGAACAATCATTATACAATCCTTAAACACATTAATTATCCAGATTTAAACCCAATAAAACCTAACCCTAATTCGTTCTTAGGGTTTTTGTAACTTTTCTTGATTTTTCCGTAAACCCGATTATACAATTAATTCAAGAACACATGATTTAAGCTTCCAAAAATCAAAGGGCTATTTTTCCGGACTTATATAATCATGATAGAACTCAGAAAAATTATGAACATAGCCCAGAAAAATCGTATTATCAGATTTGGAATTTAAGTGTGTTTTAGCTCTCTAAAATTCGTATGATCATTCAAGCTTGCATGATTAGATTCTATCAATTTATATGAGTCATATATGATAATATAAACATAATAAAAATACCAATTTGATTTTTGAACGTGTAGATTGATCGTAATAATTATTTACCTCTCGGATGAGTTAATCGACCTAAACAAATCCCTACGTTCGAACCAGTGATTCCACAACCCAAATCCTATTTTTCCCAGCCTCCTTAGACCTTGATGAACACCAGAAAAATGCTAGATCTCTTCCATAAAATCGGATGAAGTGTGTGTGAATTTGTGTGTGTCGATTTAGGGTTTTGGGATAGGAAATAATGGAAGATAATTAAACAATGAAATTACCGAGATTAGGGGGGGAATGGGCTGGAGATTCGGTCCAAGCTTGATAAAATCAGATTTTTGAATGTATAATTTTATTTCCTAATTATTGGTCAATTATCTCTTTGTAAATTTATTTGAATATTAAATAAATAACTTATATAACATTTTCGGTTTAGGTAGATATATTTGTGTGCAATAATAATTTTTTTGGACATGCAAAAATGTTAGAATGTTGCCTCAAAATTATTTTACTTCATATGTAGTTCATTACCAGAAGTTTGGGATTTATTTGATACTTTATATGCTTATTAATCAAATTTTAAGATTATAGGGGCAATTTGGTCTTTTTACATGTTTTAGATTTTTGGGTATTACACATATGGTACAGTGATTCGTAACAAGTCCCGACTGGTAGCAAAAGGGTATAGCCAAGAAGAGGGTATTGACTTCGAGGAATCGTTTGCTCCAGTGGCTCGGATTGAGGCAGTTCGAATGTTTCTGGCATACGCAACCCACAAGAATATCACAGTCTATCAGATGGATGTGAAGACGGCATTTCTCAATGGACAACTCCGAGAAGAGGTGTACGTATCACAACCAGAAGGCTTCGTGGACCCAGATCATCCAAACCGTGTATATCGGCTTAAGAAAGCCCTATACGGCCTTAAACAAGCCCCGAGGGCGTGGTACGATAAACTGTCTGCATTTCTCCTTGCTAATCATTTTACCATAGGAACTGTTGACCCAACTTTATTTATACAAACACAAGGGGAAGACATTCTCATCGTTCAAATTTATGTGGATGATATTATTTTTGGTTCAACCAATAAAAAATATTCAAACGCCTTTTCTAAACTGATGAAACAAAACTTTGAGATGTCTATGATGGGTGAACTTAAATTCTTTCTAGGATTGCAAGTTCATCAGTCGCCCCTTGGTATATTTCTAAGTCAGTCAAAGTATGCTCAGGAAATCCTGAAAAAGCATGGTATGACCAGCTGTGACACCTATAATACCCCAATGTCCTCCTCATCCCCGAAGCTAGATGCTGACATACATGGGACACCCATTGATCCAACGAAGTATCGTAGTATGATTGGCTCGATCATGTATCTCACGGCTAGCAGACCGGATGTTGTATTTGCCACATATCTTTGCTCCCGCTATCAGTCTAGACCGACTGAACGGCATTTGTCAGCCGTTAAAAGAATCCTTCGATACATAAAGGGAACCATTAATTTGGGGATCTGGTATCCAAAGGATTCTGGGTTTGAACTCGTTGCATTTTCAGACGCTGACCATGCAGGGTGCTTAGACACACGCAAAAGTACATCAGGGGGAGTACAATTCTTGGGTGACAAGCTCGTCTCTTGGCAATCAAAGAAACAAGACTGCACCTCACTGTCGTCAACAGAATCAGAATATGTGGCCATGTCTGCCTGCTGTGCTCAAGTCATCTGGATGCGATCACAACTAATGGACTACGGATACGTATTCAACAAGATTCCTATGTACTGTGATTCCAAGAGTGCCATCGCTATTTCATGCAACACCGTGCAGCATTCCAAATCAAAGCATATTGATCTCCGGTACCATTTCATCAAGGAACATGTGGAAAAGGGTACTGTTGAATTGTATTTTGTGGGAACTGAACACCAATTGGCGGATCTGTTCACAAAAGCCTTGCCTCATGCAAGATTTGTGGATTTGGTTCACCGCATTGGTATGAGATGTTTGACTCCAAATGATTTGGAAAACTTTCTTAAAAACAATTAAATGAGTCAAACATCTCCAAACTATCTTTGTAAATATATATCTAAAAAAAAAATGCAAGTACAAACCCTTATCCAACACATTGTTCATTTTTAAAATGTCACAAATTATTTTTGAACATGTGTTGAGGGGGAGACATAATCTTTTCCACAATTTTTTAAACTTGTACTTGCATGCTTTCAGAAATTTGTTTGCTTCAAAAAGTTTTGGTGATAAGATCTCAAGATGGAAAAAGTTGTGTGCCTTAAATGTAAAATATAAGACTTAGAGTTAGTATGATGGTGGTTTAGGACTAGGAATACAAAGACTTAAGGTTAGGGGACTATATGTGTCACAATTGCAAAGTTAATTGATAGATATATAAAGTCAACAAAATTACATCGCAGTTAATTCACTGCAACTTAACTGACAAATCCACCTACCATATTAAATAACCACACCCACCATCATCTACGGCTGACCTTCAATCCGATAATCCACTCACGATCATCAAATTTTGTGAGTAATTTTGTGCTTAAAATGTCATTATAACAGATGGTTTTTAACTTTATCATGATCCAACGGTTAAATCTATCGCAATTGTGAATTTTTTGTTCTAGGGTTTGCGTAAAATTGGGGATCTTTGAATGAGAATGTTTTAGTTGAGAAAAATTGTACAATAATGCTTAAATATTGATAATAAACCTAGATTGTATGCTTAATTACTCCCAGATACTTCAAATCGTTAGAATTAAGTTTTAGGGTTTAAGCGACAAATTTGGGGAAATCCGTATATGAGTGTTATTGTGTAATTTGTATGTTGGGATGTTGTTGTTTTGAGGTTAATCGAATGTATGCATGCTTAGATTGTGCCCAGAAACATGTTAAATGGATCAATTGAGTTTAAGGGTTTAAGAAGAACTACGAACACTAGCAGGTTGATTATTGAGTGTTTATGGATGAATACTGTTATAACTTGGTCAGATTGTTTAGATTAGTCATTAAAACTGATTTAGATAATATGTGGTTGTAAAATCTAAGTTATAATGAATTTCGATAAAAATCTACGTGGCTGTTCATCTTCAAAGTTATCGAAAACTCTTGTATGAGAGTTTATCGAGATTGCCAAAATTATCGCGATTGGATAATTATCGCTATTGCATAATTATTGCTATTGCATAATTATCGCTATTGCATAATTATCGTTATTGCCTAATTATCGCTATTGCATAATTATCGCTATTGCATAATCATCGCTATTGCATAATTATCACTATTGCATAATTATCGGTATTGCCTAATTATCGCTATTGCATAATTATCGCTATTGCCTAATTATCGCTAATGGATAATTATCGCAATTGCATAATTATCGCAATTGCCATAATTATCGCAATTGCGATCTTTTATAGAATTTGATTTATTTCCTTAGATATATCTTTTATACTTATCGAAATGAATCAAATTTTATAGAATTTGGTAATATTTTGATAAATTCTTTGTTCAAGCATGTAACAAACAATCATAAATGCAAATGGATGCCATGTGTTGTATCTAGTTTTAACTTATGCTAACAATCATGTATATGGCATATTTGTACTTGATTGATTGCTTCAGATAACATCAATGGCTGCACCACAACAACAACCTCTTCCATCACTCACTAAAGAAGAAGTTTTTCCTCATGGGTATTCTTTGGAAATTGGGAAAAACAATGCACGAGTAGAGCTTGATAAGATAAAGTGTTCTGACCCAAGCTGCCAGATTGCTGTGGAGATTCTCAAAGCTCATAAGTGCAGAAACCTTCTTGACAGCTATGACACCATTCCAGAACTGTACATACATCAATTCTGGGATACTTTCACACTAAGCAGTGATGATAAGTACTTCACAATCCAACTGGATCGTAAAAGGATCAGAGTCACACCTTATCATCTCCGCAAAGCCTTAGACCTTCCAGATGCACCTGAAACTTCCAACCAATTCTACCCGACACCTTCAGAATATGAAATCATGCAATTCCTTGTAGACATTGGTTATGATGTTCAACCCGACACACCATTAACCAAGATCTCAAAATTCAATGCTAAATACATACCTCAGCCCTGGAGAACTATCTTCTACATAATAACCCGTTCAATATCCGGTAGAGATAGTGGCTTTGAGCACCCAAGACTAAGTCATCTTCAAGTCTTCTGGGGGTTCGTGAACCAGGAAAAGATTGACTTTGCAGCTCTTATCTGGGAAGATATACTATTTCAGATGCAGAAAGCTTTCAAACAAATCCCTTTTGTCCGTTACACCAAAGTTCTCATAAGTTATCTGCTTGACTTACATAAGGACATTGATCGACGACCTACCGATCGAGAGGTTCATCCATACATGATGGATAGAACTTTCCGGAAAGTCTACTTTCCCAAAGGGAGCACGCACAAACAAGGGACTAGACTGCCAGAGTTTCTAATGACCGATAAAATAAAAGAAACTCTAGCATATCTTGCATATGATAAGGCATTCCATGAACGTCGAGTGGGACATTCTAACTTGGTTGAAGGGTCAGGATCCACAAAGACCCGTTCTTGAAGCAGGTCTAAGACTAGCAGTGCATCAAGTACCTCACTTCCAAAGAAACAGCATCCAAGATCTCTTAAGAGAACAGTACCTAGTAAACCCCAACCAAAATCTGAACCATCTGGGATTATTGATGAAGATTCTGACTCTGAATCATCTGAATCAGAAGAGGAGACTCTTGTTGTTATGACTTTTGAAGAAGCTGAACTTCAAAATCAGATTAACTTTGAAAATGCACAAAAGATGAGTCTAAAGTCAACTAAGGAGGATGAAGAAAGAAGGGCAAAATTGGCTGTTAAGAAACAAAGGGAGTATGAAATGAAGCATGGAGCAGGAGGATCAGGAACCGCTCAAGAAGCAGCCTCGATCCACACTAATCCGGTTAATCAACCCGGAGGATCTGGAGTTGCTACATCCATGATTCAGCCTAATACGGTTATTCAACCCGATAAGGCTGAATCTGTCATTCCTCAGCAACCAAGTTCGGTTAATCAACCCGAATTGGAAGCACAAGCTCAGGGTAAGAAGGAGAATGATCAGGAGAGCAATATAGTCTTAACTGACAAGGAAAACTCATACTCCATGTTTGATGATGATCAAGGGGGGGAACAACTCCATCAGGACAATATGGATTGGAATCCTGAAGATGAAAAGGAAATTCTTGGCAATAAGACAACTGAAGCTGCTAAGGAACTTGAGGAAGCAATGGCAAGACAAGAGGAATTAGAGAGGAAACGTAAGGAAGATGCTCAAGCTGACTTGGAAGCTGATAGCTACATCCGTTCTCCATCAGTTCCTCCAACTGAACTTGCTATGGTTGTCAGTAACCCTCAACAGGAATCACCACCAGTTCAACCCTCACCTGTTTCATCACCTAAAACACCTCCTGGGTCACCTCCCGAGAATCCTACACCTCCACCTTCATCTCCTAAGGACTCAACACCTAACTCTGAAGAACCAATTCCCTCACTTACTCCATCACCGAAGAAATCACCATCACCTAAAGAAAAAGCAACAGTTTCTGATAGTATCAAATCGGCCTTGAAAGGTAAGCATGTGAAAAGAATTGCTCGTGTTACTAAAATGGAAAAAAAACTTAAGAAAGCAGTGAAGCGTGCACAAGTCAAGAAGGACAAACAAACAAGTGTAAAAATGGCTGAGATGGAAAACTTAGTCAAGAACTTGTCTCAACAAGTGGAAGAGATGCAGCAAACTAAGCTAAAGATGGATGAGTTTCTAGAATCTGATGTTGATGCTAAAATGAAAGCAAATACAAGGCATTACATCAAGAAGTACATTCCTGATCTTCAGAAAATCATTGAAACTTATGTTGATACTACATTTGAAGAAAAGATCAAAATTTTGAAGATTCAGCAACAACATCTTCTGGAATATTCTGTTGAAGATCTTCAAGACGCTCTCCACACCAAGTTGATTGCAAAATCTTCTCTCAATTACACTGAATTGTCCATCTTGAATGCTATTCGAGAAAATATGGAATCTTGTAAGGCTTCAGCAGATAAGGACAAAAGGAAACGAGATGATGATGAACCAGATCCAGACCCTACTACAAAGAAACTAAAGACTGGTAGCGGATCTGGAATTAACATTGCTGAGCCTACAGGAACCACAACTTCTTCTCCACCTCAACCAAATCCTGATTCTGGTCCTACAGCAACTGAACATCATTCTGAGCAGATTCATGAAGAAAACATGGAATTTCAAACACAAGAAGATCAACCACAATCACCACCACCATCTCCACCAAAGTCTAAACCTTTCAAATCAAAGCCATCTAGCAGCAAGAAAACTTCTCAAAAACCACTTGTTGTCACATGGCTTGATGATGATGAAGATGTGAACGGCAATGAATGGTTTGATCAACTTGCAAGTGCTCAGATCCAAGACGACGAAGCTTCTAAAGTTGAAGACAGTACATTTGAATTTACACACAAAATCAAACATACTCTAAATGTGAAGAAAATGACAAAGAGAGAACTTCGTAGGATCAAGAATGATGCCTTCAATCTTCTTAAAGACAAATCTGCAAATGCGGCTGAGCTGGAGTATCACCTTGAAAACATTGCTCGTGCAATGTCAAGTGAGTTTGACTGGACGAATCCAGACATACTCAGGGTGGGTGGCCGTGACAACAAAAACCGTTCATACATCACAAACTGGACTAAGCCACTACCCGTGATCAGAAAACCTCATGGAATCTCATAAATCCCCTTTCAGTTCTTTTTCAACAAAGATCTTGAACTACTCATGCATGGAGCATCAAGCAAAACGAAGTATGCAACTTCAATTACCTTTACTCCTGCAGCAAGTTACCAAAATCCTGCCATTGAGGAAGCTGCAATTCACCAGAAGATCTTTCTCAAACAACAAGTGATCTATGATCGTGATGCTGAATTAGGAATCCATCACTGGTATGATAAAAGGAAGACTTGGTACAAGTATAAACTCAGCCAAAAGTCTCGTGAACAAGTCTACAGTGACCTCAGGATCATGGCAGTGATTAGTGTTTCAAGATCGAAGAAGTATGATTACACATTCCTATCTGCAATCACCGTCAGACGACATGACAACCAGATCTACTCGTTCTCAGAAGCAGATTTTCCTGACTTGAGTCTCAATGATATTGAAGACTTATACCTCATCAAAATACAAGGAAAACTGCAACATCTCTCTACCGATCTTCAGTATGCTTTTAGTGCAGCCATCTGCCACTTCATCAGAAGAACGATTATCAAAGAACGAGTAGAAGATCTTCAGTTAGGAGTGGAAAGTTATCAGCAGAAGTTGAATCTCGTTGAGCCCATAATGTTCTTGGAAAACAACCGCGATGCTCAATACACCATGAAGAAATACCCAGTCTTCGGGTTCGTCTACAGAAGTGCAACACACACAAACCATTTCATGTCATTCCACGAGATACATAAATTCTGTGACGATACGCTGAAAAAAGTTAGAGATGGGTTAGTTCTAAGAGTTTGAGATCATGAGTTGAAAAAGTCAACAAGGTGGACACATAATGAGCTCAAACAAGTGATGCAGTTCATCTTGAAGATTGAAAGAAGGTTGTACCGGAGGGATCAGATTAGTAGACTTGAGAGTTATGTGGGCGGTCGTCCTCCATTTCCTATCAGACTATATCAAAGGACGGATCCAGAATTCACCAAGTTTAACAAAGGAGGATGATGTGAGCATTTGAATTCATTGTTCATAATTCTTTTCCATTATTCTTACCATTGGCCAATGACATTACGGCTTGTGCACACATAACAGTGTACAACCCGGACCCCAAAGAAAGGACCCTGAGGTACGCTTCAGTGCCTCAATCCTGAAAAAGGAGCGAAAGCTTCTTACTTATGAGCAGAATTAAAACCAGAATGTTTTCTAAAGTTCTTTCAAACATTCTGCTCATAAGGAAAAGTATTCCCTTGTCAAGGGGGAGTATTTGAAAATATAATCTTTGTTCTAAAATATAAATGTTCTTGAAATTCTTCCCTAAAACTCAAAAACACCATATTTTAATCATAAAGTTTTTCAAAAACATCATGAGTATGCTATTTTTGAGGGGGAGAAGTAAAAGATGATTAAAATATGGTGTTTCATTGCTGGAATCTCTTGTGCTCAAACTCATAATTGACCCTCGAATTGACGATAAGAAAATTCAGTAGTCGAAAGGACATGTCCCGGACGGGTAATAATTTCAAGCCAGTTTATCTGGTGATGTAAGCGTGTCTCGCAAAGGACGTGTCTGAGTAGAATGTACCGATTTTGAGCGATAATCTTTGAATCTGATCTGGACGGGTAATAATTTCAAGCCAGTTTAACTGGTGATGTAAGCGTGTCTCGCGACGATCAGGTTCATTGAAAGTCAATCAATTCAAAAGTGCCAACTCTTTCCGACATGTGCAAATTTCAAATCTATTACTTATGCGCACATGTTAAGGGGGAGTATTTCTGAAAAATCATCAAACTCTCAAGGTGTCAACAAAATGTCTTTACAATTATCGACACTTTGAGAGATTTTCAATGGTTTGGTTTTATGGCATCATTAGGATAGTCATAGTGTTGGTCCATGAAATCTGAGTAAAACAAGAACATATTCATTGATAAGAATAAATTGTTACAAGATTACTCAAAACCTATTAGATTACATGATAACATCTTCAGCTTCTTGAAGGGGATAATTCCGGTAAATCATCCCCTATGGGTACAAATTAATCATCCCATTTGGTGACAAATAAACTCTCACTGATTCAGTGAGAGTGATGTTCCTAGCAACTAACACACTATGTGTGTATTTTGGTTTCTTTAGGAATCCATACTTAATCTCTATTACAAGCAAACTATAAATACAAGTAAAACAAGTGCACATGGCTGGTGGTCCCCATTGACTTTTCTTTATTGAAAAGTCACATCACCTTTCTTTATTGAAAGGCACACCAACACTCCTTTTGATGTACTTTGTCTGACTTCTATCTTTTCTTGTAGAAGTTCCCGCTCATATTTTTCAGTCTGCTTTGTAGAGATAGCGTCTTCAGGGTCACTGAGATATTTGTCAAATCTCAGTGATACTGGTGTTGTTTGTAGCTCGTATACTTTACTCACTGACACCGTCTCAGTAGGTAAAGTGTTTCTTCAACAACGAACCTTTTACAACACTCACTGATTTCTTTATCAGTGAGTAACCCACTATTTCATAAGTGAGTTAGGCTATTTTATGTTCAAATCTTGTCAGGGAACTTGGGGCAAATTCTTGACCCAACATTCTCCCCCTATTTGAATATACAAATAGCCTTGGATCAAACCTGCTTGTTCACAGACTTGGGTTTTAGTTCCTGAGGTTCAGGTTCAGGGGTTCAAGAAACTTGGGTTTAGTTCTTGATATTCAGGTGACTGGGTTCAGGGTTCATGGGTTTTAAGGGATCAGTAACTTGGGTTGTAGTTACTAGGTTCAGGACCTGGATCATTTTTGATACATCAGTGTCATTTCCTTTTTTTTTTTTTTTTTAAGGTTAGGGATATAGTGTTGGGTTTTATGGGTTCATGTTGTGAAGTATACTGATGATCTTTACTCAGTTGATCACCAATGCTTCAGTCACTACCTGAAGCATAACTACCAACTCCCTGATCAACACTACTGCCTCTAAGCTTCCCACCCTTGTCACACCCTAAAGGATCCTTCAAGGTTGTGATCCCACCCCCTGATTTCAGTTTCGTTTGACTCAGTAACCATTACAGCTTCCTGAGTCAAACACTTCCTGAGTACTCTTCACTCCCTGCTCCCTTCCTGCTCCTCTCTCCCCCTCAAAATTTTGCGTCTCCACGCAACTTTTTGACCTGTGTATTTCAGCCTGATAATCATCGTTTTGACCTGTGTATCTCACCAGGGGTGTAGGGGTCCTGAGGTGGGTCATTTGACTGAGGTGTTTCAGGAGGGTCCAGGGGGGGGCCTGATGGGGTCAGGGCCAATTGTGGCTCAGTGACTGGGTCTGTCACTAAGGGGGTTAAGGGTTCCTGAGGGTTCAGGGGGGGGGAAGGGGATGGGGGTGGGGGAGGGGATGGGGGGTGGGGTTTAGTTCAGTGAGTGAGGGTTCAGTAGGGTAAGTTTCAGGTCTGGGGTTTAGTTTCAGTGAGTGACTTGGATAATACTGCTCCCTGATTCAGCTTCAAACCATCACTCCTTTCTTTCTCCTGATTAACCATCCTGAGATTTATCAGTGCCCCTGATGAGAATTTTTCTCATCTTACCACCTCCCTGATGTGGTTAGTTTTCAGTCACCTGATACTACCACTTTACTCCCTGATTCACAACCATCCAGCACCCTGAGGTTGCAATATCTTAGTCTGAGATTTAGCAACTTACATGACCCTGAATTTCCAGGGTCTCTATTTCTCTTCTGAACTGAATCACACCCAATTTCCTTCCTGAGCTACCCACCCTTCGCCTGATTTTTTCAGACTCCCTGATAAACTTTTATCAGTCCACTCGTTAACACTCATCTGTTTTTCTGATTCTTGAATCATAAGCTGACCCGAAATCATCATACTCAACTTTTAAGCTTCTTTGCCTAACTGAGTGACCACAAAAAAAACTGATCTTTGTATCCATCCCAAATAACCGACATCTATAACATCTCTTTATCACTCATATCAGACTCATCTTCATACACAACTAAACTCACCGGCTCAACCAGAGTTCAACACAAACAAATCGTATCTCTCAAGAACTCAGATCCAGTACACCTCCAACTAAACTACAACTCTCCAACCACTATCTTTCTTCAACCGGATCCCAACTTAGGCAGAAAAAATCCTTATAACCAAAACAGAACAAAACAACCACTCAAGCTAAGCTCATCAATAACAATCACAAAAAAAAAATTAAAACCCCGACAAACACACTTCTGGGTTTTGTACTTCTGGGTTTCCTTTTTTTTGTTTAGATCGTTGGCTAGTTGGGTTTTGAGATGTGGATTGTGTTGTAGGTGATGAAGTAACACACGTTTTTGTGTGTTTTGGATTCGGATTTTGACTGATTATTTAATCAGTGGTGTGGTTTTGTTTAGTGGGTTTTTGTTGATAGATCGATTCTGTTTTTTTGTAAGAGATATTGGTGGGTTTTTGTTTAGATCTTGGTTTTGTCGATCTGTATTTTTGTGAGAGGATCTGGGTTTTGTGGATTTGTAATAGATGATCGATTTTGAGTGTTTTTGTGTATAGATTGAGAGATGTGTGTGGTAGATCTGTAAGTTATTATCCGGATTTGTTTGTGTGAGTGGATGGAATTTTTAGAGCTGGTTTTTGTTTTTGTGTGGTGGGGATAAGGTTTTGGTAGGTGAGGATAAGCATTGTGTGGTGTGTGTGGGTTCAGGGAGGGGTTTGGGTATGTTGGTGTATTTGTCAGTCACCATAAATGTGTCTCTCCCCCTCAAAAATTGCTATATCAGTAGCAGTTTTTGAAGAACACATTTAAATTTTTGAAGAATGTTATCAGCAATCACATGGATCTGGCTCATAAGAATGAACCTTAGGCTCTGATACCACTTGTTGGTCCATGAAATCTGAGTAATATAAGGACATATTTATTGATAATAATAAACTGTTACAAGATTACTCAAAACCTATTAGATTACATGATAACATCTTCAGCTTCTTCAAGGGGATAATTCCGGTAAATCATCCCCTATGGGTACAAATTAATCATCCCATTTGGTGACAAATAAACTCTCACTGATTCAGTGAGAGTGATGTTCCTAGCAACTAACACACTATGTGTGTATTTTGGTTTCTTTAGGAATCCATACTTAATCTCTATTACAAGCAAACTATAAATACAAGTAAAACAAGTGCACATGGCTGGTGGTCCCCATTGACTTTTCTTTATTGAAAAGTCACATCACCTTTCTTTATTGAAAGGCACACCAACACTCCTTTTGATGTACTTTGTCTGACTTCTATCTTTTCTTGTAGAAGTTCCCGCTCATATTTTTCAGTCTGCTTTGTAGAGATAGCGTCTTCAGGGTCACTGAGATATTTGTCAAATCTCAGTGATACTGGTGTTGTTTGTAGCTCGTATACTTTACTCACTGACACCGTCTCAGTAGGTAAAGTGTTTCTTCAACAACGAACCTTTTACAACACTCACTGATTTCTTTATCAGTGAGTAACCCACTATTTCATAAGTGAGTTAGGCTATTTTATGTTCAAATCTTGTCAGGGAACTTGGGGCAAATTCTTGACCCAACACATAGAGTAATAAGGTGACTAAGGTTAGGGAAAACCGTCCTATGATCCGCCAGAGCCGGAGGGATCTACCCAAGGACAATACCAATAGTTTAGAACTAGAAAGTCCTAGGTATGATATAAAAAGGAGAAAATGAATGAACGGAGAAAGAAGGGGTTGAAGAATGAAAAAGAAAAGCAAAGAAAAGGGTGAAAAGAAATAGCCCTCCATTTGTTCAACCTTAGGGCAGACACCGGGTTCAATTCATAATCTACTGGTTGATAAGCATCACCGGTATTGAAGACTAAAGACGTCATGGACCCAGTGACGCACTGCACTAAACCTTCTAAGCCACTTAAGTGTCTCTCAAAAGACATTTGTTTCATTCACACAGAGAACCCTTCATAATCTATCGACCTCTCATTATGAGAGTGTTGATATTGAAAAGGAGGCAATCTGCTCCACGCCTCCGACGACCAAACAAATGTGCACTAATTGAGTCTAGAGCCATGAGATTCATCAAAGATCTCTTAGGTACACTTAGAATTACTCTGGTGTTCTACATCATGAGCATCAGTTGTAAATTAGGAAAGTGTCCTTCGCAAATCTTAACAATCTGCCAAGAACATTCATGAGAGAAGTCACAATTGTGATTATCAATGATTGAATGGAAATCCTGCCAGGGTCAACATCAAACAGCCCTGACAGCAGGTCACTTCGGTAACTCCTTGTGGGTTACGCTTAGTGTTTGCTCCAAATGGTCTACAGTCGTGGGGTGATCTCCAGTGACTCAGTGAATCGTGGGTGCACTTCGGTGTGTCCGGGTTATCCCTTTCGCGGGAATCCGGTTCAGAACGGCCTGGGTTAGGATTTGAGAAAGTCTTCACACTATGCTGTTGACAATCTCAAGTCTGAGCCTGTAAGTACCGGTTGGTTCGTGCTGATGCTGCTGCTGCTGCTGAGGATCTGGAGTTCAACCATTAAGACTCCATCATGTTCATATCTTGAAGAAATGTTCTCTCAAAGACTCAGTAACAACAAAAGTTCAACATATGATATAGTAAAGTCAAAAGTTCAAGCACCTCAACCTTTCTCAAGTTTAAGATTGAAAAGTGAGAACATGTTGCAGAAAACAAGTCAAAGACATATGAGCATGATGGAGAAGACGAGAAGACATTGGAGATTGGCAAATCGAGACAACATCATATCATCTTAGAACAAGAACAAAGAAACAAAGATTATAAAGACGTCGGAAGCCAAAGAAACAAAGAAGACGTCGAGCAACATTGATGATCAAGACTTAGGGGGAGATTGTTAGGAACACGTTTTGTTAATATTGCAAGTCTTGTTCATTTAGTTAAAAATGTTGCACGTTAAGGACATTATATTAGTATTCAAGGTCCGGTCCATTAGATGTCCATGGGCCGGCCTTCTTATCATTTTCCTTCTAGAAGAATTCATGTAAGAGTTGCCCTAGCTAGTAGCCTATAAATAGAAGGCAAGGGAACTCATTATTGTAGTTGGTTATTCATGTAAGTGGCGCAAGCTTTGTCCTTTTATCGTATGAATTGAATTACCATTCCAAATCTCTCTTCTTCATCTCTTATTCTTCTTCTCTTATTGCTTATTAGTTTATCTCTAAATCGTAGCTTATTAGATTAATAGTAGTACGAGTTTTACTTTGTTATACGTGTGTGTGTTGTTGAGATATACACGACCTACATAAGTTATTACACATTTTCTCATCAAAACTCAACAATATTGCAAGTAAGCTTCAAGAACATCTTTTTGATCATTTCATACTTTCATTTGATTCATATGTTTATGTACTTTCAAGTTATATTAGTTAATCATGCAACATATTTATGTTTTAGATACCACTTTGCACATAAACTATCTTTAACACTAGATCTATAAGTTTCACTAGTGATCTCATGAAATCCACCAAGGATGGTGATGTTTAGGACCCCATGACACCCTAAGAAGGTGTATGGTAGGATTTGTGAACTTGTGGAGTTGATTTGAAGTGGTATGATCAAGTTTAGAACCAAGGAAACGAGTTTTTAACAATCTAAACAACCTACTGTCCAAAATCGTGTAATCTGGAAAACTCAGAAAATGTTGAACTATTTTGGCCTTCATAATCAGAAAGTTCTTTCAAAAACGAAACCGTGGCCGCTTGAATCACTAAAAACCGACTTATAACGAAGGAGATATGATTTTTACAAGTTAGACGACGAAAACTAATTTTCTGAAAATAAGCTTGCTGTTTGCCGAATTTCAAAGGACTAAACGAGGCGTTAGACGTGATCTAGAGGAGCCGAGCTACTGAGATTATGTTAGCTCATGTTACTACGAATCCGTGGATATAAAGAACGTAGAAAACGAGCTCATAACGACCGAGATATACGCGTTTAAAGCCCGACGAACATTAATCATTTTGACAGCCCACTAATAGAAAAATAATCCAAGTATAAAAACTAGTGTTTTTACAAGACATAACATTGATAGCCGATTTCCTAATTGATCGAGACGTGTATGATCAAAAGTTAAATGAAACGACATTAAGACATGGTTACAAGGTTTTCAAAAACGTCGAGTTTGATCACTAACACTTAACGTACAATATTTCACGACTAGCTTTACGAGACCATTTTGGGCATATTTTCACAAGTTAAAAAAAATATTAAATTGCGACGAAAACATTATATTTTGCCGATAGAACACCAAACAAGGATCATGGAGTACCGTTTCAACATATTTACGCGAAAAGTAGTTTATAACTTAACGAGACGTCAAAAATGTATTTTTTTCGACGATAAACGTTGTTTTCAAAATTTCCAAGTGGTATCGTTAACATACGTATTTGCATGTGTTGCGTTAATTCATTGCTTACATTAGATCATATCATCATAATAGGTCGCGGTTAGAGACCGAGCCCCATTTCATCATTGTCATTGTGCTATCATACCAGGTGAGTTTTCATAGCCCCGTTTTCAATTGTTTATTTGATTTCTAAACTCTCGGAGGATAATACATTGCACCATTTTTTTTATATGCGGACCAAAGTATACAAACCCATTTACATTGCTTAAGTTACATCATTTCCAATTTAAAGTCCCCTTTTATTTATCATGGACCGTTAATTGTGAGCAAGCGAAGGTGAGTGGATAGATCTATTGAGGGTGACGCCTCCGTTCGGGTTGGTAGCACCAACTGGTCAAACGAACGCATTTCATTTCATACATTCAGAGTGTTTGGCAAAGCACTCCCTTTTGGGGCATTTATTTCAGTCTAGCTTCGGGGTCATGAGCTTAAGAGCTAATGTATTATTTTTATGTGACATTTTTTAATACATTTTATACTTATGGTTTCCGTAGAAGCATTTCATTTACATAAACCTATGAACTCACCAACATTTTTGTTGACCATTTTTAGCAATGTATTTTCAGGTAATTAAGGCATCGCATGTTGGCTTGTTTAAGGACATGCATGGAGTCGCGGAGTCGACGCGTCTCACTTTATATTTTTATGCACTTATCTATCGTTTGAATTGTATGATTTTTTTTTTCCGCAAACATGTTTCACCTTTTGGGACCTAAACTTTTGTAACTCTGTTTGTTTTAAATGATCAAACGATGTATTTTCTAAACGACACTTTAGGTCGTTCAATATAACTGTAACTGTGGTGCTATGACCGGTCACGCCCTCGGATGTTCCATTCCGCTGCAAGTCACGAAATTTGGGGGTGTGACAGATTGGCATCAGAGCAAAGGTTATAGCGAACTAGGTTGTATCATTGACCCTAGTCTATAACTACATCATCATAGCATCTCACCATTTCATCATAAGTGCATATTCATTAGACATGCGATTTCATACGTATATCATTTCATCATAACCCGCATAAGATAAGAAGTTATTTACTTTCATTTTACGTCAATTGTCACAGAGATGTCTTCACCCAACCACCCTATTATCATTCTAGCAAACTCGGATATCGAGGACGCTTTTTCATCCACTCGTACACCTACATCACCACACTCACCATTGTTGGATGATAATTTCCACCTATTTGAGGTATTAGCACTACCTGAGCCGGACTTAGAAAATGCTATCAGGTATGACACCGAGACTTTCGAGATTCAGGAGACTGCCCTTGCCTTCCCACCACCACCATTGTCATTCCCCATTTCCATTTCCACATATCGGGAATTGGATGACACCTTGTGGATAATACCAAGATCACCGACTTAACAGGAACATCAGCAGATTCCTCAAGAATGGTTTGGAATATACACTATCTCGGACATGATCGATGCACTACTCCAGACCCCACATCAGGACTCATCCCGACCCCAAGATGCCACAACCCTGGATTCACTCAGAGGAGCACTAGGGAATCCCTAGACTAGACTTATATCTTTACTAGCTTTTACTATTATCCTAGCCACGGGATGTGTGGTATGGTTCAAAGAAACTTGTAGTATTTTGATTGTTGTACAATGAAATCACCAAGTATTGACTTACTATATGGGTACGGTTGTGCTATCTATGATATCGGTCCATGTAAGACCGAAATTTTCATGTATTACATCCACGTGTGTTATGACATTTCGTGGTTGCACCTTGTTGTTATCTCACTCCATTTATACATGTCATGGTTGCGTATATGTGAGTATGATGATCTTTACTACCTATAAATTCTCATGGTCTCTTATGATTTTGATGAAGTTAGGTTTAAGCAAGCCACTCCAGACATGACACAAGCCGCCGTTAAGCAAAACATTGCCAAGAACGTAGCCAGAGCCCTTACCAAAAATCTTACCCATGAGGAATTTATGGATTACAACCCCCACACCTTTAGCGGAACTGAAGGCACAAAGGGATTTTACAAATGGTGCGAAGAAATAGAAACAATATTTCGAGGTGGCGACGGCCGCAAGGAAGACAAAGTTAAGTTCGCCACTTGCACTTTTCGGGATCATGCCCAAGGATGATGGACTAAATATGTTCAGATAGTAGGGGTTGACGCTGCTTACTCAATCTCTTGGGAGAAACTAAGAAGGATGATGACCTTAAAATATTGTTTAAGAAGCGAAATACAAGCAATGGAACAGGAAATTCTATACTTTACCATGGAAGGAGGAGATGGCCAGCACACCAACAACATTGAGGACGACAGCCATGTTTAAGAACAAAGAACTTCTGCCTTAGTAATAAACCATAGATGAAGCCGCTGGGGTTGTATTTATTTAAGTAGTCTATCTTAAGTACTTTCTTGTAACCTCGTTGTATTATATACCTTTCTATCTAATGTAATCCCTATCTTTTATCATCTCCACCATGAGCACAATCTTCGTTTATTTCATATCCTATTCCAATTGCCAATTTTCAATCATTTCGCAACAACATACCGCTATCCTAGTAAGGGTTAGGCATATTTCGTCTTTGACTATAGACTATTACCCTACCGTAAGACTTTCCACACACATCCTATAACATATTCAGCAGATTCTATCCCGAACTATTTCACTACCACTTTATAGAACTGTCTTACCCAAAATTTTAATGCAAGATATTTCACAACCACCTTAGAGAATTATTTCACAAGATTCCAAAACATGTTATATTCCCATCATCTCATAAATCGATTTACTAGCACTCCACCAACTATTTACTCCCTTACGAACCGGTTTCTTGTTAAAAACAGAGTTTAAACCACCATTTTACCAAATGACACGTTGAACACTATCTAAAACTTTTGAGAAAAGTAATGCTATTTTGGCTAAACCGAGCATCGCATCATTAGTCCTCAATTATACATAGCCTGATCACCTATGTCTAATTCAGGAAGGATTATGCCATGAAGGAAACAATCATCTTTTCAAAATTCCTAATAACAATCTTCATTCAAAAGCTTTATAACCAAATAAATTTTCATAAGCATCCCCATTGGCAAACTCTATCTGAATACCTACACCACATGTCACTTATTTAACAGTTAAGTTGGGTTTTACCATTTACCTTTCTAGGAAAGACTTTCCCATCTACAAGGAGAAATTCATAACATAAGAAAACAACGAAAGGGTTTCGGTACCACAAACAAGGACTAGAAATATACATCCAGTTGATTCGTATCACAACGGAAAACATAAGATCTCACGAGGCAATCCAAATCATTACCTTTAGCATAGTCACCAAATCTTATCATTTCAGAAGTACTAGTTAGACCAAGTAGGACAACGAACCTAAATCATGATCCAGTTTAGAAAGGATCAAGCAAAGTTGGATATGCGTACCCACAAGTCTCACCCAAGATTAACCTTTAGGCATTATTCAACCACCAGGAACGGAACGTTAGACATTTAGGTATTCCTACAGACATACCTACCCGACTATTTTATCTTTTTGTTTTTGACGCTTTCAATACAAATGAACTTTCTTTAAAATGTTAGGAACTGTGTAACACCAAACTTTGCTAAAACATTCTTATCCACATCATGTCGAAAACCCATCTATAAAACCTTGGGTCGTATTTGAAAATAGTCCAATCTTGCATAACCACTGAGATTATCCAAACTTGAAAAATTCATTTATTAAGGAAAAAGATTTCAAAGAAAACATTCTGTATCGAAAGAAAGGTTTATTCATTCAGACATAAAAATTCATTTATTCAAACTTGTGGAACCCATTTATTCAAATTGTAAGATTCATTACCCAAACTCGTAAATAAATTGTTCAGGAGAAGATTTCAATCAAAACGCTCCATATCGAGTCAAATTTTGAAAACCAACCACCATACTACGATACTTCATACAATTAGGATCTTGTTGTTGACAAACAATAGCATGGGAAACTTTTGACAAAGGAGATCTAAGGAAAAACTATTAAACAACACAAATTTTGGCAATAAAGACCAAGCATCTTAGGTGAAGAGAGGCTCATATCTTGACATCAGTTATAGCAAGACACAAGGAATCAGAAACCGTTACCGTAGCTTTGTTCTTCGATAACCCATTTCCGACAAACCTACCGTTGTAGGAGTAGTCACGAGACACATTGTACAAATTTCAAAGGCTCCTAATAAAGGATAGACTATGCACCTCAAACTGCTGACAATCCCCTTAAGATATTTTCTTTCCAATCAGATATACACACACTCTAGCATCTTCAGACCAATGGGCAATTAAGAAAGCTAATGTTGTGGCAGATGCCATTAGCCGGAAAGAAATACTCAAACCTTTGAGAGTCAGATCATTGAGAATGACAATTATATCACCTTTACCATCACGAATCCTCGAGGCTCAAGTTGAGGCACTCAAGGAGGAAAACCGAAAAAATGAAAAACCCCATGGTATGCCGAAGGATGCAAATGGTTTAGTAAAGAGGTCAGACGGAGTATTGTGCTTCGAGGATAGAAGCGGGATACCTCTTTATGGCTGAATAAGAGAGTTGATAATGCACGAATTGCACAAGACGAAGTACTCCATTCACCCAGGTTCTGATATGATATATCAGGATCTCAAGAGTCTTTATTGGTGGCCGAATATGAAAGAAGAAATAGTTGCGTATGTTAGCAAGTGTCTTACTTGTGCTAAAGTAAAAGCCGAATACCAGGAACCATCAGGATTGTTTCAACAACCAGAAATTCCCTAGTAGAAGTGGGAACACATTACAATGGACTTTGTCACCAAACTACCCAAAACATCAGGAGGTTTCAGTACAACTTAGGTAATCGGTGTTTGACTTTGGAAATGGTTGGGCAAACCATTCACCATTAATCGAGTTCTCTTACCACAACAGTTATCACGCGAACACTTAGATTGCACCTTTTAAGGCACCCTATGTAACACCCCCAATTTCGTGATACGCAGTGAAATTCAAACTGGGTGTTACTTCATGGCACAACAGTTATAACAATAGAAAACGAACTCTAATGGAGTCGTTTTAAAAGATTTATCATTCGAATGTAGTATAAATATCAGAGTTTACAAAATGAGGTCCCAGATGGTTCCATGTTTACAAAATATATCAAATGAGTTTTCGAATGATAATAAAATTTATAGCCCTCTTGAGTATCCGTGCCCCTCCGTGCCATCCTTGATCATTATGCACCTGAAATACATGCTTAAACTGTCAACACAAAGGTTGAGTGATATTCATAGAATTTGTTAAGTAGTTGAACACAATATGTTGGTAGTGTGAGTTAATTAGACTCATACTCATGGTTGGAAAACAAAACGGTTATTATTATTCACTAAGCTCATGCAACCAATACGTTAACGTGTACCAATATCAATCGGTGGATTACCCCGGTAGGTATTTTTCCAAATACCTAAGTCTCAAATATTAGTGCGTTTGTTTGCCTGACTGGTCAACACAAACGGGATTCGTCAATCCCAATAGGCCTATTCACAATACTCGCGCTCACTATTTCTAGTGATTAAATGGTTCATGATTATGGGGTCTTGGATTGGCAATGGTGGTACTTAGTGATAATAAAACAATCGGATAGTATACAATTTCAAAGCATTGTGTTCGGTTAAAATAGCATGTATTCCCCCCAAAGGTTTGTAAAACAATTAAGTAATAGAAGTGGGGCTATGAACTCACCTTGGAATGTAGTGACGAGAGTAATACAACAGTGCCAAGAAGTATGACAGAATAATGTGAGGAGTATAGCTCAAAGAATACGAAATCGTCATAACCTAATAAATTAAGTTTGTTTCAAGATATGACACGCGAAAAGTAATCGATGCGTATAAGTTTTAAAAGATGTTGTATCATTGTTCTCGTGTTGTTGTTTGTAAAAAGGTTTTGTATCATCGTTCGTGTGGTGGTTTGAAAATCTAGACTCATAAACACATACCAAAGTATAAAACATATAATACAAGTATGAATGAAAATAAACACATAAAGTTCAAATAGCAAATAAGTAAGAGATAGATAGGTTGGTTACGTTTTGGGCATGACACGTTTATTTATATAACTTCTAAGTTATGTATACTTGATTTAAACTACGTTTTCTAAATATGACTTACGTTGTCAATATAAGTAGTTACCGTTTAATTTAGTTAACAAGTTTATGTCTCACTTATACATTCATATCGAGTTAATTAATATAAAGTCTAAGTTATTAAGTTTGTTATGTTTGTTGATAGCTCGACATCCAATTTCCATTTCAATAATCTTAGTCCAATTAACGATCCCAAAGCATAAATGAATCACGACCAATAATAATATTTGGTTTGGAAATAATTTCATAAGTCAACACAATAACAATTTTAGGCTGAAATCTGAATTCGTAAAATATTTATACATCCAACATAATATTCAAAATGGTTCTAATAAAAACTTGAACACAAAATACATGGGCTTCGGCCCAAACCAAATCCAAACGCACCCTATTAATGGACTATTGGCCCAAGCCAAATCCCAACACAAAACTCAAAAGCAGGTTTACAAATGCAAATCTGCAAACACAGAAATGCAATGTCTCGTTGAACCTAGGACATTTCACACCACGCACCCTTTTGGTTTTTGAGTTAAACCGACCCATCCTAACACCCTATGTGGGTGTGGTCGAGCCAAAACTAAGCTAACCAGGAACACAAACAAACGTACGCACCCTATGTGGGTTTCGATAGACCAACAAACAAGACAAACGCACCCTCTTGGGTCTTATGTCAAATCGAACCAAACCAAACGAGTACAAATAAACCACAAAATAAGCCAAGGAAATAAGCTTCGATCAAACACACTCTCGGCTGTTTCTCTTGACCCGAAGGCTAACTAACACACCCTACGTGGGTGGTGGTTGAACCGAGACACGAGCAACACCAACACAACCACTCTTGTTTGTGGTTGTGTCGACTCGAGTCACACACAAAATACTCACATATGCGGCTTACTAGCCGACTCGAAACAAGAACCAAAAGCAGCCACTTTGGGCTCCCGGTGGTGGTCGAAGACCAAGGCCAAGACAAGCAAACACACCCTCTCGTGGGTGGCTTTTGAATCGACAAAAAACATATCCAAAATAAATATTCTCATATTTTAACGAAAGCAAAACAAATGAACCACCCTTGTGGTTTTGTTTGCTGTGCCGAGAACAAGCAGGAAAACAAACCCCTTATTCCTTCCCTTTATAAGTCGAGACAAACAAATCCAGAATAAGCTATAAACATAAGCAAACCGAGTGCTTATAAATAAGCACATCGGGTCACAACTACAAATCAAACCACAAACCATGAGTTTTAACGATGATAAAATTATTACAAAACATTTATTAATCCGTTTCAAATCACTTAACCCATTGGTACAATTTCCAGTTTCATATTCGAATTAAAAAAAATACAATAACTTGGTGTTTGTTCGGTATACCCACGAGAAGAAGGAGCTGGTCGCGGTGGTAGTGACGGTTGGAGTAGAGCTCGACTCCGATACACGATCAAACCCTATCGACTCTTGATCTTCTGATCTACTCGCTTCTTGACTCGAACGTGGACAGGAGAGGTGGATAAGATGGTGGCTGCGTGGCTGTGATGGCGGTGGAGAGTGGCCTGTGGTGGTGGTTGTCGATCGGTGGTGCTAGAGACAGGAGGGAGAGAAGTTTATCTCTTCTCTTTTATTTTTGTTTTGATTGAATGAGAAAAGAAAAGGTGTTATAAAGGGGTGTTTGTCGGTTTAGACTAGGAGTAAACCAAATTGGTTTTTGTGTTGGTCATAGATATGAAACAGATATTATATAAAATGTTGGAGTCGGTTTGTAACAAGAGAAACTCAAATTGACTTTGTTTATTATAGATATTTTCTTAACTTAAAGGTTAAGTTTGAGGTGTAGTGGGTATAGTTTAATCCCGGTAATTATTGTCGTTAATCTTTTTAAGTCGCAAAACTTAAAATTGGCCAACGTAAAAATATAAAGTTTAGAAAAATGTTAAAACTTATCAACATATTCTATTTTACATTTTTAAAATGAGTCGTGGATTTATCGGAGTGTGTAAATATTGATGTGAAAAGTACGGGTGGTTACAGTCTTACCACCTAATTGGGAATTCCGTCCTGGAATTCAATTCATGTTATATGTCAAAGCGGTGTCAGTGAAGAGATATGAGTACTTGTGGCGAATGGTTTTCAAGATAACTAGCGATGTAGATCATCTCATTGTCTTGGAATAAGGTGTAAGATTTCGCTGAGTGGTAAGACACTATCGTGTCTCTAGGTCTTTTTAATGAATTCTGGTGGTTTATCGAGTTCAAGTAGGTAATTAATCTGAACATAACCCTAGTACAACTATTCTCAGTATTTGAAAATTTTAAGTCGAACATAGTTAGTCAGACTATGTTCCACTGTCCCTAGGTTAAATATAGGTGACTAAGCTACATTTAACCGAGGTTCGATAAAATTTTCAAATACCTAAAATAGGTATATTCGTGATATGTCCATCTTTTGTGATTTCCCACACGGGCTGGAATCATAGACATTTTTAAAATGAAAGTCTCGGAAGAGAACTTTGATGAATGTAGAGAAAGTTGCTGAACTTCAGCTTTTGTAGATGATGGATTAGTTTGTCCTTTAGAAATCTCATATCTTGTATTTCCATTAGGGAAATTGATAGACTGTGACGGGTTTCGATATCATATGAAATGATATTGTGTAAGGTGATGAAATAGTTTTGGAGACCATTGTATAACTTACAATGTCTGATAAATGAGAGACCATTGTGAAACTCACAATGTCTGGGAAGTAAATTAGACCATTGTGTAACTCACAATGTCTGAGAAATGAAAGAGAGATCATTATGGAACTCACAATGTCTTAGAAATGAGATCATTGTGTAACTCACAATGTCTTAGGAATAATGAAGACCATTTTGTAACTCACAATGTCTTGGGAATAATGAAGACCATTGTGTAACTCACAATGTCTTGGGAATAATGAAGACCATTGTAAAACTCACAATGTCTTGGAAATAATAAAGACCAATGTGTAACTCACAATGTCTATTGTAATCAGTTACAATGTCTTGAGAAATTATAGAGACTATTGTAATCAGTTACAATATCTTGAGAAGGTTTCGTAAGTCCTAAAATGCACTAGTAGGTAAATGATTAGGAAAATGTGGTTATGCCGTAATGCCTTGGAATAGGCATACGCAGATATGTTTAGTACATTGTTTATATAAAATGATGATAGTATGGTAAGTGTGTATATATATTAATATGTTTGCGTAGCATAACATGCTTACGTGAAAATGCTCAAATGTGCTAATGGTACATATATCAATATGCTAACATGTTAGTGTAGTATACAATGTCTAACAAGTCCATGATCGTCTGAAGGATGGAAGGAACGGAGAGCGAAAGGCTATAAAATGTTTTTATGGAAAAGCAGTTATAGTTTAGGTCTCAATTAGACCCGTTTCTCTATAACTATAGCTCTGATACCAATCTGTAACACCCCCAATTTCGTGATACGCAGCGAAATTCAAACTGGGTGTTACTTCATGGCACAACAGTTATAACAATAGAAAACGAACTCTAATGGAGTCGTTTTAAAAGATTTATCATTCGAATTGTATAAATATCAGAGTTTACAAAATGAGGTCCCAGATGGTTCCATGTTTACAAAATATATCAAATGAGTTTTCGAATGATAATAAAATTTATAGATGATCCGTGCTAAATAGTCTATATAAATATTATGCAGACGGATACACGTGAATAAATACAAATCACCCCTTTGTGAAAAAGGATATTTGCAAAAACTCACGTTTGTGTGTGTGATACCAGATAAGTGATTACCCGGGTCGTTTCCCAACGAGGTGTGAATGGACGATCGTGAAAGGTTCGAGATTAAAGTGACTGATGTATGGAATTTGGGTTTTTTGATTGCTTTTTTAATACTAATTGATATATGAAAAACAAATATACAAAAGAAAATTACGATTTAAACTAAATTATAATAAAAACGCGAAACAGGAAATCTAAAAACGGAATAAAAACTGAAATAATTGGAAATCTAATCTTACAAGTGCAATTTTATTTTTCTTAAATCCTAAATAATAAAAGAAAATTTTAGAAAAAAGAATTATATTTTTCTGACTTTTATATTTTTTATTATGAATTAAAAACTATTAAAACTAATAAAAAGGATTAAAAATAGTAAATGACTTAGGAAAAATCTGAAAAATTCAGGTTAAGTCTAAAATAATATTCTAAGTCCAGGAAAAATAAAATTAAAAGTTATCTAAGCCCTAATAAGCAAATGGGCAGAAAAGCAGTTTTGCAAATAAGCTAAAAATAAGCTAAAATTACCCATAAATTCCCAAAAGCTCAGGAATGATTAAACATACTTATTAAAGCATAGAACAATTAATTAAGCATAAATAAGCACAATAGATAAGCCAATAAGCAGTTTAGACAGCAATCAATTTTGTCAGAAATGACAGCTGAACTGCCCTACTTGCAGATTAATTTTAAGCACTTAAATAAGCAGAAAAGTTGAATATTATGGGGGCAAAAGCTCCCTAGCAATATAGGCTACACAAAAACACAAAAAGCCCCAATTCTAACAAGCCAATTGAACCCTAATTTCAACCTAGATCAGATGCTGTTTGTCAAACAAAACTGATGCAGGGGTGAATCAGTGAATTGGGGGAATTTGCAGGCTTATTTTAAGCTATTAAATAAGCTCAGAAATGGAATCCAGGCACAGAAACTAAAAGCTAGTTATGTAAACTATTTGTAATCAAAAAATCAAGGCCTCAGCTTATATAGTTAAGCCACAAATAAGCTGAGATAAAGAGTTGGTCTGCTCAGTATATACTGAGTCTGCTAATGCAGAGTTGTGCAGATGGCACAAATCCAATCCAACTCTTCTGATATGCACTAAATAGTTTGAAAGGACTTTAAAGAAGCCAAGGTTAAGGGCCAAATGAGCTTGTGGCTTATTGGAGCTTATTTGGACAGTTGTTGACTTTAAAATACCCACAGTCCACTCAAATCTATAAAAACTATTAAATTAACTTTAAATAACTTAAAAACAACTTAATTAGACTATTTTAAGCAAGATTAAAGATGGGCAAATGGTCAATGAATAGTGAGTATGGGTTTTGACCCGTTTGACCTAATGAACCAAACACCCCTTTATGAGGGTCTGTGTTGGTTTTTCACACAAAAACAGATGTTTTAAACTAAAACTTGAAAAGACCAACTTTAATTAAGCTAAGTTAAGTACTAAAAAGCAGGTTTCAACATAAATTAAGCACTGAAATAATCTATTTTAGTTATAAGCTATTTTTTTGCTTTTTGGAAGATTTTTGAGAAAAATGGAACAAAGGCTAAATCAAACTATAAAAACAGATAATAAAGACTTTTAAACTACCAATAAGCAGATAACTACTATAATAAGCTATAAATAAGCTATGAAACAGTAACTAAGAAAACAATGAAAATTATGAAAATTGCTTACAACTGTGAGGCAATGAAACAGGATGAACTAGATCAGAACTACCCTTGGTTTGTCACTTACCAAGCTTAAACTCCACTCAGCTTATCCCAGATCAGCTGATCACACATGAATTGCTTATTTGGTTCTTTGTTGACTTTTGTTGACTTTTCTCATTTTTTGTAGTTAGAACAGATTTAAACTAACATAAACTTATCAAAAGCTATAAAGAGCTTATGTAAGCTTATATAAATAGTAAAGGAGCTTTTTCCAACAATAATTAACTAAATTCGAATTCACAGTACCCATAGAAATTTGAAAACTTAAACTTTCATTAACTAATGAAAATAGTACAAAGATTGATGATACACAGACTGAAACAAACTTGAAATGATAATTAAAACATTACATGAAACTGAAAATGACAATAAATTAAATCTACACTACGAAGGGTCTAAAACTAGTGACAATCTATTCTTTGTGTCTTCAATGCCTTTTATAGCTATCCAAAAGGTCTTCTCTCATCCCTCTGATTAAATCCCACCTATTGGATTGGCTAGAAATCATCTCAGCCCTTCTATAGCATTTTGGCGGGAAACTTGGGATAGTGGGTTTTTCACCTGTGAGGGGGAAGAGTGCATTAAATGCACTTGGCTTGTTAGGTGGAGTGTAGAGGAGGAGGGGGAAGGTGATGGTCAGGGATAAGGGTGGTTTGGCAGAGAAATCAGTGGGTGAGTGTGGTATTGGCGGGCAAGTGGGAAGAAGAAGAGAAGTTTGACTTGGGTCAAACTTCTGGGTTTAGCTAAGGGTGGATCGGGTTGGGTGGTTTGGGCTTGGGTTTGTGTTGGTTGTGGGCTGGGTTAGGGATTGGATTGGGTTTAATTAATTTGGCTGGGTTTATTTTTAGGATAGGATTTGGATTTTGTTAAACTTTAAGGGACCATTGATGTAAATTATGAAAATCCAAGGACTATTGCTGCCAAAAATAGAAATTATTCCCAGGGACCATTTGTGACATTTTTGGTATTTTGGGGGATGACTTTGACTCCGTCTTTGACTTTCGTCTTCACTTGATTAAATGCACAATTATTGCCGAGTCAATCCAAAAATGTTCGTTTTTCTCCGTTTTTAATCCTTTTGCACATGAAACAGATAAAAACACATTTCAAAGATATTTTATGTATTTTGAAGCATTTCTGAGTGTTTTTAAATGTTTTTGCAGTTCAGATGGGACAAAAATGATGAGTATTTAGACACTCATCAATCCCCCACACTAAACTATTGCTGGTCCCTAGCAATCTTTTGTGAAAATTTAATGGATTTTTATGTCTCTTTACCAAAAGCCATTACTTCTGGAGTAGCCAATGTTTTAGTATGATACTTTGGTACATTAATAACCAAATGATTTTGAGCAAACCATCAGCTGTCAACGGATTTGATTTGTCTTTACCAAATGCCGTTTGCTTCTGGACTAGCCAACTCTTAGATAAAATACAGTTATTATCTTGGTGAGCTGATTACCAATTATGGTTTTCCAATGCCTTTACCACAAGCCATAACCTTGCGGGCTAGCCAACTCTTCACTATCAAAGATATGGTGAGTTGAATACCATACAATTTTTGGCAAATTGTAAGCCATAAACGGATTTGAGACATCTTTACCAAGAGCCGTTTGCTCTCGGATTAGCCAATCCTTATGTGGGTTAGACATGGCGGACTGATAACCATTTATTGCATTCTAAGTGAGAAAAAAAATTTAAAATTTTGGCCAAAATGGGGGTACTAGATGGTACATATGATCAAATTTGCTAGAATTCCCCCCCCCCCCCACACTTAGAACTGAATATTGCCCTCAATATTCAAAGTACCGGCTATTATGCCGACACTTAGAACGTAAAAAGGTAACATTACTAATAGCCATTATTTTATATATATACATTTTTTTTTTTTTTTTTTTTTTTTTGGGTTTTTATAACAGCAGGGGCAACTCCCCCACACTTAGGTGGTAGAAAAGAGAAAGAAGACAGAAATATGGGTGAAAACCCATATGGTGTGCTAATATTTTTGTTCACCGAGTCACTTAGCTTGACTCGACCCCGAATTCATTGGTTCATGGGGAAGTGAGTGGAAGAAACCATCTCCATCGGACTTTCATTCAAGATGATTGGGTAATCATTGAAGTACATGAAAGATCCACTCCGATGGGATACATCCGGCTCAAAAGAGATGCCGGGGTCAAAAACTTTGTTCTCATTCCCAAACGAGTGAGGGAAAGGACAAGCTACCTTATAAGGACAGAAAGGTAGAAAAACTCGAACGACATATGTGAAGTCAATATAATGGCGATCCTCAGAAGGAATCGTCACATATGTCGAAGAAAGATCGGGATTAAAAGTTGAGGTCACATCATCAAGTTTATGAATAATAGAGTCCTTGACCTCATCGTTTTCTAATTCTTCATCAAAGAGAGGATTTATTTTGATAGAGAAGCACTCATCATCAAATTCAAAAAGAGAATTTGAATGGACTTTGAGACTTTCATTTTGAACTTCCTCATCAGAAAGTGATTCATCATCACTAGAGGAAAAATCATCATTTGAATTGAAAAGGGGATTAGAGAAAATCCTGAAAGAATCATTGAAAAGAGGGTTAGAAAACGTCCCGGAAAAATCATCAGTAGTGTCAAGAGAATGATCACTACGAAAAGAACAATCACTTTCACTGTCGGACATATCCTCAGACTCACTTGGGATTGGGATAAGGTTCTCAGCAGTAGACTTCATGAATTCGTCCGATTCCTTTTCAGGAACAGTGCTAAGAGGCTCATCCCCCATAATACGAGAGTCCTCGGGATTCATAGATGGTAAGAGTGATGTGATTGCTATAGACTGAGGGAGTTGAGAAATGATATCACTCAAAGGAATAGTACTCTCCTCGTCGTCTTCCTCATCAATAATGCTAGCAAAAATGGCTTTATTACGTTCCATTTGCTCATCTGCTAGCAATTCTGCAATAGTTTTGTCTTCCTGCCTTTTTTGGACAGGTGTGATTGCAGCTGATGAATTCTCGCAAACTCCCCACATAGAATCGTCATCATCGTCATCGCAAATGAAAGTTTGACGATATTTGAAACTTAATCTAGCTGTTTGTTCTTTTTCAGCTAGAAGCTCTCCAATAGTTTTCTGATGAGGATCCTCTTGGGTAGGTTTAACAGCCAAATCATTAAGTGTATCCACAAAATTTTTAAGTTTTTGTAATACATCTTCGAAAGATTCTTCTAGAGGTGGCTGAGGCTGAGTTTGAATCGTTTGATGCTGTGGAGGCTGGTCGTGATAAGAATTATCATAATTGTCACAAGGGCCATGCTCATAGACAAGCGGGGTCCTCGTTTGACAATCGGATTCATAATGTGGACCACCACAGTACTCACAACAATACATTTGCTGTGACTGATTTGGTGAATCATATGGATATTGGTCATACCCGAAGTTTTGATTACATGGATCTTGTTCATAGACAGACGTATTTCCTGCTTGACAATCAAAACTTGGGTGTGGACCTCCACAATGTTCACAAGAATATGTTTCCATCTCATGGTGTGGGGGCTGGTTGAAAAAGTCGGGTGTTTCATGGTAAGAATAAGGATTTTGGTCATAAACAAACCCGTTTCCTGATTCCACCATGCTACAACCGGGACAATTCCCACCATTATGAGGACCTCCACACCATTGACAACCATAGTGGTAAGATGAAGACATAAAGAAAAAGAATTAAACGGATAGAGGGTGAAGAAGAATATTTTTGGGTTTTTGGTTTTGGATTTTTGGAAAAAAACTTAAACCTTAAATCAAATAATTCAATTAAAACAAGATCGAAGCAAAACACAAGGAACTTAAACCTTAAATCAACAAGCGTACGGTAGCTCTCTGACTGAAAAACGCACAGAGTGGCGGAGAAGCAAAGGTGGGCAATAAATGCTCCTTAAAAACCCGCTTCTTTCGGTTCGACAATTTAATGTCAAACCCTCCTTAAACCTCCGTTAGAGTTTGTTTATCAATAAAAGGTGAGCCGAATTCGCAAGCGACACAAAGGCAAGTTTTAATCTGATGTTTGGGAACTTATTATGATAATACCCAAGTTGAGGAATATTATTTTGATTTTGCTTTTATCTTTTATTTTACAATAAAACGGAAAATGTTTTTGGGTTTTTTATATGATATTATACATATATAAAAGAAAAGAAAAATATTTTTTTTATTTTATATGGGTTTATGGGAAATAGGAACTTCACAAGGAAGGATCTCAAATCACTAATCGCTTATACTTTAAACAATATTGTCGCAACACAACCTCCCCGGCAGCGGCGCCAAAATTTGATCCGTGCTAAATAGTGTATATAAATATTATGCAGACGGATACACGTGAATAAATACAAATCACCCCTTTGTGAAAAAGGATATTTGCAAAAACTCACGTTTGTGTGTGTGATACCAGGTAAGTGATTACCCGGGTCGTTTCCCAACGAGGTGTGAATGGACGATCGTGAAAGGTTCGAGATTAAAGTGACTGATGTATGGAATTTGGGTTTTTTGATTGCTTTTTTAATTCTAATTGATATATGAAAAACAAATATACAAAAGAAAATTACGATTTAAACTAAATTATAATAAAAACGCGAAACAGGAAATCTAAAAACGGAATAAAAACTGAAATAATTGGAAATCTAATCTTACAAGTGCAATTTTATTTTTCTTAAATCCTAAATAATAAAAGAAAATTTTAGAAAAAAGAATTATATTTTTCTGACTTTTATATTTTTTATTATGAATTAAAAACTATTAAAACTAATAAAAAGGATTAAAAATAGTAAATGACTTAGGAAAAATCTGAAAAATTCTGGTTAAGTCTAAAATAATATTCTAAGTCCAGGAAAAATAAAATTAAAAGTTATCTAAGCCCTAATAAGCAAATGGGCTGAAAAACAGTTTTGCAAATAAGCTAAAAATAAGCTAAAATTACCCAAAAATTCCCAAAAGCTCAGGAATGATTAAACATACTTATTAAAGCATAAAACAATTAATTAAGCATAAATAAGCACAATAGATAAGCCAATAAGCAGTTTAGACAGCAATCAATTTTGTCAGAAATGACAGCTGAACTGCCCTACTTGCAGATTAATTTTAAGCACTTAAATAAGCAGAAAAGTGGAAGATTATGGGGGCAAAAGCTCCCTAGCAATACAGGGTACACAAAAACACAAAAAGCCCCAATTCTAAAAAGCCAATTGAACCCTAATTGCAACCTAGATCAGATGTTGTTTGTCAAACAAAACTGATGCAGGGGTGAATCAGTGAATTGGGGGAATTTGCAGGCTTATTTTAAGCTATTAAATAAGCTCAGAAATGGAATCCAGGCACAGAAACTAAAAGCTAGTTATGTAAACTATTTGTAATCAAAAAATCAAGGCCTCAGCTTATCTAGTTAAGCCACAAATAAGCTGAGATAAACAGTTGGTCTGCTCAGTATATACTGAGTCTGCTAATGCAGAGTTGTGCAGATGGCACAAATCCAATCCAACACTTCTGATATGCACTAAATAGTTTGAAAGGACTTTAAAGAAGCCAAGGTTAAGGGCCAAATGAGCTTGTGGCTTATTGGAGCTTATTTGGACAGTTGTTGACTTTAAAATACCCACAGTCCACTCAAATCTATAAAAACTATTAAATTAACTTTAAATAACTTAAAAACAACTTAATTAGACTATTTTAAGCAAGATTAAAGATGGGCAAATGGTCAATGAACAGTGAGTATGGGTTTTGACCCGTTTGACCCAATGAACCAAACACCCCTTTTTGAGGGTCTGTGTTGGTTTTTCACACAAAAACAGATGTTTTAAACTAAAACTTGAAAAGACCAACTTTAATTAAGCTAAGTTAAGTACTAAAAAGCAGGTTTCAACATAAATTAAGCACTGAAATAATCTATTTTAGTTATAAGCTATTTTTTTGCTTTTTGGAAGATTTTTGAGAAAAATGGAACAAAGGCTAAATCAAACTATAAAAACAGATAATAAAGACTTTTAAACTACCAATAAGCAGATAACTACTATAATAAGCTATAAATAAGCTATGAAACAGTAACTAAGAAAACAATGAAAATTATGAAAATTGCTTACAACTGTGAGGCAATGAAACAGGATGAACTAGATCAGAACTACCCTTGGTTTGTCACTTACCAAGCTTAAACTCCACTCAGCTTATCCCAGATCAGCTGATCACACCTGAATTGCTTATTTGGTTCTTTGTTGACTTTTGTTAGCTTTTCTCATTTTTTGTAGTTAGAACAGATTTAAACTAACATAAACTTATCAAAAGCTATAAAGAGCTTATGTAAGCTTATATAAACAGTAAAGGAGCTTTTTCCAACAATAATTAACTAAATTCGAATTCACAGTACCCATAGAAATTTGAAAACTTGAAACTTTCATTAACTAATGAAAATAGTACAAAGATTGATGATACACAGACTAAAACAAACTTGAAATTATAATTAAAACATTACATGAAACTGAAAATGACAATAGTGACCATTTCTTCAATGTGTCTTCTCTTCCTTTTATAGATATCCAAAATGTCTTCTCTCATCCCTCTGATTAAATCCCACCCATTGGATTGGCTAGAAATCATCTCAGCCCTTCTATAGCATTTTGGCGGGAAACTTGGGATAGTGGGTTTTTAACCTGTGAGGGGGAAGAGTGCATTAAATGCACTTGGCTTGTTAGGTGGAGTGTAGAGGAGGAGGGGGAAGGTGATGGTCAGGGATAAGGGTGGTTTGGCAGAGAAATCAGTGGGTGAGTGTGGTATTGGCGGGCAAGTGGGAAGAAGAAGAGAAGTTTGACTTGGGTCAACTTCTGGGTTTAGCTAAGGGTGGATCGGGTTGGGTGGTTTGGGCTTGGGTTTGTGTTGGTTGTGGGCTGGGTTAGGGATTGGATTGGGTTTAATTAATTTGGCTGGGTTTATTTTTAGCATAGGATTTGGATTTTGTTAAACCTTAAGGGACCATTGATGTAAATTATGAAAATCCAAGGACTATTGCTGCCAAAAATAGAAATTATTCCCAGGGACCATTTGTGACATTTTTGGTATTTTGGGGGTTGACTTTGACTCCGTCTTTGACTTTCGTCTTCACTTGATCAAATGCACAATTATTGCCGAGTCAATCCAAAAATGTTCGTTTTTCTCCGTTTTTAATCCTTTTGCACATGAAACAGATAAAAACACATTTCAAAGATATTTTATGTATTTTGAAGCATTTCTGAGTGTTTTTAAATGTTTTTGCAGTTCAGATGGGACAAAAATGATGAGTATTTAGACACTCATCGATAGCCCTCTTGAGTATCCGTGCCCCTCCGTGCCATCCTTGATCATTATGCACCTGAAATACATGCTTAAACTATCAACACAAAGGTTGAGTGATATTCATAGAGTTTGTTAAGTAGTTGAACACAATATGTTGGTAGTGTGAGTTAATTAGACTCATACTCATGGTTGGAAAACAAAACGGTTATTATTATTCACTAAGCTCATGCAACCAATACGTTAACATGTACCAATATCAATCGGTGGATTACCCCGGTAGGTATTTTGCCAAATACCTAAGTCTCAAATATTAGTGCGTTTGTTTGCCTGACTGGTCAACACAAACGGGATTCATCAATCCCAACAGGCCTATTCACAATACTCGCGCTCACTATTTCTAGTGATTAAATGGTTCATGATTATGGGGTCTTCGATTGGCAATGGTGGTACTTAGTGATAATAAAACAATCAGATAGTATACAATTTCAAAGCATTGTGTTCGGTTAAAATAGCATGTATTCCCCCCAAAGGTTTGTAAAACAATTAAGTAATAGAAGTGGGGCTATGAACTCACCTTGGAATGTAGTGACGAGAGTAATACAACAGTGCCAAGAAGTATGACAGAATAATGTGAGGAGTATAGCTCAAAGAATACGAAATCGTCATAACCTAATAAATATAAGTTTGTTTCAAGATATAACACGCGGAAAGTAATCGATGCGTATAAGTTTTAAAAGATGTTGTATCATTGTTCTCATGTTGTTGTTTGTAAAAAGGTTTTGTATCATCGTTTGTGTGGTGGTTTGAAAATCTAGACTCATAAACACATACCAAAGTATAAAACATATAATACAAGTATGAATGAAAATAAACAAATAAAGTTCAAATAGCAAATAAGTAAGAGATAGATAGGTTGGTTACGTTTTGGGCATGACACGTTTATTTATATAACTTCTAAGTTGTGTATACTTGATTTAAACTACGTTTTCTAAATATGAATTACGTTGTCAATATAAGTAGTTACCGTTTAATTTAGTTAATAAGTTTATGTCTCACTTATACATTCATATCGAGTTAATTAACATAAAGTCTAAGTTATTAAGTTTGTTATGTTTGTTGATAGCTCGACATCCAATTTCCATTTCAATAATCTTAGTCCAATTAACGATCCCAAAGCATAAATGAATCACGACCAATAATAATATTTGGTTTGGAAATAATTTCATAAGTCAACACAATAACAATTTTAGGCTGAAATCTGAATTCGTAAAATATTTATACATCCAACATAATATTCAAAATGGTTCTAATAAAAACTTGAACACAAAATACATGGGCTTCGGCCCAAACCAAATCCAAACGCACCCTATTAATGGACTATTGGCCCAAGCCAAATCCAACATAAAACTCAAAAGCAGGTTTACAAATGCAAATCTGCAAACACAGAAATGCAATGTCTCGTTGAACCTAGGACATTTCACACCACGCACCCTTGTGGTTTTTGAGTTAAACCGACCCATCCTAACACCCTATGTGGGTGTGGTCGTGCCAAAACTAAGCTAACCAGGAACATAAACAAACGTACGAACCCTATGTAGGTTTCGATAGACCAACAAACAAGACAAACGCACCCTCTTGGGTCTTATGTCAAATCGAACCAAACCAAACGAGTACAAATAAACCACAAAATAAGCCAAGGAAATAAGCTTCGATCAAACACACTCTCGGCTGTTTCTCTTGACCCGAAGGCTAACTAACACACCGTACGTAGGTGGTGGTTGAACTGAGACACGAGCAACACCAACACAACCACTCTTGTTTGTGGTTGTGTCGACTCGAGTCACACACAAAATACTCACATATGCGGCTTACTAGCCGACTCGAAACAAGAACCAAAAGCAGCCACTTTGGGCTCCCGGTGGTGGTCGAAGACCAAGGCCAAGACAAGCAAACACACCCTCTCGTGGGTGGATTTTGAGTCAACACAAAACATATCCAAAATAAATATTCTCATATTTTAACGAAAGCAAAACAAATGAACCACCCTTGTGGTTTTGTTTGATGTGCCGAGAACAAGCAGGAAAACAAACCCCTTATTCCTTCCCTTTATAAGTCGAGACAAACAAATCCAGAATAAGCTATAAACATAAGCATGAAAATAAGCAAACCGAGTGCTTATAAATAAGCACATCGGGTCACAACTACAAATCAAACCACAAACCACGAGTTTTAACGATGATAAAATTATTACAAAACATTTATTAATCCGTTTCAAATCACTTAACCCATTGGTACAATTTCAAGTTTCATATTCGAATTAAAAAAAATACAATAACTTGGTGTTTGTTCGGTATACCCACGAGAAGAAGGAGCTGGTCACGGTGGTAGTGACGGTTGGAGTAGAGCTCGACTCCGCTACACGATCAAACCTTATCGACTCTTGATCTTCTGATCTACTCGCTTCTTGACTCGAACGTGGACAGGAGAGGTGGATGAGATGGTGGCTGCGTGGCTGTGATGGCGGTGGAGAGTGGCCTGTGGTGGTGGTTGTCGATCGGTGGTGTGCTAGAGACAGGAGGGAGAGAAGTTTATCTCTTCTCTTTTATTTTTGTTTTGATTGAATGAGAAAAGAAAAGGTGTTATAAAGGGGTGTTTGTCGGTTTAGACTAGGAGTAAACCAAACTGGTTTTTGTGTTGGTCATAGATATGAAACAGATATTATATAAAATGTTGGAGTCGGTTTGTAACAAGAGAAACTCAAATTGTCTTTGTTTGTTATAGATATTTTCTTAACTTAAAGGTTAAGTTTGAGGTGTAGTGGGTATAGTTTAATCCCGGTAATTATTGTCGTTAATCTTTTTAAATCGCAAAACTTAAAATTGGCCAACGTAAAAATATAAAGTTTAGAAAAATGTTAAAACTTATCAACATATTCTATTTTAAAATTTTAAAATGAGTCGTGGATTTATCGGAGTGTGTAAATATTGATGTGAAAAGTACGGGTGGTTACACCCTATTGTCGACGTACCAATTACATAGTGTTAGACCAAAATCGGAAGGTCAAGTTCACTGGTCTAGAATGCAATTGTGAAACAACAAAGGAAATGGTACAAGTCAAGAATCACTTACAAGTAACAAGAGAACAATAGAAAAGTTAGGTCAGTTAGGATGCAAAATCATGGGAACTAGGTATCCCTAAGTAGTAAACCATTGGGATTCGAGTTGTAGGACAAGATATGTTGAAAGCCTTGCCTTGGAAGGGCATGATAGAATTTTGGAAACCCGGGAAACCGAACCATAGGTATATTGGACCATTTAAGATTCTAATTAGAATCGGCCGACTGGCATACAGACTTGAGCTTCCGTCAGAGCTCATCAACATACACCACCCATTTCATATCCCAAACCTCAGGAAGCGCCTTCCAAATGAATCACTCGTAGCATATTTCATTTCCCTCCATTAGGAGAACTTCAACTCGACGATAAGTTCGATTTCATTAAAAGAACCAGCCGAAATCATGGACCGAGAGGTCAATTAGTTGAAGCAAAGTCGAATTCCTATCATGAAGGTTCATTGGAATTCTCAAGGAAGTCCCGAGTTACTTGGGAACGGGAAGACCAGGTGCGACTCAAATACCCGCATCTTTTCACCGAGACCACTCCACAGACCAACATCAGCTGAATTCAGGGACTGAATTCCTTTTAGGGTGGTCAACTGTCACAACTCGTAATTTCAGGTCATTTTCCAAACCCCGATAATTTACTATTCATGAGCTACTATTCATCAATCACTATTCACTGATCACTATTCATCATTTCACTATTCATCGTTTTTGAAGTCAGTTTGAGATTTTGAGAAGTCGTCAAAAATTTTACTATTCACATGACACTATTCATTCCCGGAGGGAAATCACTATTCATGGGCATCATTCATCATGTTGTAAACTTGGTTTACGGGTATTCAAATGCGCGTAACCAGTTAGGTTTAGCTGCGTATTCATGCATCATCAGTAAAGACACATCATACAGACTAGAGTAGTCTGCATATCATCAGTAACATCATTATCATATCAGTTCATGCATGTGTTTGTGTGATATTCATTAACGTATGCTTAATTGTTTAATTAACGTTACCACTCAGTCATTTCTAATAACGTTATACCCAATACTCCCGACTATGATCCTAACACATTTTCAAACTAATTATAATGATATAGAGATTATATTATTACTTTACCCGGTGTTTTTAAACCAATCGCTATATTTTTCGTTTGACGCTTAGAACCAAGGAAATGAGTTTTTAACAATCTAAACAACCTACTGTCCAAAATCGTGTAATCTGGAAAACTCAGAAAATGTTGAACTGGTTTGGCCTTCATATTCAGAAAGTTCTTTCAAAAACGAAACCGTGGCCGCTTGAATCACTAAAAACCGACTTATAACGAAGGAGATATGATTTTTACAAGTTAGACGACGAAAACTAATTTTCTGAAAATAGGCTTGCTGTTTGCCGAATTTCAAAGAACCAAATGAAGCGTTAGACGTGATCTTGAGGAGCCGAGCTACTGAGATTATGTTAGTTCATGTTAATACGAATCCGTGGATATAAAGAACGTAGAAAACGAGCTCATAACGACCGAGATATACGCGTTTAAAGCCCGACGAACATTAATCATTTTGACAGCCCACTAATAGAAAAATAATCCAAGTATAAAAACTAGTGTTTTTACAAGACATAACATTGATAGCCGATTTTCTAATTGATCGAGGCGCGTATGATCAAAAGTTAAATGAAACGACATTAAGACATGGTTACAAGGTTTTCAAAAACGTCGAGTTTGATCACTAACACTTAACGTACAATATTTCACGACTAGCTTTACGAGGCCATTTTGGGCATATTTTCACAAGTTAAAGAAAATATTAAATTGCGACGAAAACATTATATTTTGCCGATAGAACACCAAACAAGGATCATGGAGTACCGTTTCAACATATTTACGTGAAAAGTAGTTTATAACTTAACGAGACGTCAAAAATGTATTTTTTTCGACGATAAACGTTATTTTCAAAATTTCCAAGTGGTATCGTTAACATACGTATTTGCATGTGTTGCTTTAATTCATTGCTTACATTAGATCATATCATCATAATAGGTCGCGGTTAGAGACCGAGCCCCATTTCATCATTGTCATTGTGCTATCATACCAGGTGAGTTTTCATAGCCCCGTTTTCAATTGTTTATTTGATTTCTAAACTCTCGGGGGAGAATACATTGCACCATTTTTATATGCGGACCAAAGTATACAAACCCATTTACATTGCTTAAGTTACATCATTGCCAATTTAAAGTCCCCTTTTATTTATCATGGACCGTTAATTGTGAGCAAGCGAAGGTGATTGGATAGATCTATTGAGGGTGACGCCTCCGTTCGGGTTGGTTGCACCAACTGGTCAAACGAACGGATTTCATTTCATACATTCAGAGTGTTTGGAAAAGCACTCCATTTTGGGGCATTTATTTCAGTCTAGCTTCGGGTCATGAGCTTAAGAGCTAATGTATTATTTTTATGTGACATTTTGTCATACATTTTATACTTATGGTTTCCGTAGAAGCATTTCATTTACATAAACCTATGAACTCACCAACATTTTTGTTGACCATTTTTAGCAATGTATTTTCAGGTAATTAAGGCATCGCATGTTGGCTTGTTTAAGGACATGCATGGAATCGCGAAGTCGACGTGTCACACTTTATATTTTTATGCACTTATCTATCGTTTGAATTGTATGAATTGTTTTTTCGCAAACATGTTTCACCTTTTGGGACCTAAACTTTTGTAACTCTGTTTGTTTTAAATGATCAAACGATGTATTTTCTAAACGACACTTTAGGTCGTTCAATATAACTGTAACTGTGGTGCTATGACCGGTCACGCCCTCGAATGTTCCATTCCCCTGCAAGTCACGAAATTTGGGGGTGTGACAGTCCACATTTGAGAAAAGGCTAGTGCATATTAAGTAATATTTACATTGGTAAAATCAAGGACCATCCCATGGTTTAACAAAAGCTCATATGACTAAATATTGTTTAGAACATGCATGCAAAGAAGTAATATATTAACAAAATATATAAGCCTTGTGAATATTGGAATTTAATATGACCTGTGTAAATGGAATATATAATTGGGAATATGTGTTAAACCATCATAGGCATAAATAATAAATGGTTCTTTGGTTATTAATTAGCGACTCGTAACTCTATGTAGATCATTGGACCGGTAAATATATTTGAGACGTTGTCTAGTGTCGGGTTTGGCTAGCTAAGGTACGGATATTCTGACCTTATCTTTAAGGTTTCCTTTGTGACTTACAACCTTTGATATGAACCATAGTTATGAACCTTCATTATGAACCTTTGATATGAACCTCACTATGAACTTTTGGACATGAACCTTTGCTATAAACCCTTGATGTGATTATGATGGCTCTTATTATGTATTCTGTATCTGTATCACTAGTCATGGGGGTTCCATGACCATGTCATTGATGCACCAATGGCATGACTCTAGGGTGGTTGAGTGATGTTCCACCCCGTCCCTTTTATTTTATATTATGTATGGCCATGATGATTATGATTTTCTGTAGGGAAGTATGGATGCATCCTAGATCTGGATCTGTATCTGTTATATATATTGTATCTGGTGTATGGTGATTGTGTGCAATACACGCCATACACACATGGGAGTTCGCTACTCCATTTATATTACTTAAGAGGTCTCTTTTTTTTTTTTTTTTTTTTTTTTTTTTTTTTTTAATTTATGAGAAGTGAAGACTATGTTATGTTTTCGAGCCAATGGTATTATGATTCTGTTTATGCAGGCGACTGCATAGATTCCTATTACTTAACCTATACACTATGTTACTTATGTTTCCCCATTGTACTTCATTTGAGCTTTACATTTATATTTCTGTTTTCTATTATCATATATCCGTTCACTGGGCTTTTTAAGCTCAGCCGCATTTCTTTTCACCGCGGCAGGTTTTAGAGGGAAGCTGCGATATGAGTGAAGAATGCATAAGAGCTTTTAGAGGACTACACCTTTGATAGCTATCTTGGATTAGAGTTGACTTGGAGATTTTCATTACCAGACTTTTTGTACCTTGTTGTAATCCTTGTATTTCATTTACCTTAGATTTTATTTGTAACCTTTGAATGTAATTGTATTATTAAAGTCTTCCGCTTGTGTATGTTCTGTTTGACACCATGAATGTGATATCTTAACCCTTGTCGGGTTGGGGTGTTACAACATTCAACTGTTAAAAGGCCCATTATAAAGAAAACAACATTTAAGACTGCTAAGCCAAAAGCAGTAGTTTCTACTGCTGAGGCAAAAATAGTTGTTAATGCTATTAAGGGAAACTATATTCATGCTGTTATGGCCTCAGCTTGTTGGGTTTGGAAACAAAAAATTAAAGTTTTAGACCATGTTTCCAAACATGATAGTGCATCAATCATCCTAAAGAAATTTGATTATGCTGATGCACAAGGCAGATCCAAGTCAGAGATGGCTTGGGTCCCCAAAAGAAATTGATTTTCTTACCTTATGTGCAGGGTAATCCACAGGTGGAGTTATAGGATAAAGGAGTGATTGATAGTGGATGCTCAAGGCACATGACACGGAACATGTCCTATCTTACAAATTATGAAGCAATTGATGGAGGATATGTTTCCTTTGGAGGTAACCCCAAATGAGAGAAAATCACACACAAAAGTACAATTAGAACTGGTAAACTAGATTTTGAGAATGTCTATTTTGTCAAAGAGAGAAATTTAATCTCTTTAGTGTCTCACAAATGTGTGACAAAAAGAATAGTGTTCTCTTTAATGACACTGAATGCATTGTCTTGTCTCCTGACTTTAAGTTAACTGATGACAGTCAAGTTTTACTTAAAGTTCCTAGAATGGATAACATATACAGTGTTGATTTAGAGAACATGGTTCCCAAAGGAGGTTTAACTTGTCTCTTTGCAAAAGCCACATATGATGAATCTAAACATTGGCATAGAAGGCTAGGTAACTTGAATTTTAAAACAATTAATAAACTGGTTAAGGGAAATCTTATAAGAGGTTTACCTTCCAAACTTTTTGAACATGATGAAACCTGTATTGCTTGTCAGAAGGGAAAGCAGCACAGAGCCTCTTGTAAGTCTAAAACAGTGAACTCTATCAGCCAACCTTTACATTTGTTACATATGGATTTGTTTGGTCCAACATTTGTAAAAAGCTTAATGAAGAAAATATATTGCCTAGTTGTCACAGATGATTACAGTAGGTTTACTTGGTTTTATTTCTAGCTACTAAGGATGAGACTAGTGGCATTCTTAAGTCCTTTTTAACTAGAGTATAAAATTTATCACGCAAAAAGGTTAAGGTGATTAGATGTGACACTGGAACTGAATTTAAGAATAAAGATATGAATCAGTTTTGTGAGATGAACTGTATTATGAGACAGTATAGTGTAGCTCGAACTCCTCAACAAAATGGAGTTGCTAAAAGGAGAAATAAAACACTAATTGAGTCTGCTAGGACTATGCTAGCTGATTCAAAGTTGCCAACTACTTTTTTGGCAGAAGAAGTTAATACTGCTTGCTATGTGCAAAATAGAGTATTAGTTGTTAAGACTCATAACAAGACCCATATGAACTTTTTCATGGTAGAACACCAACTTTAAGTTTTATGAGACCATTTGGGTGTTCTGTTACTATTCTTTATACCATAGATCACTTAGGCAAGTTTGATGGTAAGGCTGATGAAGGTGTCTTTGTTGGATACTCTCTGAATAGCAAAGCTTTTAGAGTATTCAATAGTAGAACAAGGATAGTGGAAGAGAACTTGCATATTAGGTTTAGTGAGAGTACACCTAATGCTGTAGGTAGTGGACCAGACTGGCTGTTTGATATTGATGCACTAACAAAAACAATGAATTATGAGGCAGTTGCTGTAGGTACACAGTTTAATGGTTTTGCAGGTACAAAAGCAAATAATGATGTAGGTTAAGCTAGAATGGAGATAGAACCTGCAAAGAAATATATCTTGCTACCATTATTGACTGCTGATCCACCAATCTCAACCTAAGAGTCAAAGAGTTCTCAAGATGATGAAGTTAAGTCTTCAAGTGATGATGAAAAGCAGGATGATAAAGATCCAAGAAAAGACAATATGAGTGATGATCAGGAGAAGAATGATGATGTTAACAACACTAACAACACTAACAGAGTTAATACTGCTAGTTCAACTGTTAATGCTGCTGGCATATAAGATGATGCTATTGGTAAAAAAGATAGCAGTGAATATCCATATGATCCAACAATGCCTATATTGGAAGACACATGGACTAAAACTGATGATAAAGATGTTGGTAAAGAGGCTGACATGGGCAATTTGGATGAAACAATTCAAGTCAGTCCTATTCCAACTACAAGAATTTACAAAGATCATCCACATGAAAAAATTATTAGAGATGTCTATTCTGCTGTACAAAAAAGGAAGACGACCAAGAATTTGACAGATCAAGGGCTCTTTGTTAGAACTATTGAACAAAGAAACAGTCATAAATATCTTCAAAATTGTTTATTTGCTTGCTTTTTATCATAAGTGGAACCCAAAAAGACGATCCAAGCATTGGCTGCTTCAAGCTGGGTAGAAGCTATGCAGGAAGAACTTCTACAATTCAAGCTGCAAGAAGTTTGGACTTTGGTAGATTTACCTAATGGCAAAAGGGCTATAGGTACAAAATGAGTTTTCAGAAACAAGAAGGATGAAAGAGGGATTGTGATAAGAAACAAAGGATGAAAGAGGGATTGTGATAAGAAACAAAGCAAGATTAGTTGCTCAGGGATACACACAAGAAGAAGGGATTGACTATGATGATGTCTTTGCCCCTGTTGCAAGAATTGAAGCAATTAGGCTATTTCTAGCTTATGCTTCATTTAAATACTTTGTGGTGTATCAAATGGATGTCAAAAGCGCTTTTCTGTTTGGAAATATTGAAGAAGAAGTGTATGTTTGTCAACCACCAAGATTTGAAGATCCTGACTTTCCTCAAAAAGTTTACAAGGTGGAAAAAGCACTTTATGGTTTACATCAAGCTCCTAGAGCATGGTATGAAACGTTGTCAACATACCTGTTAGACAATTGGTTTCAAAGAGGGAAGATTGACAAGACTTTGTTCATTAGAAGACACAAAGATGATATTCTGCTAGTTCAAGTTTATGTAGATTATATCATCTTTGGTTCTACAAGGAAGGAGCTGTGTGTTGATTTTGAGAAGCTGATGCATGAAAATTTTTAGATAAGTTCTATGGGAGAACTTACTTTCTTTCTGGGTTTACAAGTAAAGCAGAACAAGGAAGGCATATTTATCAATCAAGATATGTATGTTGCTGAGATCTTAAAGAAGTTTAGGTATACTGATGTCAAGACTGCAAGTACACCAATGGAAACTTCAAAGCCTCTACTCAAGGATGAAGATGGTGAAGAAGTTGATGTTCATCTATACAGATCAATGATTGGTTCATTGATGTATCTTACTTCTTCAAGACCTGACATTATGTTTGCAGTGTGTGCATGTGCAAGATACCAAGTCACACCAAAAGTTTCTCATCTTAATGATGTGAAAAGAATTTTTAGGTACTTGAAAGGTCAACCAAAATTAGGCCTTTGGTATCAAAAAGATTCTCCTTTTGATTTGGTAGCATACACTGATAGTGATTATGCTGGAGCAAGCTTGGATGGGAATTCTACAACACGAGGTTGTCAATTTCTTAGATGTGGATTGATCTCATGGCAGTGCAAAAAACAGACTGTGGTTGCAAATTTTGTTGTAGACAAGTGCTCTGGATTCAGAATCAACTGTTGGATTATGGGTACAATTCTATGCATACAAAGATTTTTATTGACAGTAACAGTACTATGTGCATAATTAAAAATCATGTTTTTCATTCAAAAACAAAGCATATAGAGATTAGACATCATTTTATAAGAGATTGCAATGAAAAGAAGTTAATTCAAATGGTTAAAATCCATACTGACAAGAATGTTGCAGATTTGCTTACAAAAGCTTTTGATGTAAGTAGATTTCAATATTTGACTGCCAGTATTGGAATGTTAAATCTTTAAATCTTTGATCTCTTTATGTTTTTGTAAAGTTTTGTATGAATTAGTACTGTTATTTAAGTCATTAAATATTTCTGCTGCGAAGTATAATTAGTACTGCTAGTTATACTTAAAACTGCTAAGTTTCTGCTGTTGGTTAAAACTGTTAAGTCTAATCATGTTGTGAAAAGTGTTATGGCTTGTGTTTTTGTTTGGTGTCTGGAATTAACATTTTGCAGGATAAGCAAAAAGAAATGTTGGAATGCTGATAAATAAGCTGATTGGAGTGGAAACTGAGTTAATGCTGCTAGGCTTAACTTAATGTTGCTAGGTTTCTGCTCCTACGTTTGAGAGTACATGGTACTGTTTTATAAATTCAATCGATTAAGGGTTTATATCAATCATTCACTCTTAAAATCAATTTCATTCGTTCAATTACCTCTCAAAACAAAACCCTAACTCAATTTTATCATCTAATTGCAAAATCCAACACGATTTCAAAAACCATACAATGACGAAATTACATTTTGCTGATACTCACAATATGGTTGCATTTTTACAAAAACCCAAAGAAAGCGAAGGATTTGAACAGATAATAGATTTCTTGAATGCAAACCCTATAAGGTATGCATTAACTGTTAATCCTACCATATATATTTCACACATTGAACAGTTTTGGTCTACTGCTAAGGTCAAAACAATCAATAATGAAGTACAAATTCATGCCGTTGTGGATGGCCAAGATATACTCATTACTGAAACGTTTGTTAGAAGATCTCTTCGACAAGCAGATGATAAAGACAGTATTGAGTGTCTCTCAACCTCTATAATTTTTGAAAACCGTGCACTGATGGGGTATGAGAGGAAAAATGATTCACTAAAATTTTTCAAAGCGAACTTCTCCCCACAGTGTAAATTCTTAATTCATACCATCTTACAATGTATTAGTCCTAAAACCACTTCATGGAATGAGTTTAGCAACAATATGGCTTCTGCTATAATTTGCTTTGCTACAAACCAAAAGTTTAATTTTTCAAAACTGATTTTTGATGGTATGGTTAAGAACTTGGATAAATTAGCAAACAAGTTTTATATGTATCCAAGGTTTTTACAAGTTTTTTTGAACAAACAATTTTCTAAAAAAGTCATTTATAAAAAACATATCTTGCACCATCTCATTCCAAAAAGATTTTTGCAAATATGAGAAAGGTAGGAAAAGACTTTTCTGGAACTATAACACCATTGTTTCCAACAATGTTGGTGCAGAACCAACAACCAAACCAGGGTGAAGGTTCAAGAACTCCCACTGATACCCATCACACACCCACAATTTTGGCATCATCCTCATAACCTGGAAAGACCTATACACGTAGGAAAAGCAGAAAGAACACTAAGCTACCTCAGGCTAGTGCTTCTACTCACATTGTGCCAGATGAGGTTGTGCATAAGAAGAGGGGTCACAGTTTGGAAAGGGCTGCTACTACTGCTAATAGATTAGATGCAGAGCAGAACAGTAGTAACATATCTAAGACCCAATTCAAGGCAACACTTAATGAGTCAAGTTCCTCTGGAACTAGCTCAGGTAGTGGTCACAGGTGCCAAGAAACCATGGGGGGGGTATGGATGCTCAAACTGGGTTTGAGACTATGCCTAACACAACCCAATGATTCACCTCTCGGTGCAGGTAACACAATCCGAAGTCATGAGGGTGGAATGAAACTAAAGCAATTGATAGAAACTTGTTCGGATTTAAAGATTCCAAGGTGTTAATGCTGCTCATGATGTTAAGACTGCTCAGGGATTACAAGAAAAATATTACAAGTCATTACTGCTGCTAGTTATGATGGTTAATCCTCCCCTAAACTTGATATTTTCTCCTAAAATCATCAAGTTTCAATCTAAGCTTGAACCTTCACTAGGAGGATGCTTCCAAACACGTCATTATTCATTCTTCAGTCTTATAATAAACCAAATAAGCTCATCTTCCATACTTTTATTCATTCCATATTCCATTTGAAGCCTACTTTCAAGCATCTTTCCTAATGTAATCTTTGTGAGTGGATACTTGTTTTCAACCAACATGTAGATATGCATAGCATCCATTGTTAACTCATGAAGTCCAAATGTATCTATTAACCTCCAGGTTATCACCTTCTGGTTATAGAAAGGTCTTCTCCATACTTCATCTTCTACATGAGGTTCAAAGATATTCTTCAAAACACCCCACAAAATATAATCTTGATCAGACACTGGTTGCTTCAATGGTCTTGTTGGTCCATACTTTTCCTTAACAAGCTTCCAAAGGTTCTCCAAATTCTCTTTGTTAAAGCTTCTTAACATTTGATTAAACCTGAAGAATATATAAAAATTTCCATCAGCTCTTTTGATTTCATATACTATTTTCTTTATGCCCTCTTTATATATTCTCCAACCAACAATATCTGGAAGTTTTGTAGCCAAAGGTGCAACAGCAATAGTTGGCTCTTCATCATCATCAGGAACTACTGTTATATATTGCTTAGTATCTTCTTCTGTACCTTTGTCATCATCAGTATCTTCTTCTGTCTGCTCATTAATTCTCTGCTTCTTACTGCTATCAGGTTCTATATCATCTCCTATTCTCTTAGAACCTCTTACCACCTCATCTTAATTTATAGCAATGAAAGTATTTACCCTCTTGAATATCTTGTCAAACTAATATTTTATCTTTTCAAAACTGAGATTATTCAATTGACCAGGCTTCCAATTATCCATGTTTTTCAGGTATGTACTCATCACTTTCCTTTGTTCAGCTTTGGTGGGTGGTTTGTTTCTCTTTGCTTCAGTCCTCTTCTGAGCAAAGAACTTCTTTCTCTTGGCCAAGAATTCCATGAAGAGCTTTGATTTTTCTTCTAAGGACAACTCTTCCTGTTCATCTTGCCACATTCTCTGGGCTAACATGTGATCTGCTTCACACTTTGCTTGTATGTCATTCTAGGAATTTACTTCTACAAGACTAGCCTCTTCATATTCTCTAGCCTTCCTTTCTCTTTCTTCTCTTATTCTTAGATCTTCAGCATCATACTCTTCTTGTCGTTTTCTAGCTATTTCTTCATCTAAGAGCATTTGCTTTGTCTTTGAAAGAGATTTCTCTACAGGCTCTTCAATTAAGATTCCCTTGCCTTTGCCCTGTAGAGGTAGTGATTGTGTAGCTTTTGTTGTTGTTGTTGTTGTAGAAGATGGTTCTTTTATAATAACACCTTTGACTGGTGGCTTTGACTTCTTCAGTTCAATCATAGCTTGAGCCAAAACAGTCTCATCATCCATAACATCTTCACTAGCAGCAGAAACTGTTTCTGTACCAGCAACATTAAGTTTTTCATTGGCAGTACTAACTTTTCCTACTTCTTCCACTAGCTTAGCAGCTTCAACTAACTTTTCAACAACATTTGTACCCTCACCAACACCTAATCCAGCATCAATAGCAACAACATTTCCTTCTTTATCCTGAACCACATAATCATCCACCATATCATCAACATTTACCTCAACTTCTGCACCATAACCCATATCATCATCCTCCTCTACAACCATGCTCTCATTCCCCCCACTCTATTTGGGAGCATCCTCTTTTAAAACCTTGAGAACATCTTCGGTACTAGAGGATTCAACCTTGTTAGATGTGCCCACCTTCTGCAGTCTTTTCAATTTATGTGTTCTTGACCTTTGTCTCCCTTCTAAATATCTAACTCTTCTCTTCAACATTGTGATTTCAGAACCCTAAGAAGTAGTAAGTTGTTGAAGGTCAAGAACATCTTGTGATAATTTGGTACATTTAGCCATCAATTCATGTATAAGTTCCATGCTTCCCTCATCTCTTCGGAGTATGTTACCTCTCCCGAGTGGTGAATCATTGCGCATGTTAAGCCTAGCTTGAGCATCTACACCCCCCATATTTTCCCGTTAGCTGGGACCTTTACCTGAATCAGTTCCATGGGAACTGGATTCATTAGAAGTTGCCTTAGAGCGGGTCTTACTTATGTTACCACTGTCCTGCTCAGCTTCTAAGCTAGCAGCAGTAGTGGCAGCCCTTTCTAAACTGTGACCCTTCTCCTCATGCACAGCCTCATCTGCTTCCATACTAGCACTAGCCTGAGGTAGCTGAGTGCCCTTTTTGATGAACCTACGGGTATAGGTCTTTTGTATTGTTGATGTAGATGGTAAAATTGTGGCTGTGTGATGGGTATCAGCTAGGATTGTTGAACCTTCACCCTGAGTTTGACCTAGTTCCAACATTGTTTGAAACAATGGAGTAACTATGCCTGAAAAGCCCTTTCTCATTCTCTTCATGTTAGCAAAAATCTTTTTAGTATGAGAAAGAGCAGGATAAACCTTGTTATGAACCTTTTTATTTGTAAATTGTTTGTCCATAAGAAGTTGTAAAAACTTTGGATATAAGTAATATTTATTTGAAGAACTATCCAAGCCCTTAACCACACTATCAAAAATTAATTTTGAAAAATTGAATCTTTGATTATGAGCCAAGCAAATAATGGCAGAAGCCATATTACTACTAAACTCATTCCAACTAGTAGTCTTTGGACTAAGACACTGTAAGATAGTGTGTATTAAGAATTTCCACTGTGGATAGAAGGTACCTTTTGAAAATTTTAAAGAATTATTTTGTCTTTTATACCCCATCAGTGTAAGGTTTTCAAAAATTATAGAGTTTGAAAGATTTTCAATACCTTCTGCATCTGCTAGATGAAGAACATCCCTAACAAGAGCCTCAGTAATGATAATATTCTGCCCATCCACAAGGGCATGTATCTATACTTTCCCATCAATAGTTTTGACCTTAGCAGTTGCCTAAAACTATTTGATGTTGGAAATATATATGGTAGGATTTACTGTTAATGCATACTTGATATGAGTAGCATTAAGAAAATCAATGATTTCAGTAAAAACCTTTACTTTCATTTGGTTTTTGCAAAAATGCAATCATGTTATGTTGATTTGCAAACGACAGAGTCGGCATTGTGAATTTTGAAAAATTTTGGTAGGGTTTTGCTGGGATTTGCAATTAATGGAAAAAAAGGAATTAGGGTTTATGTTTGAGAGAGTTTTAATCGAATAAAAACACTTGTGTGAATGATTGAAGGATATTAACCCTTAATCATTCATATTTATAAAACAGTACCCTGTACTCTCAAACATAGCAGGAGAAACCTAGCAGCACTAAGTTAGGCTTAGCAGCACTAACTTATGCCTAGCAGCACAAAGTCAGTTTCCACTCCAAACAACTTAATATTCAGCATTCCATCACATTTCTCAGCTTATCCTGCAAAATATTAGTCCCAAAACACAAAACCACAAACATAACACAATAGACAAAAATCACATCATCAATTATACTTAGCAGTACTAAGTATAACTGGCAGTATTAACACAACAGTTTTAAGTAAACTAGCAACACTAACTATACTTAGCAACATAAACAATTTATTGACTTAATAACAGTACTAATCCTAACAAAACTTTACAAAATCACAATGAGATAAGAATTTTCAAAGATTTATCATTCCAATACTGACAACCAAAAATAGAAATCTACCCACATCAAAAGTTTTTGTAGGCAAATCTGCAACATTATTATCAGTATAAATTTTAACAATTTGAATTAACTTCTTGTGATAACAATCTCTTATAAAATGATGTCTTATCTCAATATGTTTTGTTTTTGAGTGATAAACAGGATTTCTTATAATGCATGTAAAACCCAAAAATCTTAAATGTGTGAAATGACCAAAATACCCCTATAATTTAAAACTTTGGCAAATGAGCTTATAATATACCGTTTTGATCACAGATTTTGGCAAATAAATAATCTAACAATCAAGATAATATTGTGGCACTTATAACACATTAAAAATATCATGTGGACACTTAAAAAATTACCCTAGCCGAATTTTATGTTATGTATACATTTAAAATCAATTATAAAATACAAATATATGTTAAATATGGAAAATTCAAATCAATTGATGAGGATTGATTTGGTCATGAGTTAGCCCCGATCTTTGTGGCCTCACCCCTCCTCCTACACGGCATTTCCCCATTTATATCAATACTTATCATTTTCTTCTCTATCAAACACAAAACCGAATACTAGTAAACCCTAAATCCACAAACAATTCGTCCCTCTTGCATGCGATTTTTCCAGGCCTTCAAGCAATTTTTCCTGTGATCCTTGACGTCTAAAGAGTGCTAGAAAAATAAGGTTAGAGGTGTTCGTGGCTTGGTTTGATCTTGGCAATTTTCCTTCTTGTCGAGTGTCATTTTGAGGTATAATTCGTGACTCTTGTTTCCATACGTTATAAAAATTATCTGGAATTTTTCTAGTGATCTATGGCTCAAATATAACCTGAGAAAAATAAGAAACTCAAATCATGCAGTGTTTTTGGGGCGTTTTGAATTAATGGGTTAAAACACACCTATTTTCCAAAATTCATGTTAACGAATTTTCTGAGGGTCATGCTTATTTTATTTGGACCTTATATGACGTGTAGGATCTGGGAAAAATGATGGAATGATTTATGGGGGTCTAGATATGTCGTAGTGAATATTGGTGTTTAAATCGTGCCTAAAATCAAATATATACTATCCCATTTATCTGGACTACAAGTATAATTTATTTGGATGTATTATAATGTTATATGACCTGGAAAAATATTGGGAAGAATTTTCATGGCCTAGATCTAATTACCTTGAATTAATTTGTATAATCGGGTTTTATATTAAAAACGTAGAAAAGATATATAAACGTGTATGATTTGAATATGAGGATCTAGGGTTTGTTCTTATGATTATAAACAGTGTTTAATGAGTAAGTAATGATTAAAAATGGTTTGGAGAGATTAGGGTTTGATTTCGTGATTTTAAAAGGATTACCGATTTGTATTAAAATGTTTAGGGTAGGTTTTGTAACTTTTAAAACGCATGGGTTATTTTTAGAACATTAATTGGACTGGGTACAATTCGTATAAAATATAACTTGAGGGTGTCATGTGTAATTTTTGTATTTAAAAGGATTAAAACGATTTATTTGATAATATGTAATTCGGTTTGGAAATTAAATAAGTAGAGGGGTTAAAAATGTAACTTCTAGAAAGTTAAGGTGTATTCGTGTATTTAAACATGTTAAGGGTGTATTGTGTAATTCTGAGGATTTAATGGACTAATATGTAATTATTAATAATTAAGGGTTGGAAATGTAAATTAAAGGTTAAATATGTAAATTAATTAACTTGAGGGACCAATTGTGTAAATTATGGAAACTTGAAGGGACATGCGTATAACTTGTTAAAGTAAGTGCTAATTATGTAAATTTGATAAACAAAGGGTTTAATGTGTAATTATGGATATTATAAGATTTAAAGTGTAACTAAATAATAAAAGGGTGTAATTTGTAAATTATGAAACCATAAGGACCAAATGTGTAAATCTGATAAAATATATCTTATTTCCATTAAATAATGATTTAATTAAATTATGTTACTCAATATTACTAAAGATGGAAACTTTCTAAATATGGAAACCTGCTAAAAATAGAAGGTTACTAAAAATGGAAAGCCGACTAAAAAAATGAGAACTCTGATTTGAATAAGTTATTAATAATAAGCCGATCATTAATTCGTGTAGATTCGCCGAAGGAGGAGTGATTCTTATCCGTATGTTATGTTTCGTTGGCGTTTAAGGTACAGATATTCTGCCCCTTTTTAATAAGGTGCCTTCGGTCTCTTGAACACTGATTATGATTTGACCTTGACCTTTGCTATGAACCTTTGACATTTGAACCTTTGCTATGAACCTTTGACATTTGAACCTTTGCTATGAACCTTTGACATTTGAACCTTTGGCATATGAACCTTTTGATTTGAACCCTGTGATTTGGACTTTGATATTTGGACTATTGACCTTTGACCCCAGTTTGATACCTGAGCCAAGTTCGTTTCCTAGCCATGAAGGTAACATGGCCGTGTCTGTGATGCACCACTGGCATGACTAGCGTGTAGCCCTAGTGATTTGGTTACACCGTCCCCATTTTGATTATGTTATGCATGCACACTATATGATTGATTATGGCCTATATGATTTTGTTCGGGGGGCGAATGGATGCATCCTAGGTTCGTGTCCGTGTTCGTGGACAGTTCGTTTTGATATGATATGGTGACTGGGGATGGGTGCAATCCACTCCTTTCACAAAATTTGGGAGCTAGCTACTCCATTTGAAGAATGAGGACACCCCTCATATTATCTGATTATCTGAGAGGTCTCCCCTCTATATGATTTGAAGATTATGGTTACGATATGATATGATTTGATTTGTTTGGGCTCGTGGTGGATGACTGTCCTAACCTTACTCTTGTACCTTATTTATATCTCTTTCATTATGTTTCGTTTGTTCGTTTCCGTTTATTATATATCTGTTCACTGGGCTTTTTAAGCTCAGCCGCATTTCTTTTCCTGCGGCAGGTTTTAGTAGGAAGCCAGGAGCTTGGGTTTGCTTTGGGATGAGAGATTAGCTTATGAAGACGATACCTTAGTTTTAGTATTCATTTATGTATGACTACGTAGATTTGGTATATTTTCCTTTGTAATATTGTAAACCATTTGTATTATGTAAGTCGTATGTTATGCTTGCCTTTGATATGTCACCATTTTCGTGACACTTCTACCCTTGCCGGGTTGGGGTGTTACAATGCACATAGTACTGCTATTATCAATATATATTTTTGTATGCATAAAATTGTACCCATAATCCAGCAATTGATTCTGAATCCAGAGCACTTGTCCACAGCAACTTGAAGCAGCCACATACTCAGCTTCTGTTGTGGAATTTGCAACCACAGTTTGTTTCTTGCACTGCCATGAAATTAATCTGCATCCTTGAAATTGACAACCTCCTATTTTTGATTTTCTATCCAAGCTAGCTCCAGCATAAGCGCTATCAGTGTATGCAACCAAGTCAAAAGGTGAATCTTTTGGATACCAAAGGCCTAATTTGGGTTGACCTTTCAAGTATCTAAAAATTTTCTTCACAGCATTAAGATGTGAAACTTTTGGTGTGACTTGATATCTTGCATAGGCACACACTGCAAACATAATGTCAGGCCTTGAAGCTATAGGATACATAAATGAGGCAATCATTGATCTATATAAATGAACATCAACTTCTTCACTATCTTCATCTTTGAGCAGGGGATTGGAAGTTTCCATAGTTGTCTTTGCAGGCTTCACATCAGTAAACCCAAACTTCTTCAAAATTTCAGCTACATACTTATCTTGACTGATAAATATGCCATCCTCCTTTTGATTGACTTGTAACCCTAAGAAGAATATAAGTTGACCCATTGAACTCATCTGAAATCGTTCATGCATTAGCTTCTCAAATTCAACACATAACACCTTGTTTATTGATCCAAAGATAATATCATCAACATAAACTTGAACTATCAAGATATCATCTTTGTGCCTTCTGATAAACAAAGTTTTATCAATCTTCCCTTTACTAAAACCATTGTCCATCAGATATTTTGACAATGTGTCATACCAAGCTCTAGGAGCTTGATGTAAACCATAAAGTGCTTTTTCTACCTTGTAAACCTTGTCAGGAAAATTAAGATCTTCAAAACCAGGTGGTTAAGAGACATAAAGTTCTTCATCAATTGTCCCATATAGAAAAGCACTTTTCACATCCATTTGATACAGTACAAAGCCTTTTTATGAAGCATAAGCCAAGAATAATCTTATAGCTTCAATTCTTGCAACTGGAGCAAATACTTCATCATAATCAATACCTTCTGTAACAATTCGCATTTTAAGGTTACTACCCATTCTCGAATTTTTACTATTCATTTTTTTACTATTCACTTTCACTATTCACTCCCGAAATTTTTATTTCACATTCTCATAAGTTAACCAATTTTCATGATAACCCGAGAGTTTGACACTCGTTGGATCATTTTTGCAAATTTCACGAAACGGTGTCCGAGATTTACGTTTAGGTTTAAACATCATTCAAGCATCCCGATATGTCCATTCAACATTATAAACAATAGAAATATGTGTTTCTCACATCTTACGACAATTCCACAAGTTTTGGAATTTTAAGTTTTTCCAGTTCTGCGTTTTACGCGATTTACGCGTTTTAAACCTACGTTTCCAGTTTTAACAGCGTTTAAGCAACCCGATGAAACTTATCACTCATTTTATATATTAATATGGTGTAACTTATCATCCAGTTTTAACAGCGTTTAATACGTTTCATATTTTTAAGATACCCTGTTTTACGTTTCGTGACTTAACGACTTACAGATATTACCGGGACAAAACTCACTCCGTAAAAGCAAGATATTATCAAAACTCATATCTAGTCATCCAAGATAGACCTTGAACGAAATTTTATGCTAAGTCACAAGCCTTGTTGGCTTGTGATAAGCCTTGATCACTTATGATGAGTCCATGTGTTGAAACTTACTTACTAAGTCTTGAAAATATCTCAACACTTAACCTCCTCAACTAGCTATAAAACCAAGCTCATTTTCTGTTCCTTTCTCATCATAAAAACCAGCCATACATATATTCAAGTAGCAATTCATAGTTGATTTTCAAGTAACAAGTCCTATATCAATTCCAAAGCTCTTGTCAAGCTTTGTTTGATCCAAGTTCTAGTTTCTTCTTTCCTTTGGTGATTTCCAAGCTACACAAGAAGGTTTCTAGCAGAAGACTTCAAGTGTTCTCCCAAGTGATCATAAGTTAGTATCAAGAGGTTTAAGGATTTGGAAGCTAGGGTTTCTAGTCCTTGTTCTAGTTCTTTGATCCTTGATTTCCCTTTTTAAAGGCCAAAAGTTGTAAGCTAGAATCATCATCATCATTCTCATTTTCTATGATTTTATGCTTTTTAGATTATGTTATTCTATTTTAAATATGTTATGTGTATTGATCATGATGTACAAGTTGATAAAAACAAGACTAAAACTTATAAACCATTCTATGTTATATTATGTTAACTAGTGTAAACTAATGAACTTATGTACAAATTTGCCACAAAACCGACCACATCTAGACTTTATACTTTATATATTATTGTAGACAAGGTTAAAATGAAAACATGTCAATTTGAATCACCCAAAACGAGTACACGAATCAAAAGATACGGCCAAATGAAGTTACCAAAACCCAAAAATTGAAAGCTGGAAACATTCTGTGACAGAATAAAAGAACAGGAATTACGAGGGACTTATGTTCCGATTCATCGAAAAGTTAAAACACAAAAGTTGTCCAGAACGACGTTTTCTTCAAAAACTAGGGAGCACGGGTCCAGAAAACACATAACTAAGGCTATTTTTTTCAAAATCTTAACAGCCCTATATAGCCGCACGACCATACACTTTGTCACACGGCTAAGGAAAACCAAACGGCCTAAAGGCCTTAGGCCGAGACCACAGCCGCGGCTAAGGCCAAGGCTGAGGTCTCAAGGCCATGGTAGCCAAGACCAAAGCCACGGCAAGGCCACGGCTAAGGCCTCAAAGCTTTCTAAGCCGAGACCATTAGCCAAGGCCTTAACCTTAGCAAAAAAAAACAAAACGATTTCATTAAAGGACCTATTCCCGATCTCGATAACCCATGAAATTTCACAAATATAATCACATACTAACAAATATTGAGTTCATCAAATAACATCATATACTCATACTATGGAATGACTAGTTTTGTAATTGACGAAAACATATAAACAAACCAAAAATTTATATTTTCCATATTGAGCACTGCAATAGTAGGGAGCTTCATGTGAGGGGGTTCATTTGGGTAAATCGTATCGATGAGTTGCTGAATTTACGAATTAAAGTGTCCTAGCTCCTCGAACGTTTACTACACGACCTCTGAATTATGATGGCCCGAACGTGTCACACCCCCAAATTTCGTGACTTGCAGCGGAATGAAGCATTCGAGGGCGCGACTGATCATAGCACCACAATTACAGTTATATTGAATGACCTAAAGTGTCGTTTAGAAAATACATCGTTTGATTAATTAAAAACATTCACAGTTACAAAGCTAGGTCCCAAAAGGTGAAACAAGTTTTCAGAAAACAAGTTCATACAATTCAAACGATGGATAAGTGCATAAAATATAAAGTGAGACGCGTCGACTCCGCGACTCCATGATATGTCCTTATGCAAGCCAACATGCGATACGTTAATTACCTGAAAATACATTGCTAAAAATGGTCAACAAAAATGTTGGTGAGATCATAGGTTTATGTAAATGAAATGTTGTACGGAAACCACAAGTATAAAGTGTATGACAAAACCATGCCACATAAAAAATGATACATTAGCTCTTAAGCTCATGATCCCGAAGCTAGACTGAAATGAAATGCCCCAACTGAGTGTTTGCCAGTCACTCTAATATGACAGAAATGAAATACGTTCGTTTGACCAGTTGGCGCTACCAACCCAAACGGAGGAGTCACCCTCAATAGATCTATTCACTCACTCTCGCTTGCTAACAATTAACGGTTCATGATAATAAAGGGGACTTTAATCTGGGCAATGATGTAACTTAAGCAATGTAAATGAGTTTGTATACTTTGGTCCGCATAAAAATGGTGCAATGTATTCTCCCCCGAGAATTTTGAAAATTATGTAAACAATTGAAAGCGGGGCTATGAAAACTCACCTGATATGATATAGCAACAATGACAATGATGGATGTGATGAAATAAAGCTCGGTCTCTAACCGCGACCTATTATGAATGATGTGATCCAATGTAAGCAATGATACAATGCAACACATGCAAATACGTATGTTAACGATACCACTTATTAGTTTTGAAAATAACGTTTATCGACGAAAAATACAATTTTGACGTCTCGTTAAGTTATAAACTACTTTTCGTATAAATATGTTGAAACGGTACTCCACGATCCTCGTTTGGTGTTCTATCGGCAAAATATAGCGTTTTCATCGCAACTTAATATTTTCCTTAACTTGTGAAAATATGTCCAAAATGGCTTCGTAAAACTAGTCGTGAAATATTGCACGTTAAGTGTTAGTGATCAAACTCGACGTTTTTGAAAACCTTGTAACAATGTATTAATGTCGTTTCATTTAACTTTTGATTATACACGCCTCGATCAATTAGAACATCGGCTAACAATGTTATGTCTCGCAAAAACACTAGTTTTTATACTTAAAACACTTTCTATTAGTGGGTTGTCAAAATAAACATGGTACGTCGGGCTTCAAACGTGAATATCTCGGTCGTTATATGCTTGTTTTCTACGTTCTTTATATCCACGGATTCGTATAAACATGAACTAACTTAATCTCGGTAGGTCGGGTCGTCTAGATCACGTCTAATGCCTCGTTTTGTCCTTTGAATCTCGGCGATCAGCAACTAAATTTTCAAAATTTTAGTTTTCGTCGTCTAACTTTGAAAAATCATATCTCCTTCGTTATAAGTCGGTTTTTAGTGATTCAAGCGGCCACGGTTTCATTTTTGAAAGAACTTTCTGAATATTAAAGCCAAAATAGTTCAACATTTTCTGAGTTTTCCAGACTTTGCATTTTTGGACAGAACCTTATCTACTTTGCTACAAACTCATTTTCTTGGTTCTGAACTTGATCATACCACTTCAAATCAACTCCACAAGTTTGAAAATCCTACCATACACCTTCTTAGGGTGTCATGGGGTCCTAAACATCACCAACCTTGGTGGATTTCATGAGGTTACTAGTGAAACTTATAGATCTAGTTTTAAAGATAGTTTATGTGCAAAGTGGTATCTAAAACATAAATATGTTGCATGATTAACTAATATAACTTGAAAATACATAAACATATGAATCAAATGAAAGTATAAGATGATCAAAATGTGTTCTTGAAACTTACTTGGATATTTGATGAGTTTTGATGAGAAATGTGTAGGAAACTTTGAGATTTAATCACAAAACCTTAACAAGGAAGGTAAATGGAGCTTGATTTATACTTGAACTTCAAAAATTTATGGATGATCTTGGTGTTCTTGGGTTTGGCCGAACCTAGGAGATGAGATGAGAGAGTTTTGATCTTTTTTTAGCTAGTTGGTTTGTTAGTGTATGTGTTTAGCTAAATAAATCAAGAAACATATAAACATAAACATTAATGGGATGGTACTTGTAATCAAGTGCATGGAGAATTAGGGGGTTTAGGGGGGGGGGGTGGCACATGTGGGTAATATAGAAGAGGATTTGATGTTAATAAATGCTCATGTCCCCATTTAATTAGATTTAGCTAGTTTTGAGTATACATTGAGTGTTATCGGGTACCGAGTTAACTAGAAATAAATCATGACGAGGTGAAATAAAATATGACGAAGTTGTAAAAATTGTAAAACCATATTCCTTGCAAGAATCGGGTGTTAGAATGATTATCGGATTGAAATTTCGTAAACCGACGGAGTTATAAGCGTCAAACGAAAAATATAGCGATTGGTTTAAAAACACCGGGTAAAGTAATAATATAATCTCTATATCATTATAATTAGTATGAAAATGTGTTAGGATCATAGTCGGGAGTATTGGGTATAATGTTAGTAGAAATGACTGAGTGGTAACGTTAATTAAACAATTAAGCATACGTTAATGAAAATCACATAAACCCATGCATGAACTGATATGATAATGATGTTACTGATGACATGCAGACTACTCTAGTCTGTATGATGTGTCTTTACTGATGATGCATGAATACGCAGCTAAACCTAACTGGTTACGCGCATTTGAGTACCCGTAAACCAGGTTTACAACATGATGAATGATGCCCATGAATAGTGATTTCCCTCTGGGAATGAATAGTGTCACATGAATAGTAAAATTTTTGACGACTTCTCAAAGTCTCAAACTGACTTAAAAAATGATGAATAGTGAAATGATGAATAGTGATCGGTGAATAGTAAATGATGAATAGTAACTCATGAATAGTAACTTGTCGGGGTTTGGAAAATGACCTGAAATTGCGAGTTGTGACAGTCGACCACCCTAAAAGGAATTCAGTCCCTGAATTCAGCTGATGTTGGTCTCTGGAGTGGTCTCGGTGAAAAGATGTGGGTATTTGAGTCGCATCTGGTCTTCCCGTTCTCAAGTAAACTCAGGACCTCTACGAGAATTCCAGTGAACTTTGACGATAGGAATTCAACTTTGCTTCAACTGTTTGACCTCTCGGTCCATAATTTCTGCTGGTTCTTCCACAAAGTTAAGCTTATCATCGAGCTAAATTTCTTCCAATGGAATCACAAGCGTTTCGTCTGAAAGACATTTCTTGAGGTTTGAGACATGAAACGTGTTATGTACACTGCTAAGCTCTGACGGAAGCTCTAGTCTGTACGCTACCGGACCGATCCTTTCCAGAATCTTGAACGGCCCAATGTATCTCGGGTTCAACTTCCCGCGTTTCCTGAATCGTATCACGCCCTTCCAAGGCGAGACCTTCAACATGACTTTGTCTCCAACCTGAAATTCTAAGGGTTTGCGTCGAACATCGGCGTAACTTTTCTATCGGCTTCTGGCTGTTTGGAATCTTTCTCTAAACTGAATTATCTTTTTTGTTGTTTCTCTAACCAACTCTGGACCAGTTAGTTGTACATCACCAACTTCGGCTGTGGGGAATTACAGATTTGATGATTACAAAACCTAGAAGCAAGAATGAAGAAAAAAGAAACAATAGGAACCTAATAGTTAATAGTTAGCTTTCTTAGTAAGCTAGGGTTTGTAACCTCCCTCTATTATATAAAGAGGGTAGGCGTCTAGGTTATAAACTAATTCATTGATAGATCGTCTCTTTAATGAGAGTCGATTGAAACGCTCAGAGCGTGTTCAGTAGTTTGTAGTAGGTTTTTATTTTTATGTTCAATAAAGAAAAACCTTGTTAAGTAATATTGATTGTGTTCTTGTTCTTATGTATCCGCTGTGCATATCAATCAATGTTGCTATAATCTTAGAAGAGCTAGATCTTGGTTTCAACACTTGGTATCAGAGAGGGTGGTTCTTGATCTAGGGTTCTACAAGGTTTTTCATGTCGAAGATGAGCATTTTTGGAGCAGTTTTGAAGCAGTCAGTAGCAGTTTTGGAACAGACTCAATGGGAAAGGAGCAGATTTGGTGATTATTCTGAGGTATTCGTATTTAATTTTATAGCAGATCTGATTATTGAATGCATTTATAATTGATTCAAGTGGGTCCGATGTTAAAATTGATCGATGAATTATTTTAATACATCTGGCTGTGAGGTTTTTGTGATCAACGTTATATCTGCTGTCATCATCTTATGCGACGCCTTGTGTATAGTTGGTCAATTAAGGGTTGTTGCTCACGTGTTTGTTTGTCATTCAATGCATCTATATCTGTTTTGGTCAATACTGATTAAAACATTTATTGGTGAGTAATTGATGGGGCTACTCGTACAATTTGTCGCTTGTGGTTAATGGGGCAAATTGAAAATTGACGTGTTGTGATTAGTTTATTTTATGGAGGTCAATGGTATAATTGATTCGATTTTGTCGCATGTGATCGAATACTTGATTGGTTGATTTATTTGTCATTATTTGTTTGTGGGGACTGATGCTCAAGTAACAAGAACCTCGTACAGATCGGTGAATAAGTCATATTATTTTTTTTGGGTTTATGAATCTGTTGCTGTTAATTATTTAATGGACCTCGTACGTCTGATTGATTACTTAATTGTTGGTTGTTCCTGCTGGGATTGGTATTTTGATTCTGCTGCTGCACTTTAATACTACTGCTGGCCGTTCCTGCTGGTCGGTTACTGCTGGCCGTTTCTGCTGCTCTTCGTTGTTAAGTAAAAAAAAAAAAAAAATCGATTCCTGCTGGTTGCTTTTGTTTCTACTGGTTGGTTCCTACTGGTAGTTGTTTGGTTTCTGCTGATCGGTTCCTGCTGGTGGATTCAGTTGGTACTGCTTTCGTTATATTTAATATAGTAGGTCCTCAGACGCCCTTGGATCTTGGACGAGGTGATACTTATGGCTTGACTACTTTTTGATTTGGTGTTTACAAGGTGTTTAGTACATAACAGGATAATGGTGTGGAAGGTCCGGGACCACACACACATTATTTTATTGGCTTGATCTGGGATCAACGAGGCGGTTATGGGTGATGAACGTCCGGGACGACAATCCATAACTGAGGTGTAATAAACATATTTTGTTCGCACTAAATCAGATAAGGTGTAAAGACATTTGTTGCATGGTTTGTTTTGGAGATTCAGTTCATGGGATAATTCTTAATTGGAATAGTTACACGCGCTTTACAAATATTTTGGGGGGCATATGATACCATACAGTTCATGATATGATTATTAAAAAGGAAAAATAATCATAAGCATTGAGTGGTTTCTGGTTGATCCGTCTGCGCTCACTGAGACTATCGGCCATTGCATGTGATCGCCATGCATATATTGACTACAAGAATTATCCAAAGGCATTTTATTACATGATGTCTTTTTCGAACTGAAGGAAGAAATGATCTATGACTCTGAGTTCATGATTCTCGCAGATGGTTAGTATACTTTTAAGGGGAAGCTTATTGTTCAAACATACTTACCATCTACATGCATCACTTGAGGGGAAGCGATTACGAGATGCACAAGACCCCTATTGGATGATTACAAAAAAGGGAAGAAGATTTATGATGTGCAGCTTATTATTTGTGATGACATGTTTTATCATTGTTTCTTCATGCAGATTGTTTTGTAATATCAAATAGGGGAAGATTGTTGGGAATTACAGATTTGATGATTACAAAACCTACAAGCAAGAATGAAGAAAGAAGAAACAATAGGGACCTAATAGTTAATAGTTAGCTTTCTTAGTAAGCTAGGGTTTGTAACCTCCCTCTATTATATAAAGAGGGTAGGCGTCTAGGTTATAAACTAATTCATTGATAGATCGTCTCTTTAATGAGAGTCGATTGAAACGCTCAGAGCGTGTTCAGTAGTTTGTAGTAGGTTTTTATTTTTATGTTCAATAAAGAAAAACCTTGTTAAGTAATATTGATTGTCTTCTTGTTCTTATGTTTCCGCTGTGCATATCAATCAATGTTGCTATAATCTTAGAAGAGCTAGATCTTGGTTTCAACATCGGCCCAACAAACTGGGGACCTGCACTTACGACCATAAAGTGCCTTGAATGGTGCGGCTTTTATGCTCGAGTGATAACTGTTATTGTAAGAGAACTCGATCAATGGCAAATGGTTAGCCCAACCATTTCCGAAATCAATCACACATGCCCTGAGCATGTCTTCCAATGTCTGAATCGTTCTCTCGCTCTGACCATCGGTCTGAGGATGATAGGCGGTACTCATGTCTAATTTAGTCCCAAATGAATCTTGCAATGACTCCCAAAAGTTTGAAGTAAAGCGACTGTCTCTGTCAGAAATGATGGAAATTGGTGCACCGTGCCTTGAAACTATTCCCTTGACGTAAAGTCTGGTGAGCTGATCCATAGTATAAGTCTCTTTGATTGGAATGAAGTGGGCTGATTTGGTGAGACGATCAACGATTACCCAAATAGCATCGTAACCTCCTGATGTTTTGGGGAGTTTAGTGACAAAGTCCATTGTAATGCGTTCCTATTTCCACTGTGGAATTTCCGGTTGCTGAAGTAATCCTGATGGCTTCTGGTACTCGGCTTTCACTTTAGTACAAGTAAGGCATTTACTGACATACGTAGCTATCTCTGCTTTCATATTCGGCCACCAATAAAGCTTTTTGAGATCCTGATACATCTTATCAGAACCTGGATGAATGGAGTACTTCGACTTGTGTGATTCGTGCATACTCAACTCTCGTATTCCACCATAGAGAGGTATCTAGCTTCTATCCTTGAAGCATAATGTTCCATCTGATCTCCTTACTAAACCGCTTGCATTATCTTGCATTCCTTTGAGTGTTTCACTTGGTAGGTTTTCTTCCTTGAGTGCCTCGACTTGGGCCTCGAGGATCTGTGATGGTAGTGGTGAAATGATAGTCATTCCCAATGATCTGACTCTCAAAGGCTTGAGCCTCTCTTTCCGACTGAGTGCATCTGCCACAACATTGGCTTTCCCTGGGTGATATCTGATTTCACAGTCGTAATCACTAAGTAGTTCCAACCAACGACGTTGCCTCATGTTAAGTTCCTTCTGATCAAGTATGTACTGTAAGCTCTTGTGGTCTGTAAATACTACACACTTTGTTCCATAAAGATAATGCCTCCAAATCTTGAGTGCGAAAACCACGGCACCCAACTCTAAGTCGTGAGTAGTGTAATTCTTCTCATGCTTCTTAAGCTGACGAGATGCATAAGCTATCACCTTCTCGTTTTGCATTAGCACTGCCCCAAGTCCTTTGTGTGAAGCATCGCAATATACCGCGAAGTTTTCAATCCCTTCTGGCAATGACAAAATTGGCGCGCTGCAAAGTTTCTGTTTCAATAACTGAAAAGCGGTCTCTTGCTTTTCTCCCCAATCGTACTTCTGGTTCTTTTGTGTCAACTTGGTCAGTGGCTTAGCTATCTTGGAAAACCCTTCAATGAACCTTCTGTAATATCCGGCAAGTCCTAAGAATTGACGAATTTCTGTGGGAGTTTTTGGTGTTGCCCAATCTTTAACTGCCTCATTCTTTGCTGGATCAACCTGTAGTCCCTGACTATCAATGACGTGACCAAGAAATTGTACTCTGCGGATCCAAAAATCACACTTCAAAAATTTGGCGTACAGTTTCTCTTTCTTGAGCAGTTCTAAGATTGTTCTAAGGTGTTCTCGGTGCTCTTCTTCACTCCTTGAGTAAATCAAGATATCGTCAATGAATACGATCACAAACTTATCCAGGTATGGCTTGCACACCCTGTTCATGAGATCCATGAACACAGCTGGTGCGTTGGTTAGTCCGAATGGCATTACCTGAAACTCATAATGGCCATAGCGTGTTCTGAATGCTGTCTTCGGGATATCTCCCTCCCGAACCCTAAGCTGATGGTAACCCGATCTCAAGTCGATCTTGGAGTAATAACTGGAACCTTGCAACTGATCAAACAAATCGTCGATCCTGGGAAGTGGATAACGATTCTTCACCGTTAATTTGTTTAGCTCTCGATAATCAATGCACATTCTGAAAGATCCATCTTTCTTCTTTACAAACAAAACTGGTGCTCCCCAAGGCGAGGAACTCGGCCTAATGAATCCTTTATCCAAGAGCTCTTGCAATTGGTTCGACAACTCTTGCATTTCTGAAGGTGCAAGTCGATAAGGTGCTCGCGCAACTGGTGCGGCTCCCGGCACTAAGTCAATCTGAAATTCGACTTCTGGAAAATCTTTAACTGTTGGTACATCCTCAAGTCGCTTCTCCTCCGACTTCTTTTCTGTGATATGAGCCAAGAATGCATAACAACCCTTCTTTATGTATTTCTCTGTTTTAATGCACGAGATGATGCTGAGTCTAGTCCCACTGCGTTCTCCGCGAACGACCAATGTTTCGCCATCATAAGGAAGATGAACAACTTTTTCATCACAGATGATTCTGGCATGATGTTGAGATAACCAATCCATACCGATGACAATGTCGAAACTTCCAAGTTCTACTGGCATGAGATCTATATTGAACGGGTGATTGAGAAAATTGAGAGTGCAACCACGAATGATCGTGTCGGTGCCAACTAAACTACCGTTAGCTAGTTCAATGTGATATGGAGTGTCTAATGCGGTTGGTTCAATGTTGAGTAATGGTGCAAATGCAGTAGAAACAAAACTTCTATCGGCTCTTGAATCAAATAGTATGGATGCATAATGATTATTAATGAGGAACGTACCCGTAATGACATTCGGGTCCTCCCTGACATCTTCTCCTCCAAGGACATAAGCTCTTCCTCTAGCTGTTCCACTTTGGTTATTGTTTCCCTGATTCTTTCCTTTTGGACATTCCTTCTTGAAGTGTCCAACTTCTCCACAACCAAAGCATGTTACTGGGGGTTTCTGATTATCAACCACAATCGGAGCTTTGCAATCCCTGGTCGAATGACCAACTTTCTTACAGTTCCCACAAGGATTTGGACAATTTCCGGGGTTATGATGGGTTTGACATTTGTTGCACTTGGGTAAAGTACCATTGTAACCTCTTTTCTCAGCTGGACCTGCAACATAGGCCTTTGCAGTTTCCTGTCTCTTGGGTGGTGGTTGAGTAACATTGCTACTCTGGTTGTTATCCCGATTTCTTTTGTTGTTGTTGTTATTGGAATTGTTTCGGTTGTAGTTACGGTTACTTGTTGTTGTTGTTTTTTTGTTGTTGTTGTTGTTGTTGAGGTAGTTCATTTCTTCACTATCTGAGCCATGAGTTTCTGAGACATTCTGATTGCCTCATCCAATGTTTGCGGGTCAAAAGAAATCACATCTCCACGGATGTTGTGAGGTAATCCTCCAATGAAATTTTCTAACAGCTTCTCAGTGTCCGGAACCATAGCTGGACATAAAGCGGCTAACTCCTGAAACCTCCTGATATATGCCTCAATATCATTACCTGCTGTCACTAGCTCATAAAACTCTGTTTCCATCTTTTTCACTTCTGTTCGTGGGCAAAACTTCTTTGTCAGCAACTTCTTGAATTCGTCCCATGTAAGCTTGTGAGCATTCTCCATTCCCATGGGCTTTGCATACGAATTCCACCATGACATAGCTTCCCCAACGAGTGTACTAGTAGCAAACTTTACTTTGCTGTCCTCCGGACAGTTGCATAGAAGGAATACTGATTCTGTCTTTTCAAACCATCGGATCATGGCAGTGGCTCCTTCAGTGCCTTTGAATTTTTCCGGATCACCACTCTTGAAATCTTTGTACGTACATTTACGACCATTTGTACCATTGGTACCTTCCTCGGTTTCTGCCCGAGAAGCGGCTACAGCAGCTCTTTCTGTAACCAATGCTGCCTCAATACTGTCGGCAACAAGCTTTCTGACCTCGGCTGGTGTCATAGCAGTAGTGGCTCTTTTGGGTGGCATAATTCTTCACAATCACAAAAGATAACAACAATGAGAATCCACAATAGAAAACGATCATCATACACAATATATACAACCACAACATGTATATACATCCACAACACGTATAAATACAACCACAACATGTATAAATACAATGAAACCACAACGAAACATCATAAATATAATCACAACGCACATGAATATAATACATGAAAATTTCGGTTAACGCAGACCGATATCATAAAATAGCACAACGAAAATCCTCCATAGTAGAGTCACACTTGATATATTTGTTTGTACAACAAGCAAAAGACAACAAGTCCTAACTATGTCCCACACCCCGGGACTAGGATAATAATGTACAAGCTACAAGATAAAAGTCTAACACTAGGCACCTTCTCCTGGTGCTCCATCTAGCCTACGGAAAATCCTCTGAAGATCCCTAGACATAGCAATGATATGTGTCTAAATACACATATATTTTATATTATTTAAACCCACAAAAACAACCAAAAACACTTTGAAAAGTCAAATAATACAGAAAATATCATAAAATGTGTTTTTATGTGACTCAGGAACAAAAAGATTGAAAACAAGTGAAAAACGAACAAAGTTTGCATAATTGTCATTTTCAGTCCCTGAAGTTTCACAAATTGGCAGAACTAGTCCCTGGTTATTCAAAACATGTTAAATATCATCAAAGGTCCTTGGGGATTCATAAGTTGTCAAGATTAGTCCTTTAAGGTTCAAGTTTTCAAAATTACAACTTTGGTCCCCCAAGTTTGAAAAATGTCAAAAATAGTCCCTGGGTTTTAAAAATTGGAAAATTATCAAATATAACCCTTGTTCTATTCTTCTATGGCAGAATTGGTCCTTTGGATAACTTTGGAAATGTTGCAAGTCCAACCCTTCATAAATTCAGTAATTACAAAATAGGTCCTTGTGTTTAACTAAAACCAATCAGGACCCTATCCTAAAATAAAACCCAACCTTAAACCCATCCCTTATATTAAATAACCCAGTCCACTAAACCCAGCCCAAGCCCAATCATAAACAAACCCGACCCATCCTTTTTATTTAAACCAAAAGGTTTGACCTGGTCAAACCCATCTTCTTCAAACCATACCGCCAAACCAATACCACCCCCACCTCATTCCACAGCTGGCTACTCTTATCCTCCACCTCAACCCCCCTCCTAAGCACGCTACCTAACACTCCCAAATGCATTTAATGCATCTTCCCCACTCCCACTAACTAAAACAGATGAAATAGCCACTTGTCCTGTTTTCCCGCCAAAAGTGGAATCCAACGAATGAGATCAAATTGAAGCAAATCAAGGGTGCAGAAAGATTAAGTGATGTCGGCTAGGGTTTTCCATTTCAATTTAGTACAAATAGAAAGCTTTTGTAGCCTTTTATGGCAAGTAGGTAAAAGTAGCATAATTCGTATTTCAATTTTCAGTAGTTGTAATTTGTAATATCAAGTTTCATCAATCAATACAAGTTAAAATTAGTGTGTTTATTGTTGATCTTTGTGCAAATTCAGTAGTTAATGATAATTGCAATTTCCATGTTGTACTGATGATTCAAATCAGATAAGTAGTAATTGAATCAGCTTCTCAGTTGTTTCTAATAGCTTATGCAAGCTTTATATAGCTTGGTGTAAGTTTATTTTAGTGTAATCCTGTTCTAAACTCAACAAATCAAGAAAGTCAACATAAGTCAACACAAGCTCTCATTAAGCTCTTCTGAAGTTAAAAGCTGTTCTGGAAGGCTTTTTGTGTTTTTCTAGCTTGTGTTAGCAAGCTAGATTGGTTCTGTTCTAAGTCCTACTATCCCAATAGTCCCATCTCAGTTGTAAGCTTTCTAAATTTTTAGCATTAAACAATAGTGTACTGTGCATTAGCTTATTGTTAGCTTCTTAGTGTTATTTATTGCTTATCATTAGTTTCTAAGTATATTTGATCTATTGTATCAGTAGTTAAATAGATTTGCCTTGCTTTACTTAAAAACTCTAAAAAAGTCAAAAACAGTCAACTATAGTATAGCTTAATAAGTTGCTTAATTCTGTTTTATAAGTTGTTAATCAGTTTTTATATAAGTTAGTTAATCATTAAAATCAGACCTCTTAGTTTAAAATTTTGATTTTCCTTTGAAAAACCAAAACAGACCATTGTTAAAGGCTGTTTGGTTTTAGAAGTGAAAACAAGTCAAACAAAGTTTTACTGTACAATTACCATTTGACCAACTTTGAACCAGCTTGAATAAGCCATAATAAGCTATTTCTAAGTTCTAAGTAGCCATTTGGATAGATATCTTGCTTTTGTATCATCTGTGTTGATTTTAGGCCTTGAAAAGCTCAAATAAGCCAATAGGAGCTATAAGCTCTTCTTGGCCTTTTTCTTTGCTTCTCTGAGTCAACTTTAGTCCATTTAGTTAGAAGACTAAAGTTGGTTTGAAGCCTTTTGGCTTGTGCTTGTCTGCACAAACCTGCACATCAGCAACTCAGTATATACTGAGTTGCTTAGGCTGCTGATCTCACCCAATTTGTGGCTTATCCACATAAGCTCAGGCCTAGCTTTTTGTGTTTTTCAAAAGCTCATACTACTAGCTTACTTTTGCCCCCATTAGATTACATCTCAGTAGCTTATTAGACTGCTTAATTTGCCTTGCAATCTAGCATTTTTCTGAGTTTTCTGTTGGAGATTTCACAACTGCCATCTGCTTATAAGCTTAATTACTTGTGCTTATTTGTTTTTTCTGGTTGTTTTAAGCCTCTAGTAGTGTATTAAACCTGTTCTAAGCATTTGGTTAAGTTTTGTGCTTATTAGCTTATTTTTAGCTTATTTGCATACTGCTTATCTGCCCAAATCTGCTTATTGGGCTTAGATAACTTCTGCTTTTATTTTTCATAGCTTTTAAATATTAATTTAGACTTATCCTGAATTTTTCAGATTTTTCCTAAGTCATTTAATATTTTTAATCTTTTTAATTAGTTTCTAATAGTAATTAAATCATAATAAATAGAAAAATAATCAGAAAAATATAATTTTAATTTTCATAATTTTATTTTATTAATTATAATCTAGGAAAAATATAATTATATTATTAGACCTTAAGAAAAACAAAAATAGAAAAATAGTGATAGCTTCTATTTAATAGAATTTATCTTTTTAAATTTTAATTAAGTAATTTTCATTTTTATAATTTTCTTAGCTTCTTTTCATCTTATAATATTTTTAGAAAAAGTTTTAGAATTTTCCTTATTCATTTAGTATTTTTTATAAATTTAAATAGTTTAATAAGTAATTAAATAAATAAATAATTAATAATAATTAAATAAAAAGTGTAAAAAATATAATTTTAATTTTAAAATAAGTTTTAAGTAATTTTACATTTTTAGGTTTTAAATTTCATATATTTCAGTTTTTGTCCCATTTTAGCTTTCCCGTTACGCGTTTTAGTTTATTATTAATCGCGTTTAATTTTCTTGTGCATATTTGTTTTTAATTTGTTATTTAGAATTATTAAATAAAGCAAAATCAAAAACATCTAATCACATCAGTCACTCTAATCCTAGCTTTTCACAGTTTGCCCATTCACACCTCGTTGGAAAACGATTCGGGTAATTATTTACATGTCTTCACACTACACACGAACGTGAGTTTTTGCAAGTATCCTTTTTCACAAAGGGGTAATTTGTAATGATTCACGCGTATCCGCTGTCTGCATTTATTTATAAGTGTATTCAGCACGGATCAAATTTTGGCATCGAACCATATCTCATCCATGCGGCATTGCCGAGGATGTGTTTGTGAAAGTAGGTAAGTTCCATTTTCCAGCTGACTTTGTGGTTGTTGAATTCGACGCAGATCAAAAGGTTCCTCTCATTCTTGGAAGAGGATTCTTAAAAACGTGTCATGCTCTTATTGATGTATTTAAGCATGAGATCACATTGCGTGTGGATAAGGAAGTTGTTACCTTTAACCATGATCAAACTTCGAGGTACTCCTCAAATTATAATTCTGCATCGGTTAACCGAATCGATGTCATTGATGTTGCTGCAGAGGAGTACTCTCATAAAAGTCTTGGTTATTTTCATAATTCTGTGAGTGGTAATCCCACCACATCTTCTCTACCTATCATTTCCGACTCTTCCCCTTCTCTCACTCCGTTTGAGGGAAGTGATTCCAATTTGGAAGAGATCGAGGCTTTTCTCAAGTGTGATTCATTTCTTGAAGGAATTGATAATGCTGAGATTGATCTGGAGGGAGATATTCTTCTTCTTGAGAAATTGTTGAATCAGGACAATTCCCCTCCTCTCCCTCCCGTTGAACTTCATAATGAGAAAATCAAGTCAGTTGAAAAAACTGATAAATTTCCGGAGATCAAGTTTAAGGACTTTCCTCCTCCACTCGAATATGCAATTCTTGAGGAGGAAGTTCTTGTCTTAATTGCTATTCAGATCTCTCTTCTTCCTTTCACCTACCCGGTGATTTCCCCTATCTTTCACTCATTTGGGAGTGAGGATATTACTTTTGACCCCGGCATTTTCCATCTAACATTGGTTTAAATGCCGGATTTATCTCATCGGTGTGGAACTTTCTTATGTTCAATTGGTTATCCAACCATTTTGAATGAAAGTCCGATGGAGATGGTTTCTTCCACTTACTTCCCCATGAACCAATAAATTCGGGGTCGAGTCAAGCTAGCGACTCGGTTATCAAAAACAGTAGTATAACATGGGTTTTCACCCGTGTCTCTGTTTTCTTTCTCTTTTCTACCACCTAAGTGTGGGGGGGATGCCCCACATGTTGTATATATATTTAAAAAAAAAAAAAAAAAAAAAAAAAAAAAAAAAAGTGTGTGTGTATAAAATAATGGCTATTAGTATTTCCCTTTCACGTTCTAAGTGTTGGTTTAACAACCGGTTCTTTGAATATTGAGGGCAATATTCAGTTCTAAGTGTGGGGGGGAATTCTTGCGAATTTGATGAAATGTACCATCTAGTACCCCATTTTAGCCAAAATTTTAAAATTTTTTCTCACTTAGAATGAAATAAATGGTTATCAGTCCGCCATGTCTAACCCACATAAGGATTGGCTAATCCGAGAGCAAACGGCTCTTGGTAAAGATGTCTCAAATCCGTTGATGGCTTACAATTTGCCGAAAATTGTATGGTATTCGACTCACCATATCTTTATAAGTGAAGAGTTGGCTAGCCCGCAAGGTTATGGCTTGTGGTAAAGGCAGTGGAAAACCATGATTGGTAATCAGCTCACCAAAGATAATAGTTGTAATTTATCTAAGAGTTGGCTAGTCCAGAAGCAAACGGCTTCTGGTAAAGACAAATCAAAACCGTTGACAGCTGATGGTTTGCTCAAAATCATTTGGTTATCATTGTACCAAAGTATCACATACTAAAACATTGGCTACTCCAGAAGTAATGGCTTTTGGTAAAGAGATAAAATCCATTAAATTTTCATAAAAGATTGCTAGGGACTAGCAATAGTTTAGTGTGGGGGATTTGATATGTGTCTAAATACACATATATTTTATATTATTTAAACCCACAAAAACAACCAAAAACACTTTGAAAAGTCAAATAATACAGAAAATATCATAAAATGTGTTTTTATATGACTCAGGAACAAAAAGATTGAAAACAAGTGAAAAACGAACAAAGTTTGCATAATTGTCATTTTCAGTCCCTGAAGTTTCACAAATTGGCAGAACTAGTCCCTGGTTATTCAAAACATGTTAAATATCATCAAAGGTCCTTGGGGATTCATAAGTTGTCAAGATTAGTCCTTTAAGGTTCAAGTTTTCAAAATTACAACTTTGGTCCCCCAAGTTTGGAAAATGTCAAAAATAGTCCCTGGGTTTTAAAAATTGGAAAATTATCAAATATAACCCTTGTTCTATTCTTCTATGGCAGAATTGATCCTTTGGATAACTTTGGAAATGTTGCAAGTCCAACCCTTCATAAATTTAGTAATTACAAAATAGGTCCTTGTGTTTAACTAAAACCAATCCGGACCCTATCCTAAAATAAAACCCAACCTTAAACCCATCCCTTATATTAAATAACCCAGTCCACTAAACCCAGCCCAAGCCCAATCATAAACAAACCCGACCCATCCTTTTTATTTAAACCAAAAGGTTTGACCTGGTCAAACCCATCTTCTTCAAACCATACCGCCAAACCAATACCACCCCCACCTCATTCCACAGCTGGCTACTCTTATCCTCCACCTCAACCCCCCTCCTAAGCACGCTACCTAACACTCCCAAATGCATTTAATGCATCTTCCCCACTCCCACTAACTAAAACAGATGAAATAGCCACTTGTCCTGTTTTCCCGCCAAAAGTGGAATCCAGCGAATGAGATCAAATTGAAGCAAATCAAGGGTGCAGAAAGATTAAGTGATGTCGGCTTGGGTTTTCCCATTTCAATTTAGTACAAATAGAAAGCTTTTGTAGCCTTTTATGGAAAGTAGGTAAAATTAGCATAATTCGTATTTCAATTTTCAGTAGTTGTAATTTGTAATATCAAGTTTCATCAATCAATACAAGTTACAATTAGTGTGTTTATTGTTGATCTTTGTGCAAATTCAGTAGTTAATGATAATTGCAATTTCCATGTTGTACTGATGATTCAAATCAGATAAGTAGTAATTGAATCAGCTTCTCAGTTGTTTCTAATAGCTTATGCAAGCTTTATATAGCTTGGTGTAAGTTTATTTTAGTGTAATCCTGTTCTAAACTCAACAAATCAAGAAAGTCAACATAAGTCAACACAAGCTCTCATTAAGCTCTTCTGAAGTTAAAAGCTGTTCTGGAAGGCTTTTTGTGTTTTTCTAGCTTGTGTTAGCAAGCTAGATTGGTTCTGTTCTAAGTCCTACTATCCCAATAGTCCCATCTCAGTTGTAAGCTTTCTAAATTTTTAGCATTAAACAATAGTGTACTGTGCATTAGCTTATTGTTAGCTTCTTAGTGTTATTTATTGCTTATCATTAGTTTCTAAGTATATTTGATCTATTGTATCAGTAGTTAAATAGATTTGCCTTGCTTTACTTAAAAACTCTAAAAAAGTCAAAAACAGTCAACTATAGTATAGCTTAATAAGTTGCTTAATTCTATTTTATAAGTTGTTAATCAGTGTTTATATAAGTTAGTTAATCATTAAAATCAGACCTCTTAGTTTAAAATTTTGATTTTCCTTTGAAAAACCAAAACAGACCATTGTTAAAGGCTGTTTGGTTTTAGAAGTGAAAACAAGTCAAACAAAGTTTTACTGTACAATTACCATTTGACCAACTTTGAACCAGCTTAAATAAGCCATAATAAGCTATTTCTAAGTTCTAAGTAGCCATTTGGATAGATATCTTGCTTTTGTATCATCTGTGTTGATTTTAGGCCTTGAAAAGCTCAAATAAGCCAATAGGAGCTATAAGCTCTTCTTGGACTTTTTCTTTGCTTCTCTGAGTCAATTTTAGTCCATTTAGTTAGAAGACCAAAGTTGGTTTGAAGCCTTTTGTCTTGTGCTTGTCTGCACAAACCTGCACATCAGCAACTCAGTATATACTGAGTTGCTTAGGCTGCTGATCTCACCCAATTTGTGGCTTATCCACATAAGCTCAGGCCTAGCTTTTTGTGTTTTTCAAAAGCTCATACTACTAGCTTACTTTTGCCCCCATTAGATTACATCTCAGTAGCTTATTAGACTGCTTAATTTGCCTTGCAATCTAGCATTTTTCTGAGTTTTATGTTGGAGATTTCACAACTGCCATCTGCTTATAAGCTTAATTACTTGTGCTTATTTGTGTTTTCTGGTTGTTTTAAGCCTCTAGTAGTGTATTAAACCTGTTCTAAGCATTTGGTTAAGTTTTGTGCTTATTAGCTTATTTTTAGCTTATTTGCATACTGCTTATCTGCCCAAATCTGCTTATTGGGCTTAGATAACTTCTGCTTTTATTTTTCATAGCTTTTAAATATTAATTTAGACTTATCCTGAATTTTTCAGATTTTTCCTAAGTCATTTAATATTTTTAATCTTTTTAATTAGTTTCTAATAGTAATTAAATCATAATAAATAGAAAAATAATCAAAAAAATATAATTTTAATTTTCATAATTTTCTTTTATTAATTATAATCTAGGAAAAATATAATTATATTATTAGACCTTAAGAATAACAAAAATAGAAAAATAGTGATAGCTTCTATTTAATAGAATTTATCTTTTTAAATTTTAATTAAGTAATTTTCATTTTTATAATTTTCTTAGCTTCTTTTCATCTTATAATATTTTTAGAAAAAGTTTTAGAATTTTCCTTGTTCATTTAGTATTTTTTATAAATTTAAATAGTTTAATAAGTAATTAAATAAATAAATAATTAATAATAATTAAATAAAAAGTGTAAAAAATATAATTTTAATTTTAAAATAAGTTTTAAGTAATTTTACATTTTTAGGTTTTAAATTTCATATATTTCAGTTTTTGTCCCATTTTAGCTTTCCCGTTACGCGTTTTAGTTTATTATTAATCGCGTTTAATTTTCTTGTGCATATTTGTTTTTAATTTTTTATTTAGAATTATTAAATAAAGCAAAATCAAAAACATCTAATCACATCAGTCACTCTAATCCTAGCTTTTCACAGTTTGCCCATTCACACCTCGTTGGGAAACGATTCGTGTAATTATTTACCTGTCTTCACACTACACACGAACGTGAGTTTTTGCAAGTATCCTTTTTCACAAAGGGGTAATTTGTAATTATTCACGCGTATCCGCTGTCTGCATTTATTTATAAGTGTATTCAGCACGGATCAAGCAACAGCAATCTCCTCTAGGTGCTGAACTCGAAGCTGAAGATCAGTCTCCCTAGTCTCTGATGCAGACATCCTAGCCTGAACTGAAGATAACTCACCGGCCTGGCGATAATGCTCATCCTGGGACATCTGTGCCATGTCGAACAACTCAGGCATTTCCTGCCTCAACTAGGTAATACGCTCAGAACTCTCTAGCTGTCGGGACTCCAATCCCTGATATGAAACATCTATGGCAACTCTGCCTGTGACTAGTCCCTCGACCTCCTCCTCTATAGCCTCAATCCGGCTCACTGGTATCTCTTCCACATGGCCTAATGCCCTGTCAATCTGTCCCTGTAGTTGGTCTAGTCTCGAGTCAAGTGTAGCAGCGGTAAGTAGTCTGTCAGCAGCAGCTCTCGAGCTCTCACCAACCTCGAATCTGCTGGGTGGTGTTGTCTCTGTGGTATCTCAAGTATCTGGTGATGGAATATCAAGACGTGCCCGCTTCTTGAGCGGTAGGTCTGACATAGGAGTAGGATCTCTGGGATGAACTGGTGCTGATAGGGATGGCAATGGTGGAGACAATGATGATAAGGTGATCGCTCCCAAACGGTCTGCTAATATTGACCAAGGTAAATGGTCAACAAGAGTCAAACAATCTAGGGCACAATGCAACTATCCAAGGAGTTAGTGTATCCCCGGGTCGTTAAGTCCCAACGAGGTGTGTAAACTGTAATAAAACGAATCTGTGATCGGGTGAATATTGAACAGGAAAGGGTTTTGAGTGATTAAACTAAGGAATTTTAAAAGAAAATAACTTAAATAAGCTAATAGAACAAGTATGTGAAGAAAAAAAATACTTGGGAACGCTTAAAACTTTTAAAAACGCGAATTATAAAAGAAACGGGAACTAAGAACGAAACTAAAAATGTCAAAACGATGAAATAAAAATTCTACGGGTACAAATCTATTTTTCCTACATACTAAATGACAAAATAAAATTTTGGGAAAAAGAAATTTTTTTTTTGACTTTTTAATTAATTATTATGAATTAAAAACTTAATTAAACTATTTAAATTATTTAAAAATAGAAAATGAAAACAGAAAAATCTGAAAAAATTCAAGTAATTCTAAAATTTAATTAAAAAGCTAGGAAAAATAAAATGAGAACTGTCTAACCCATAATAAGCAGAATGGGCTGAATAAGCAGTTTGGGAATAAGCTAAAAATAAGCTACTGCTTACTAAAAATTATAAAAAGCTCAGAATCATAAAAGCACACTAGAACAAACTTAAAACAACTTAAAAAGGCTCAAATAAGCACATGGGACAAGCAGTTAAACTGCTGATCAGATTCAAGAGTTGTGCAAAAAAGGATGAGCTGAACAGCCTCTTGCAGCTGAGTTAAAAGCTAGGAATAAGCTAATTTTGGGGAATCCAAAAGCACAAGCCAAAAGCTCATACTATAAGCTTCCTATAAACTGAAAACGCCCAAAATATAACCATAATTGCAACCCTAATTGAGTGCTAGAACAGGTGGCACAAAACAAGAGAACTGATTGCAGAGTTGGGACAGGGCAAAAGGGCTAAATTGCAGGCCAATAATAAGCTATAAAATAAGCTACAAATGCAGAATAAACTAAGACAGATTAAGGTTGGCTAGCAAACTACTGATAAGAACAAAAATCAAACAAAGTTATTAACTAAATAAGCAGATACACTGCATGGAAAAAGCTGAGAACAGCAGATATTGGAATGCTTCAGCAGAAATGAATTTTGCACTTAACTCTAAAATTGACCAATGGAACAGAACCAAGTTATAACCCTACACTAAAAACACTAAATGTAACTCAAAGAGGCTAAAAATATGGATCCAAATAAGCTCAGCTTAACTGAGCTTATTTTGACAGTTTAAAACCACAAGAATCACCCAATAAGACAAATACCTATTAAGGAGCTAAAAACTTTTAAATACCTACTGAAAAGTGATCACTACACCTTAATTTAGCTTATTCAAAACTTATTAGTGTGCACATGAACAGTAAAAGTCCAAACTGAATCTAATCCAAACACTACTTGTTGAAACTGAGTTTAAATTTTACACTACAACTAATTGATTTAAGCCATATTTAAATCTACACTATGGTTATCTAGACTATTAAGAATCTAAGAAACAGAAATACATGACAAATAAGCAGAAATATAAGCTGACTAAACTTTAAGCAGAAAATAAGCTAGAATATTAAAATTGGAACTCACAACTGTTGCAGGATGGAAATGAATGAACCAAAGAACTAATCACACCAGGCTTATTCAATAAGCCAGAAATTACCCAAATAAGCTGATCAAGTCAGCTTGTTCTTCAAACTGCTTATTGACCAAGAATGTTGACTTTTTGACTTTTTGAAATAATTGGAAATTACAACTGATTGAGCACTAGGAAATTAATCAACAAGCTAACATGAGCATGTATAAGCTAAAACAACTGAAATCAAGGAACTTTTCAAGGATTTAAATAACACTGATTTTTGAATTAACTTGAAACTTAAATTACACTGAAAATGGAACAAGGTTCATGAAATTAAACTTAAGCTGAATTGAAAGTTACATTTGACTGAATTTAAATCGACAATAAAACTTAACTGAATTTAACCTAAAACCTACACTACGAAATTTGGTCTAAAATACAGTGACAACTTCTTTTCTTGGCTTCTTCCTCTTTAAATAACATCCCAAAAGCTTCCTTGTCGACTTCTCATTATATCCCATCCATTGGATTGAATTGAAACAATCTGAACCCTTTAATTCACTTTTGGCGGGAAACCAGGGGATAGTCATTTTGGCTTCTTCTGATCACGTGGGCAAGTTGGTAGCTAAGTAGGAGGGGGAAGAAACGTGTATCAGTGAAAAGGTATGGGGTGAGGTGTGATGTAGCCAGCTGGGGGGTGAGGTGGTTTTGTGGTATCTGGCGGGGTGGTTTTGGAGAAGACAAGTTTGACTTGTCTGTTGACCCTGGTTTAACTAAATACGGGGTGGGTTGTTTAAGGATTGGGCTTTAGGATTTGTTTTGGGCTTAGTGGGTTGGATAGGGGTTAAGGGTTTTATTGGTGGGTTGGGTTAAGGGTAGTAATAGGGTCCGGTTTGGTTTGTATAGGTTTTAAGCCCAAGGACCATTAGTGTAACTTTTGGATTTTTAGGGGGCTGAAATGATAATTTTCCAAAGTTTATCACAAGGGCCATTCATGCCAAGTTTCAATAGTACAAGGACCATAAAAGATAATTTTCCATTTTTGAAAACCGGGGGACTTGTTTTGCCATTTTTGAAACTTCAGGGACCTAAGTTGCCATTTTGCAAACTTGAACTTTAAAGGACTAATTTTGACAACTTGTGAAAGTTCAGGGACTGAAACTGCCAATTATGCAAACTTAGTTCGTTTTTCACCTGATTTCAATCCTTTTGCACCTGAAACATATAAAAACACAATCAAATGATATTTCCTGTATTTTGAAGCATATCTGCATGTTTTTAAATGTTTTTGCAGTCTAAATGTGACAGAAATGATGAGTATTTAGACACTCATCAATGGTAATGGTGATAATGGTGATGGTGTACTGAATGCCACACTCCTCCTCGCTGTCAAGCGGTGACGGAGTGGATGAGATAAAGTAAGTGATGATGGTGGTGGTAGGGATACAAATGCAGCTGGTGATCTGACCACAGGATGACGAACTCGCTTAGCAGCGGTGCGCTTCATGCGCGGCCCACCTGGATATGTACGGTAAACTTGACCATAGGGTATAAACTCTCCTGGCTGGATAACTGGAACAACTCTGGGACCACGATGGATCACAGGTGACAGTGGTGGGGTAGGTGTGACTTCCCCTCCTCAAAGGGTTCTGTCTCAGCCTCTGACATCACAGGTGAAGATTGTGGAGTATGCTCCACATATGACAAAATGATAGTGGGTAGTGAGGATGATGTAATCGACTCTAGTATAATGGAGGGTAGTGAGGAAATATCGTCTGACTCAGAGTCCGATGAGATAACAATAGGGTGTGAATCCGAAGACATCACTGAGACAATAGATGTGAAATAAAAGTAAATAACCATATACACAATGTGGGTTATGATGAAATGATATATGTATGAAATCACAATCACTACATGTGATATAATGAATATGAACTTATGCTACAATGATGAGATGCTATGATGGTGTAGTTATAGTCTAGGATATAATGGACAACCTAGTTCGCTATAACCTTTGCTCTGGTACCAATCTGTCACACCCCCAAATTTGGTGACTTGCAGCGGAATGAAGCATTCGAGGGTGCGACTGATCATAGCACCACAATTACAGTTATATTGAACGACCTAAAGTGTCGTTTAGAAAATACATTGTTTCATTAATTAAAAACATTCAGAGTTACAAAGCTAGGTCCCAAAAGGTGAAACAAGTTTTCAGAAAACAAGTTCATACAATTCAAACGATGGATAAGTGCATAAAATATAAAGTGAGAAGCGTCGACTCCGCGACTCCATGATATGTCCTTATGCAAGCCAACATGCGATACCTTAATTACCTGAAAATACATTTCTAAAAATGGTCAACAAAAATGTTGGTGAGATCATAGGTTTATGTAAATGAAATTTTGTACGGAAACCACAAGTATAAAGTGTATGACAAAACCATGCCACATAAAAAATGATACATTAGCTCTTAAGCTCATGACCCTGAAGCTAGACTGAAATGAAATGCCCCAACTGAGTGTTTGCCAGTCACTCTAATATGACAGAATTGAAATGCGTTCGTTTGACCAGTTGGCGCTACCAACCCGAACGGAGGAGTCACCCTCAATAGATCTATTCACTCACTCTCGCTTGCTAACAATTAACGGTTCATGATTATAAAGGGGACTTTAATCTGGGCAATGATGTAACTTAAGCAATGTAAATGAGTTTGTATACTTTGGTCCGCTTAAAAATGGTGCAATGTATTCTCCCCTGAGAATTTTGAAAATTATGTAAACAATTGAAAGCGGGGCTATGAAAACTCACCTGATATGATATAGCAACAATGACAATGATGGATGTGATGAAATAAAGCTCGGTCTCTAACCACGACCTATTATGAATGATGTGATCCAATGTAAGCAATGATACAATGCAACACATGCAAATACATATGTTAACGATACCACTTATTAGTTTTGAAAATAACGTTTATCGACGAAAAATACATTTTTGACGTCTCGTTAAGTTATAAACTACTTTTCGTATAAATATGTTGAAACGGTACTCCACGATCCTCGTTTGTTGTTCTATCGGAAAAATATAGCGTTTTCATCGCAACTTAATATTTTCCTTAAATTGTGAAAATATGTCCAAAATGGCTTCGTAAAACTAGTCGTGAAATATTGCACGTTAAGTGTTAGTGTTCAAACTCGACGTTTTTGAAAACCTTGTAACAATGTATTAATGTCGTTTCATTTAACTTTTGATTATACACGCCTCGATCAATTAGAACATCGGCTAACAATGTTATGTCTCGCAAAAACACTAGTTCTTATACTTAAAACACTTTCTATTAGTGGGCTGTCAAAATAAACATGGTACGTCGGGCTTCAAATGTGAATATCTCGGTCGTTATAAGCTTGTTTTCTACGTTCTTTATATCCACGGATTCGTATAAACATGAACTAACATAATCTCGGTAGGTCACGGCTTTGTAAGAATTGTAAAACCATATTCCTTGCAAGAATCGGGTGTTAGAATGATTATCGGATTGAAATTTCGTAAACCGACGGAGTTATAAGCGTCAAACGAAAAATATAGCGATTGGTTTAAAAACACGGGTAAAGTAATAATATAATCTCTATATCATTATAATTAGTATGAAAATGTGTTAGGATCATAGTCGGGAGTATTGGGTATAATGTTAGTAGAAATGACTGAGTGGTAACGTTAATTAAACAATTAAGCATACGTTAATGAAAATCACACAAACCCATGCATGAACTGATATGATAATGATGTTACTTTTGACATGCAGACTACTCTAGTCTGTATGATGTGTCTTTACTGATGATGCATGAATACGCAGCTAAACCTAACTGGTTACGCGCATTTGAGTACCCGTAAACCAGGTTTACAACATGATGAATGATGCCCATGAATAGTGATTTCCCTCCAGTAATGAATAGTGTCATGTGAATAGTAAAATTTTTGACGACTTCTCAAAGTCTCAAACTGACTTCAAAAACGATGAATAGTGAAATGATGAATAGTGATCGATGAATAGTGAATGATGAATAGTAACTTGTCGGGATTTGAAAAATGACCTGAAATTGCGAGTTGTGACATAACGGTAGTAC